>VZTZ01025918.1:296519-507300 GCA_013400955.1 Drymodes brunneopygia | reverse complement strand
CCAGCCCAGTGGCTCCCTGCCATTGGCTCAGTGCAGCCGACCGGCAAGGCTGCTCGCTATAATAGCACTATGCCTGCCAGCGGCGGCGGCANACCCTTCTGGGCGGGGAGCTGCAGGGGGAGGGGGAGGTCGGGAGAGGCGGCGGCCGCTCGGCTGAGCGCGTCCCCCGGCGCGGGGGCTCCCCGGTGACCGCCTGCCCTGTCCCCCCGTGTGGGGACAGCTGGAGGTCCCGCCTGGGGAAGTGCAGGAAGGGACCCGAAACTTGTCTGTTTGCTTGTCCGAGCCGTTTGGGTAGGGAGAGATGCGTTTGTTCGAGCACAGCCTGAGAAACGATCCGCATTTTTGGTTTGTTGGCTGCCAAGTTCTTTTTAAAAGCAAAACTCAGGGTTTGACAGGACTTAGTGGTTTTAGGCAGTTTGGCTTAGATGCTCCGGAAAATCTGCACAGGCTGTTCGGACTGTTTCTGAATTCATTCTCCGTGCTTAGGTATCTTTACATCTGTTGGGTTTCCTATGGTTTTGCTGACTTGCTCGGACTCGCTTCGTGCTGTTACTGAACTTTAATGGAAGAGTGACGACGCAAGAGCCTTGGCAATACATGTGCTCTCCTGCCTGCTCAGATAAAAGGGATGTAGGATAACGGCAGGCTGGGTGAGCTGCATCACGTAACATCTCAATCACGGCACAACACAGTGTGGACAGATGTCTGGAGAGGAGGATGGAGCTGAAAGAGGGGCTTAGCCACGTTGTTTATCTCTCTCTCTCCCATCACTGCCTTATTCCGAAATCCCCTTTGGAGGAGATGGAGCAGAACTTACTCACCACATTCTTGTTCCCTCGAATGCACGACCTATATTGATGGGGAATTTACTGAAGTACTTAACATTTGCTAGAGTTGGCAAGCTTGCAATTTCTCCCTAAATAAAGAGATTAAAGCAAGTCTGAGCCAAGTCATAAAAATAGTAACTACTACGAGAGAATCTCAGGCAGATTTTTGGACTGTTTCAAATGTGAAGTTCCTGCTTTCACGTTGTAAATCTTTACAATTTTATATGCTGTGGATTCTGCATATTTTTCTGTTAGGGATTGCGTTCTTGGAATTTTAAACAAGTATTTGTAGTATCCATGAGATGGCAATATGTGTGTAATATTTCACTCTTACACTTGCAAACCCAAGACTTACTGCAGAAATATTTGGTACATTTCAAATAATGGCATGATACATCACCTTCTTCCTACTAAACAATTTCAGTAAAGATGCATTTGGCAGGACTGAGAATACTCTGATGTAACTTTTGGACTGTGTATTATCCTGCAGTTCATAATGGATTCTGCTTCAACAGCATGTTATTTTTTTTATATTTTTTTCCCTTGGTCAAAACAAAAAAAGGCAGCCCTGTATTCTCAGTATTCCTGATGAATTTATTTACTGATAAAATTATTAACGACCAAAATATTTTGGGGAAGACTGGTGCTAACTTCAAATTCAAATAAAAAATAATGGTATGGGCTTTCAAGTGCTCATACTGTGGAAAATAATGTACTCTGGGAAGAAATTCAACTCAACCCTGCTCTTTAGTGAGATAGAATAGATGTGAGGGGAGACAAGGCAGTGTTGGCTGTGGGACCACCACAAGAGCCCTCAGTTGAGCAGCTTCTTTGTGGGCAGTGAGCACTGGCAAAGTTTTTGCTGGGTTGAAAAGGGAGAGTTCTTGATGTTGGCTCTGTGGAGAGAAAAATAGGTAATCCTTCCCTATGAAATAAATGGGTTGGATACAGGCATCAAGACTCTTATTTCTGTTTTCTGTTTCTAATATTTTTTATTTTATAGGAGGTAAAGATACCACTGGGTTGTGATACAGGGCACTGCTAGCTCAGACTGTTAGTTCTGAGGTGCTGAAGTACATTTACCTCCGTTTCAGTGGGAAAATCGGATGTTTCATTGTTTCAGAGGATTGGTCACTTTCACTGTAAACAAGCTTTTCAGACTTAGAAGGATGAAAATATTTGTTAGTGTAAGCTAGAATAAGTCTTTAGAAATCTCAGTAAGAACAAATCCTTTTAGTGTGTTCTTGGTGTCTTCCATCATAGAATAAGACTAGGAGAAAAAGCAATCTGTAAAGCTAAAAATCAGAAATTTTGAAGCTGCTCTGACTCAGACATATCTTCCTATTTTGCTATAAAGCATTCATTGTCTCTTCATCTGAGCTCCAAGCTTTCTAAAATCACTGCTTCCTCATAAACCAAGGAGAACCTGAGAACAGCTTCGTTTGTGCAGTGTAGAATTGCTTCTGTGCAAAACTTGAATTTGTTAAGTTTTGGTTCTCCTTCAGAGTGCAAAACTTGAATTTGTTAAGTTTTGGTTCTCCTTCAGAGTTCTGCCACCAGACTCTGTCTAGAAATAAAGATGACTGTATGTGTTTCAGCAGGATTTCACATCAAGTAGAAAAGTGCTGGATCTAGTCAGATGATGAAGTTGTGGTTTCGAGATGATTTTATGTGGTGTATCTTCAAACCTGAGCTAGTCAGGTTTCAGGGCAGAAAACTCCTTGGACCTTTTGGCTACTGTCCCATTCTGGAGTGACCTGGTATTGCCCTGAAACTCATTTTTTTTTGCCCTGCTCTCCAGGAAAGGTCACTGAGAGATTTTTTTTCCCTGATTGATTGTCTCTGTGCATGATTGTCACATGTTTGTCCTCTCCCCGTGTCCTGTTTCACACAGAATTAGTCATTTAAAGCTTCATGAAGTTTTGGTTCAAAACTCCCAGAATGTAGCAGGAAAAAGAGCTACCAACCTTTGGTCAGCTGGTAGGGAACATGAAGCACAAAGCTTGGCCTTCTGTAAAAGCTTCTCAGTGGAGAACATCAGAGAGTTACTTTTGGTAGAAAAGATGGAATGACACTGTTTCTATTGCCTTTGCCTTTCTCAAAGGCACATTTCTCTGTAATGCCTACTGAGTGCAGGCTTTGAGATGGGGTTATTTGGGAGGGGGAGAGAAGTGCGTGAGGAATAAAGGTACAAAGTAGGAGGAGGATGGGGAAGGGCTCAGCTCTGTTCCTCAAGAGGAAAACCTGAGCTCTGAGAGAAGTGAAAGGCACAAGAGGGAACAAAGGAAAGGGTGGATTTAGCTAACTGAGAAAAGAGGTTACTGTAAAAACTTTTTAAATTAAATAAAATAAGAAAAATATTGCTTGTGAATGAAGGTTTAGTCGGGTGGTGGTGGGAAATGAAGGAATGTGTATCTACATGCAGTTCTGGGTGGATCCACACTGCACAGCTTTGCCCAGCACTCGGTGCATGAGGTCCCCTGGCCCACTGGGTACCTGTTGGGGTAGGGATCCCTTACCCAATTGTAATCTGCTGCTTCTGGTCAGGAAAAGAAATCTGAGTAATGAATTGATGGGAAATGGGCCCCTGTGGAAGAATACCCTCCAAACTCTTATTAAAAAGTAACTTCAGAAAATGGAGCAGTATGGTTAAAAGAAATTGGTGGGTTTTGGGCTGTTGTATAAGGCTTTATCCTCTCCCACTGCAGTTTCTATTGCCTGAAGTATCCTTCAAATATCCTAACAATAGCTAATCTGCCACTGGAGTGCTCTATGGCAGCTCTTTGGAAGGGTTTTTTTTGTTGCTGGAGTACTGTCTAAGTGAACCAGCTGCTGCCTGGTCTTAGTGTGGCAGATGGTTTCTGAGCAAGAAACTCAAAACTTACCGTGTGGGTCAGTACTATGCAATGATATTTCAAATTTCTAGAGCTCTTTCTGCATTTTCGTGCGTTTTGGTGGCCTGATTGCTTGGCCATTTCATGTCAGGGTTCGTACTTGGTGACTATGAAGTTTTCCCAAGGCTGTTCTTTTTGGCTATAGCAGTTTATAAAAATTTGTTTGCTGCAATCTCTTTGCTTTGCCCCTATGGTCCTGAACTGCTACTGCAGTTACTCTGTTATTTTTTTAGGCCTTATGTTACTGATGCCAAATTACAGTAGTCTGTCTTTGTAATTCATCTTCCTTGCTGTGGCTGCTGTCTTGCAGTTTATAATCTCAGAAAGTATCGAAACTTGTATAGAAAAAAACAGCTCTCTGGAGAGAGAAATCAGTTGTTTGGAGTCAGAACCACAGGTGATTTTTTAAATCCTTAAGATATCTTTCAGGATGTGAACCCCAAACCATTTAAAAGTATTTATCCTAGTTAATATATACAATTTTTGGTTGGTCAGCAAGAGGGTCTCTGACTCTTTGGTCTTCTGAGTAGCTGGTATGTGGCCAGTGACTTGAGTGTCTGCTGTTTCACCTTAAGATATTGCACAGGTGTAAATGGCTCTGTTTCCTTGAGGTTTGCAGAGCTGGAGGGCTGGACGTGTGGGGCTCCTTCATCTCTTTTAATTGGACAAATACATTTTCTCTGGTGGCAATCAGAATGAGTAAGATGCTGTCACCTGGCTGAGGAGGTCAGGGAAAAGTTTAGGCCTCTGTGTGGTGTAAATTGCTACTGTAATTCTAGTTTCAAGTGTCTTGTTGGTACAGATGGAAAGTAGGTAAGATCAGAAAGGTCCTGATAAGCAGTTGGTTAAAGGACCAAATACACCAAACAGAAGAATCTGTTTTTCTGACTAGCAGTCACTTACATGTAGCTTTATACTTTGGTTGAAAGTATGTACACAGGGAACCCCAGGAGTAGAATGGAAACAGTGGTCCCCAGGTCCAAGGGAGGCAGTCACAAATTACTTAAAACTGGGACCAGACTCTGAACTCAGTGCCTTAAGCCTTGTGGAGAAGATGATCTCGTGAACTTCAGGTGGCTACCATGTAGCACAGCTTCGTGCCTTCAAGCCAGCTTGGTTATGACTGCAGGGATATTAAGTGATTAATAAAGTAATTAATTTGTTTATGACTCCTTTTATAAGTCCTAGTCCTTCTACTTCTATGAAAACTCCATGGAGTTCAAATACTGTCACAGTAGTGCTCTCTGAAAGTGCCATCTGTTGCTCAGGCTGTCTGTTGTCTTTAGCTCTTCTACACTTTTCTAAAATACTTTTGTGTTCCCACATTGACTAAAGTAAATACTTTGTGGTGGACATAGCAGTGCATATTATGAGAATTTCTCTTATAAATATCCAATCCCTACTACAGGATGAAAGCATTAAACTAGCACATTTCCTGATGAATTATAACTGCAGTTGTAATTCTGCATGATCAGGGTAAATGTCCATTGATTTCAAGCTATCTAGTATACATATAAAATAAACAATACTTACCATAGTTACATTTTAAATACTGGTAAAAAGACATCCTGCAGTTCTGTTTGCCATATTGTGTATTACCAGTAGCTGGAGGGTAATTTTTCAATTCTATCTTACCCATGCAGAATTTAACAGAACTATTGCGATACATTGTTTTTCATCTTTAATGTTGCAGAGTTTGTAGGGTTGAGTTGCTAGGCCAGAGTTGTATTAGTTAGGGGAGAGAAATCACCCATTACTTTCTCCAATGGTTTTGTTCCCTGTGATTCTGCTAATGTCTTTTTTGACCTAAGTCTGGAACTTGAAAATGTTCACATCTTTGAGAGAAGCTGAACAGCCCTAACTCATTAAAATATTAAAGTGGCAAAATAAATTCTGCCTAATTTAATTTTAATAATTAATAAACATTACTTAGATCATGATTGGAAACCAGCCACTCAGCAGACAACAGAATAAACTGGTAGAGTGTAAGGAACAATAAAATCATAACTGTGTCCTCCTTCTAGAGTGCATTTGTTTGTACTCAGGTGACTTGGTTTATTTGTGTGAGGCTGTCTGTAACAGTACTGGTTCGAAACATTATCAGCAGGCATGTTTTGGTGAGTTAACAGGAAGCTATCATCATTTAAGTGCATTTCCAGAGCAATTCAGAGAGGTCTCAAGCCTCGTGCAGCGAGATACAGCACTCCTGTGTCCATCAGACTCTGTGTGACTCCATCATCTGGTCCAAAAAATAGCAGGAGCT
This sequence comes from Drymodes brunneopygia, assembly GCA_013400955.1. Lineage (NCBI taxonomy): Eukaryota > Metazoa > Chordata > Aves > Passeriformes > Petroicidae > Drymodes > Drymodes brunneopygia. The sequence continues at coordinate 501,316 of VZTZ01025918.1, read as the reverse complement.
GGAGTCCAGCATGCAGCAGGTTTAAATTGGGGCAGCTTCTGCTTCAGAGCTATTACTGAGCAGACTTCTGTACTGTAAAAGCTTATTAAATGCATGGTAAGCTTCAAACACATCGGTGTTCTGTTGAATGTAATTAGACTATTACCATGGCTAAATTAGTACACTTGTTTAGTTTTTTTCCGATCAAGGCCTTAAAGAGTAAGTCTGAGGAGAGCCTTTGCCTTGACTATTTTCTGATGCCAATATCCATAGCAATCTCTATGTTCCGAGATGCACAACATTAATTTTAACATGTTGCTCACACTTGGAAAGCGGCATTGCTAACATGTTGTTTGCCATGTTGCTGACTGGAAAACAGCAAGTTGGCTCCAGTGTTTTCAAAACCACAGGTATTTTTGAAGTCTTTAAGCTAATTAGACCTTTCCAAGGTGCGGATTGCAATCCTAAAAGTCTTGCCTTTCCTGTGGGCTCTGGGAAAATTCAGGTTTCTTGACCTTCCTGTCAGCAGGGATTCACCATTGTAAAAAGAATTAACTTGGAGTTGTGGATCTGGAGGACACTGAATGGTGAGTGGCCTCTTATTGAGCACAGTGGGGTTTTGTGTAGGACTTGATTAAGTGGCTGCAAGATCTCTGATGCCCCTAACTGGTGACGATTGCAATATTTCCTTTTCTGAATGTCATTTAGGCATGTCAACAGGAACAATTATTCACTGCAAAAATCAAAGGCCTTGAATAGATGCATCTTAAAATGTAGGTAGAGATGAGCTTAAAGAATCCCACAAAATCAATCCAGAGCATTTTCTATTATTTAATATCTTAATGCAGTTAATAATTATTTATAAGGCAGATTCTTTGACGCTGCCTGGTGGTAGTGGAAAGTGAGTTGATTTTTTTTGTTTGCTCACTTGTGATTCAATTGTAAACATGGGAGAGGGAGTGAGCCTTCCTGATTTGGCTGTATCTGGCCAGTCCCTCAAAAACAAATATTCGTCAGACCCTTCTATTTTTCCACACATTTTTGGAGCGAGAACAAATGCTTTTCCCCCAGCATTCTTGAGAGACTGTTATATGATGAGCTGTGACTTACTGTTGTTTAAAAAACCCCAAAGTAAACAAAGCAACATTTACTCACAAGGAGGCACAATATTTGTCATGTTTAACCTTGTTTGTTCAATGGAGATAAGGAACTGTCTGAAGGCGTCAGGAACCAGGAGATTTTAACTTATAGTGTAATTAATTTATTTTGTTAAAATATGTTTACAATCCCTTTCCTCTGAGGACTGGCCGAGGCAGGGCTACAGATGGGGTAGAGGGTTCTGTTTCTGCCTTGGCAGAGGAAGTTGGTTCTGAACTCTGAGTTGTGTGCAAGCATGAATTTCTGTGGGAACTTCTTATTTTCTTTTTAATTAATTCATAGAGTAATTTCCCAAATATTTTTAATATGGAATTTTAAATGGTGGTAGTTACACAGATAGTGGTGTAAGAAAGGAAATGCAGATTCTTTCTTCACAGCTGTAAGAGCAAATCCAGAAATAATGCCTGGAGAGTGATCTCCATATCTCCCACCTAGCATTCCTTCCCTGATTGTGTATTGTAAAGAACAGAGTTTTGTTTTAAAATTCTGCAAATGGCTTGGAGAATGTTGAGAATTGGTTTGAGGAACTGAGATTTTTTTGTTTGTGTGTGTTTAGAAGCTGATCAACATTCTTGGTTTGTGCCAATTACTTAGGACTCATCAGGCTTTGTGTCTGACTGTGGTGATTTGCATTTTTTAAATTATTTTTTTATGTGTGTGAAAATGATATTTTTAGAGAGGCTTCTTTCCCCAAATAGCAAGTGATCAGGCTACATCCTCTGGGACCCAGCTGAACTCAAATATTCATGTTGCAAGATTTCTCACAGCCAGCAGATAGCTTGATTGCCTGCATTGGCCAAGTCTTGGTCAGATTGTTTTCTTTCAAACTTAGTACTGCACAACATCTTTTACAATTTGCCTCTTTGCCTTATAGAAATGAGTTGCTGGACTTGAGAAAGGAGCTTCCTTTCCATCTAACTGATAGCATACTTCCACAACAAATACAAATCAGTGTAGGTGTCCCTGCCCATGGCAGTCGGGTTGGAACTGAATGATCTTTGAGTCCATTGCACTCCACACTGTTCCAGGATTCTGTGATCTGACACCTGTGAGACTGTAACAGGGGGTGGGGGGAAGGCAGTATTTTCTATGTGTAGGTGTCCATAAGTTTGTGGATTTTTCTTTTTTTTTTTATAAATACATCTTGGTTTACGTGGCAGAATATAATTGTTTAAATTGCTGCAGTTTCTAAGTATTTAATTTCTGCTGCAAGTGTTTTTGACAGGAAACCATAATAGCCATGGTAAAAAGACATCCTGCAGTTCATCAAATGGATTTTGATAAAATGTCGGGAGTTAAAACTTCGAGCACACTTGGGTCTGCAAAGGATTATGATGCATAGGGGGTCTGGCCAAGCAGTCCACAAAACAATTGAGCCTAAATTTATAAAGCAAAAGAAAAATGCCTTTATTTTTTTTAAGGTAGTCATTATTGAAATGTTTAATTATTTAGGGAAGTTTGCTTAAAGATGTGTAATTGTGTAGGATGTTTTGTCTTCCTCTGTTGGAAGCAGTTGGCTTTATCATAAGAGAGTATAGCACAGACAAAAATGTCCTCAAACCTTGCCAGACCCTAAACCTGCCTGTCCCTGTCTTGGCACTGAGTTCTGAGCCTGTTTATCTGAGTGTTGAACACTCATTTGGGTTGGTTTCTGAATTAAAAAAAAAAAGGCAAAGTAAAGAAGAGGTATAAATGTCTTTATACCAGAAGTCTTGGGCTTCTTATATACTTGCACCATAGTACACTGTGGCTGTAGTCTCCATTTTTGTCTTTTTTTTTAAGTATTCTGTTTTTACAAAATACTATTTATTGTCAGAAAAAGTTTTTAGGTTTTAGGTTTCATTAAGAGTGAGACTGGAAACTTAATGTAATTGCATAAAGAACATTATGCTCTTCTACATGAGCAGTAAACAACTGTTTCTACAAATAAAGCAAGGTTGTTAGTAGCCTTTCTTTAAAGCAAAACACCTTTTATGCTGCCAGTTTATGAAACATTCTTAAAATATAGTTAATGCTTCAGGATACTCTGAATGCAGCAGTGGAATATACTGCTGAATAAGTGGGTTTTCTGGCTTCTTTGCATTGATATTTCTAATACCAATGCTAATTTTTTATGATAGTTTTATGGAAATATTTCATGAGGGAGAAAAATCAAGATAATATTTGCTTGTCCTTCTGCCGTGCAAATGAGCTGGTAAATCATCTGACACCTGTTTGTTTGGCAAATAAGTGAATTTGCATGAACTAGCAGGTGGAATTAAGGATTAGAAAGAGATGAAGGCAGTTTTAAAGGGCTGCTTCCAAAGGTATGTGGAGTTATAGCACTAATGGCCTGTTGTATTACTAACGTTGAGCAGAGAGAAAAGCTTCCCACCAACAGGTTGTCAGAAATGCTTGAGGTTTTCTTTATGAAACACCTTGGAGGGCTCGTGGGTATCAAAGTGTCATGGCAATGTAATTAGAAAAGTCCAGCAAAACCTGGTGGCTGCACCACCAGCTCCCTGTGGTAACCGAGTGTGCCCAGAGTGGACATGGCTTTATAAATAATGGAGAATTAAAGAAGGGAAAGGGGAGCTTTCCAGTGCACCAGTCTGAAAGGAAACTGCAGCGAGCTGTGCGAAGGAAACCAAACCAGCCAAGGTGTTCCATGCAGAGGAGATGTGGAGCTGCCAAGTGGTTACACATTGCTAGTGAATAACCTTAGGACAGAACTGGAGAAAACAGGGACAAAGGTTAGCCTGTCCTTGCCAGCATATCCATGGCAGCAGTGGCACTACCTGCGTTGTTTGTTCAGGTTCTTGTGATGCAGAACCAGGCAGACTTGGAGAATTTTTGGTCAGTCGGGCCTGTCTTAGAGGTGCATGATAGGAGGCAACAAGTTCAAGTTAAGAGGTGGGAAATCCTGATCGGATACAAGGAAGAAAAGTAACACTGAGGCTGGTCAAGCACTGGAAGGAGGTGCTGGAAGGAGAGACTGTGTCATCTCCATCCTTGGAGATACCCGAAATCTGACTGAGCAGCATTTATTTAATTGACTGCCCTTTTAAGCAAAGTGTAGGACTAAATGTCCCTCTGTCTTCACTCAAGGTTACAATTTCACATTTGATCTGTGGGAGAGTAGCTTTTAATTTAATCCTCTGTGGTGAGGTTCCTTGGGGATCAAGGCATGTCACTGCTGTGCCCTGCTCCCAACCTTTTGAGACTCCTGGGTGCTCCTGGCTTCCCTCTTCCCAGATGACGTCTGGCTGGCAGGAGCAGTGCCTGCACTGGCGTTCTCTGGGGGAGCTGCTGATCTGTCAGAGGTCTGAAACACAGGGCTTGTTTCAGCTCTGAGTAACAAAGAAATCAAATGCAACCATTAAATATACTTAGGATTTCTTTGTAGGGATTCCCGAGCTGAGTCATGCAATTCGTAGTCAATGACCCAACTTGTAATTAAGAAAGATGATAGACTCGGAACTTGTCCAAAACTAATTCATATTTAGCTCTCACTCTCCACAAATCGTGTGCATTATTAGCAGTATTTATTGATTACACTTTTTCATATTAAAAATTGCTGGAGGATATAACCTTGATTTTGGAAAGGCTTTTAAAAGGTACTCAGGAACACAACTGATAGAGAAATTGAATCGTTGTCATTAGAATAGCTTTATGCAGAGGCAAGGAAAACTCAAGCCAAGCATTTTCTAAAGCAGTATGTGCTGCAGTCCTTCATTATAGATGATTTCAGCAAGGGGAAAAATGAGAAACAAACCATCAACCTTGTCTTGTTCAGCCCACAGAGCTCTTGCACTGTGGAACGGGCAGTGTATACCTCCACAGTTGGAGTATTTCCAGGAAATTGTTCAGATATTTTGCATTTCTTCATACACAGTAGGTGTGGTGTGCTTATGGTTTTGATATATTTATACACTTATTTCACATTACATATTCACATTTTTATGTGTATTTTTATATTATCATATATATATACAATATTGTTAATATGTACTCTGTATATTCAAGCCCATTGTTTAACACAGTGGTGTGGCATCATGCTCATTTCTTATAGCTATTGATTGTCATAGAGGAAACATGACCCTGAAGGAAGTGCCAAAGTTCTTTCTGAATGGCTGAAACTCTCTTTGCTGTAAGAGGGCCTTGTTGATTCAGAGTCTCCACTTAGCTGACTGGGGCTGAGCAGAGGACTAACCCTGGAGAAGTTCCCATAGAAAAAATCGGTGCATGTGAGGATTGTGGATGTTCTCCCTCATCCCCAGCTGAAGTAGCAGAAATTTCAAGTTGACTGTGAAGTGCCCTGGTCCCTGCAGGCCAGGTAGGTAGTGGCTAATGCTGTATTGTAGCCATGAGGTGAATGCTGGATTTATTTTCAAACCAGTTACTAGAGTAAATAGAGCCATGTATAATCACCTTCTTAAAAAAAAGAAGAAATCTGTCAGAAGTTTTATGCATAGTAAATGTGAAAGCTACAATATGGAATAAATTATCAAATGGCTCAAGTTCAGTGTCTCTTTGAAGGCTCCTGGGGAGGGGGGGTGTAGAGGAAATTGCACTTGTATTTTACACCTGACAAATTGAATTACAGCAACAAATCTGTATAATTACAATTCAGAGATCAGGATTTCTTCTTGGAGTTGGGGTAATTAGAAGCAGGACTACACTTGAAGGTTCAAATTGGATTCTTAGAAAGAGTCCCTTATATGAATATGACCTATACAGAAATCAGTGTTTTCATCTCTTCTATTTTAAGAATTTTGAATCATAATTTAAAGTGACTCATCTATTATTTCCTCATCTCTTCATCAGCAAGACACACAAGAAATTATTCCTTTGATTGTTTCCCTGTGAATGGGAAATCTTTATGGTTTCTTCTCTTTTCAGCAGGCATTCATAAATCCAATTAACATTAATGAGTCTCACATGTGTGCGTTGAGAGAGGAAGAAAATGGACCTTTTGTCTCTGCAAGTGTGTGTTTAACTGCAGAAAATGAAATGAAGAAAAAGCTTTTGGTGAATCATGGGTTACAAAGTCAGTAGCTCCTGTCTCATTTTGCAGTAGCTAACGCATTCCCCTGGTTCTCTCTCCCCTGTCAAGGGTCCTTGTAGGAGCTGTAAATGCAGGATGAGCAGTGCTGTTGGTGAGGTGGAGAGTGCTATTATTACCTCCAGTTCTAAGATTTATTACTAATAGGTCACATTTTCAACGGAATGGCAGGACTGCAATAGGGTTAATGTGACTGTGTTTCTGTCTCATGACATAACTCCATGGGAACAGAGTTGGAAAAAGTAAAAAATATTAATAGCTCAGTGGCCTATAAAGAAAAAATACTTAGTGCCCTTCTTCAGAGGTTCTGTTGTCTCTCTGAAGAGCAGAATTAATGTTGCAAGAAGTTGGTGACATTCTGTGTTATTCAGCAACATTTCTTGTTTACTTATGGTCACTCTTAGAGCAGCTACGACTTTCCCAATGACACAGGAGGTCTTGATCAAGCTCAGTGCTGTTAGCAAGTGAATGGGGCCTTAGTAAATCAAATACTGCCTCTAGGAAAGCATCTGCTCCTGTTGCTGGTGAAACAGTCTGAACACAGGGTATTTTGCTTAATTTAATTCGTTGCCAATTAACACCAACATGTGATTACTGATTGGGGTATTGGGGTTGGGAAAGAAGACTCCAATTGAGGAAATGTTTCCTTGAATTTGGCAGTGCTGAAGTTTAGGGTGGGGTGAGGTGGGTGGTTCACAGCAGTGCCACAACCCACCAGATGTCCCACTAAGGTCCCCCCACAGTCCCCCACCACCCAAGCCTGCTGTGTGTCCCCAGAACACCCCCTCAGTCACAGCTGACATGTGAAAAGACTCTGAAGAGCTCAGTGCAGTATAAATACACTGAAACCATATGGTCTATCAGAATCATAATATCACTTCAGAGGTTTAGAAATAGCATGTTTATTAGCTGTAATCACTTTGAAATTTTAATTGAAGTGAATAGCTGTTCGTACTCAGTATAGTTGTATTTCCACACAAACCTTTCTGCAGTTTGGTTTGGAATAGAAGTCACTATCATTCTCCCAAAAAAAAGAACAGTAGAAGGCTCTTGAGGTACCCCCTGTGTCAGACACCCATCCAGTAGGATCATGATTATGCTTTGACAGAGCTGTAGACTACGACTGACTCCATGGAGGATAATCGAATGTGTACATCTATATTGGATGCTCTATGCTTTAAAAGAACTGTTGTTGCAGTTTCCTGCCAGGAAGAATTTCCTGAAACTATTACTGGTTTGCAACTGTGCTTCCTTTGTGTTATTTGAAATTAAGCCCATTTTGTGCTGGCTGATTGCTGTCTCCTTAATGGCTACATCCTTCAGATATTTGTAAGCTGTAAGAATCCTCATTACTTGCACCTTTTCCAAGCTTGGCATGCTTAGCTGTTTGCCTTTCTTCATAATATCAGTTCCTCTAGTTTTGATGATGGCGTGGCTTTTATTTGAACTCGCTCCAGCATTTCAGCATAAATCTATCAAAATGCCTCCCAGTAGTCCATTTAAAAGGTGAAATTAGAAGAACTCCATGGATGTTGCTAGTGGTTCCTTGATGTGTAGATACCTGGGGGTGGATTGTGCAGTCTGCATTTACTGTGGCATGTGCTTATTCTATACATAGTCTCACCAGCATCATTGGGACCACTCACGTCATTCTATTCTTATCACTTCCCTATTCCCTCCTCCACTCCTCAGATTCCTTGCCACAAATGCAGTGTTTGGCTGTGGGTAGAGTTCTTAGTTTTCTGGAGTCTCTACTTGTGCTATGACTTCTCTGTTGCCTTTGATGCAGCCATTAGAATTTTCAGCTTCTCAAGAAGGTGCTTTGATGAATTCTGGGTTAAAACACTTGTAAGATAGGCTTGTTGGTATTTTGTAAGAATAATGTGATCCTTGTCAGGAGCTGACAGATTTATTTCCTTCTGCACTATTAATTGCTCTAAGTTGTGTATTTGTGTGGATATATTTGTTCTTTCTCTTGTGACAGAATTAAACATGAATTACTTCTACACAGAGGCATAAGTTTTATTTCTGACTTCTTTGTCTTTTAATCTTTGTCTTCTTTTCCCCCAGTGTTTTTTTTTGCTCTGTCTGTGGAAAATCTCCCTAGCTTGGTGAGCATTTTGTCTTGTTCTGCCTGGTGCAAACCTCACCTTGGTGGTTCCATTCATTTTGTAGTGCAGCTCTTGGACCTCCCAGTCAATTTTAGCTGACTCTCCTTATGTGATTTTTCTGGTTAGTGGGATGATCTGAAAAAACCCAACTCAAATTTGCTACTTTCATGGCAAATATTTAGGAATACATGCATTTTGTTGAACTTAGATCTCACTGTTGATTCTTATGCAGTTGTACAGTTTAATTTTCTGAGTTTTGCCACCCTGACTAGATTGTCATTCTCTTCACTTATCTACTGCAACCATAATTTCTTCATAGACTGAATTTTTAAAATGACAGACATAAATTGAATGAAGTTGAACTTCACAGCAGGCAAATGCTAGTCACACTAAATGCATTTTTACTTCTAAAAAAACATGAGAGCAGTCAAGATGTGCTGTTATTTAATCTGAAGAAGCATCTTACTTTAGCAACATCCATTTCCCAGGGATGCTGTAGACTACCAGGCTGCAGAAATGTGCATTATTGTCAACTTTTTCATAATAGGATTAGCTCCTTCATCTGCCTGTTCTCTTTTCATCGCTGTGGGGAAGCACAGGACATAACTCTCTGATTTTGTGTTGCTTTGCTTTGCTTTGGGGTGACCCTGCTGTTTTCTTCTGTCTCCCCCTCTCAGTGCTGGGGGTGAGGACCCCGTAGGGTGGCACGGCCACAGTGCTTTCACTCTGGCTAAAGAGCCAGCCTTGGCCATGAAAGGAAGGAAAGGAAACGTCATAAAACTTTAAAAGGCAGTGCTGATGAATTGTTTTGCATGCTTGAACACTTCAAAAAATGAAATAAAATCCTGGGATACCAAGATTGCCTGGTGGGTGATCATTTTTATGATGGAGCTCTGTATTTGAGAAATACTTGGAAGAAAATAAACAGATGCAGTGATTACTTTCCTTGAAATCACCAAACACCTGTTTAAAAAAAGAAAGTTAAACTTTAGTATTTTATATTTCTTGCTGCTTTATTTCCCTGCTCCATTTCTTTTACATCCATGGTTTGGAGGAGTGGGGCCTGCCTATGACTATGTTACTATGTAATTGAAAAGATGATTTGTTACCTACAGTTGTGTTATGGTCCCTGTACTTCTTTATGTCTGTCTGTCCTGGGCTTCTGCTTTGCTTTTCCTTTCTTTTTCACATACCTTTTTCCATATGTTTCCTTTCTGCCTACACCTCCTTAATGCTTTTTTTTGTATTTTTTGAGCTTTATGCCATTTCGTACCCCAGATCTTGGCAAGCTACTTTTAAGAACTGGATGCCATTTTAGAAGTAGATTAACTAACTTTTTCCAGTCTGAAAATGAGAATTCGAGCTATGAGCTTTCGTTTTGACATTTATGTTTTTTTGTCAGAAGTAAAGAAGGATTTTTGATTATGTTGGAAGAGTAAGGTCTCTTATATAGTCTTAATTGCTTTGCTTGTTAATTTGTTAGACCTGGTACAGATTTAATGATACTGTTGCAACTGGCATTTAGCTGATTGGAAAAACATGACAATTTTTGTATTTAGGTGTTGCAAATGAAAGAATGGTAAACTGGTTTATGTTACTCTTATTTTACTGCTTGTAATGCTCCCCATTAGTTCTTGCATTCAGTTTGAACAAGCAGGGTGTGATAGCATGACAGTGAAGATACCTCTTCTGGACTTTTCTTGCAATAATGTTATTTTTTGGTGGGTTTTTTTTTTTTTCTGGACAAGTAGCTAATGGCTAAATTGCAGTGTGTTGTTTCAAACTGTTCTTCACCATGATGGTGAACACTTCACCTGGTTTGAATTCACTTTCAGGTCCGTAAGGTAAAGACCTGAGCTTTTATTCATAACACAAAGATGCAAAGAAGTTATGAAAAAGTGATTTTGGAGAAATGGGGTGAGGAAGTGGAGTAGGACTTGGCTGGTACCAGAGAGTGTGGATTGCTTCTATTGCATTGAAACTCTGAGGTGGGTCCAATGGCTGGTAGCTGGGAGAGGGTGGTGCCCATACTGGAAGGAAGATGGACTCTTCTGAGAAGTCTGTGACTCTCTGGCCATTTCTTGAACAGATCTCAAGGACCTGTGGCAGGATGGAGCTTTGATGAAGTAAGGTGGGAATTGCTCCTTGTGTTGTACTTGCCAGCTACAAAAAGTCAAAAATTGAAGGAGATGCTTTAAAGTGCATACTGAAAGTTTAAAATTGACTATACTTGGCGTTTTCTGGAAGGCACTGAAGAAAAACAAGATTGTGAAACTTTGGACTCTTCCTGTCAAATCTCATTAAAGCTTTCTTGAACGGTGTCCCTTTGCTTTTCCCAGCTGGTCTCCCACAAGGACAGTATCTCCAGATGACAGTAACAATCCAGTGCTCCAATAAACATGGATGTGTGATAATTCTGTACACTAGGTGTATGCACACTCAGGTGCTTGCTGTCCTGTGTATGGTCAGCTCTGAGGAGTCTGGCACCCTGTGTACCCTGTTTATCAGGCTGATGTTCGAGCCTGTAGAAAAGCTAAATGGCTGGAAAGCAGCTGCCTTGTTCAAAAAGGCCACTTAGTGAGACATATACTGAGGAGGTAACATCTTTAAAAATATTTAATGCCACTCGGAAAAGCAACTTTATGAAATATTTAAGAAACAGCTTCTTTGAGGGGAAAATCTAGCAGATTTTGTGCAGTAATGTTCCTGTCTTTTAATGCTGCAATCACTCAACTGATAGGAAGAACATCTCTTCATTATTTAATACTTAGATTCACTTACCACCATAAATACAGTTTGTGCTGAAATATATAAATTGTTTAAAAGTGTCAGATATCAGAAGAGAACTGGTTTCCTTGCACTGTATTAAGTGTTAGAATACTAGTTAAATATGCCCACATTTCTAGGCAGGCAGGGATCATGGGCCTTTCTAACATTTGAACACAGCACTCCTGACTCTCTATGTAACCTAAAAGTGGGGTTTTTGGAAAGATTCCTGCTTATGTAGTGCACATTTTGCCTGCTTAAGCTGTATTAAATGCCTGTTTTCACTATTATATTTATTTTTCTTAATGAATGCAGTGCCTTTTCTGTTTCCTTAAATGTTGCCTGCATGTAAATTAAATTAATCCCCTCATAAATTCATACATGCACGCAAACCTCTAACATGCAAGCTTTTGTTGTTAGTCTTGCAAACACTTCTTTATCATCAGACTTTCAAGTCCTACGTTTTGAGACCAAGACGTCCCAGCCATTCCCATCTCAGCCATTCCCATCTCTTCCTTCCCGAAGCAAAGTGTCTGTTTCACTCATTTTCAGTGTTTGTAACAACATATTACAAGTTGTCAGTAAGTGACAGCTTTTAAAATACGGTCCTGTCTTGCTTTTCCACTAATAAAATGCACTGTAAATGAGTTTTCTTGTATGGTCTGCTCTAACTGGGCAGTGTTGAGTGAGTCATATCCTCATTTGGATGTTAGTGTTTAATACATATTTATATATACATCTATATCTGCCTTAGGATGCTTTAGGTATATCTGACCCACTGAAGAGCCCACAGATTGCTCCAGTTTCTACCCACGTGGCCTTTCCTGATCCATGTCAGTGTGGGGGAGTCAGGAGAGAGACCCTACTGCCTCCTCTGTCAGTGAATGTTCAAGTCAGTTATGGAGCTGTAGGAATGCACCCCGTGCCGTGGCTCAGCAATGTGGCACTGTGGTGTCTGAGCACGCTTTCAGCCTGGGAAGTGATGTGCAGATCCATCCAGCTTTGCTTGCTCTCCTCCCCAGCCAGGATGATGTGAATGGTCCTGCATTGCCTCCAGTCCAGGGCAGGCTTGAGGACAGATCATGTGTGTAACCTTCTGAGAAGCTGGGGCTGCCCATCTGAGCTGTTGGAGCTGCCCTGATGTGGCTTAAATGATGTAGAATTATTTTTGCCAGTGCCTGCATTTATAATTTATTTCAGAGGGAGGCTGTAGTTTGGAAGTGAATCACCTTTCCCCCTCTAGCACATGTTGGTGTGATTTGTGTGGCAGTGCAGTCACAGGGGAGCTGGATGAAATAAAACTCCTCCCTGTGATTCTACCCAAGTGTAAGTTAAGCCAGCAGTAAAGGTGGCTGCCCTTTGGATAGTTTTGGAACGTGTGCATTGGGTCTAGGAAATTGGAATGAATCTAATTTGAAGTCAAGTCCCTGATCTACTTATGGTACATGTTTATTTACAAGAGTTGCATCAAGCTAGAGATTCATCCTCTTGTGCAGTTTCTTTATAATGTAGATGTGGCCATATGTCTGCATATAATGTAGGCTGAGCTATTTCCAGAATCAGCATTTTACTCTATAAGACGAAAGTGCAATTAGATATTATGCCTATAATAGTTATACTGTTTCCTTTGCAGTGCAAGACAAAAATAAAACATCTAACATTTTCTATTATGTGCTTGCATGCAAACTTTCCCTTTTGCACAGATGTACTTAAAGCACACAAAATTTCTTCCCTGTGTTGTTGGCAGTGTCTGTTTTAGCAAGTAAGGAGGCACAAGAGAAGCAGGACTGCAGAGCAAGAGCAGAAACCCCGAGTGTGTGTGCAATGATGGGCCTGAGGGCGTTTCCTTCTGCTGTCTCTGATCTGCTCCAGGGGGCTGAGAGGCCAGCAGCAGGTGTGATGTGCTAGGAGAGCCCTGGAGTACATCATCCAGTTTCACTGGTGTGCTCCAGGACCTGTCCTTGGTGTGAATCAACACGTGGTAGATGAGAACAGTTGGGATGTCCTGAGGCACCTGCTGTGGAAAATACAGCACTAGTGCAGACACATCTGCTCGTGTGCTCACTTCTGCCAAACAGCATTTACTAGAAGCAGGTTTTTTCTTTCAGGTGAAAGATGGAAGTATGGGACAGGTGATGGCATGAAAACCTGTAATGTTTTTATTAATTTATATTTGTGGTTGAGTTTGCTTTTTTTCCAGTGGAGTATTCGTGTGTCTTTTGAAATTAATTGGTCTGCTTGTCATTAAAACCAGTCGAGATCTCATTTAAGTAAACAGCCAAGAATTAAGCTTGCAAGAAAAGTTCAAGGTATTCCAAGCATTTGAGAGCAGAATCAGTGCCATGTCTATCTGTCTTTGTTCCCCTTGGATTGTGTCTTTCTGGCTTCATTTAGGGGTAATTGCAAAAGCAGGAAGAACTACACCTTCACTCTCCATCCCTGCAGTCTCCAGATCTTCTCTCAGCAATTGCATCTCTAAGTAGTTTATCCTTTCCACTTCACTTCATTGAGCTGAGTTCACAAAACAAACCTTGTGATTTTCACACTGCATATGTTTAATTCCTAATCTCTTTCCATTTAGGATTGTATAAACCAGGTCAGAAAAACAAGGCGCAGACTTTGGAAATGTTATTTTAAGATAGTTAAACCCTTAATGCTTCTCCATCTGACACGCCAGGCAGAATGCATTGTAGAAGTTCAGTAATTAAGTCCAATCACATGCTATGCTTCAGGGTTGGGAGAGGAGCTTGGCACTGGGAGAGCAGAGCTGCCCCCCTGCATTTCCTCAGCAGTTGTTCCCACATCACTGTGTCAGAACAACTTTGTGCCTCTGTCCAGCCTTCTCTGATCACCTCCCTGGGATCCAGGCCTCTGCAACAGCATGGGGAAAAAAAGGACTTAGCTTAAGGATTTAAAAATAAATAAATCAATCCAAGGTGCTTCTGCTGTGTCTCTGGGACAGGAGAGCTCTGGCAGATGCCGTGGGATGTCTGGAAGGTCTGACTGCTGTCTCTCTGTCTCGTGCAGATGTGACAGGGCCAGGGTTTCTCCTGGCTGCAGAGCTCCCTGTGTGGCTCAAGGAGTGAGTGTTGCTGCTCCTGATGGATTCAGAGGGGCTCCTCCTCGCTTTGCCAGCCTGAGCAGCAAAGGTGTTTCATCAAAGTTGGTGACAAAACGCCTGTTGACTTTAAAGCTTGGGCTGCTTCCTCTTAGGGTTGACTGTTTGTGTGAGATTTTTTCCCCCTGATTATGTAAAATATGTGCAAATGTTTGCTTTAGATGATGAAATGTGTACAACATGAACTTCTGGGACAGTAATGCTCACTATTGCTGCAGCAAAATGCTGAGATATGTATAAAAGGCTGCAGTAATTGTCAGAATATTGATGATTTCATGCATTAAGAGACTTACATTTGTGAAATTAAGGAAGATAATATATCTATAGACTCTTGACTTTTTTGAAGAAAACCAGTAAGTGGCCAAGCATAATTTGTGTGTTAAGGTGTTTTACACAGAGTTTAAAAGACAGCATTTTCCTGTGGAATGAGGTACAGGTCACTTGTATATATTTTGAATTACAAGGTAGCAGGGTTGGTAGGGAGGCATTTTCCTGTTGTTGCTGATGTATAACCTGGGCTGGCAGCTCCCCTTAACAACTGAACATAACAGCCCTAAATGGAGTGACTGTTACCTGCCTGTGCTGGCTCCTTCTGTTCAGCTGGCTTTCTGCCCACCTAGAAATTGCTCAATAAAAATTGAGTAAAATATATGAGCCTGGAGTGATCTTTATAAAATCCCTCCCCAAGTACCTTCCTTATTTTACCTCCAATATTTTCTGTTGTTGATTGGCTCACTAAAATTATCTCTGAAGTTAGGAAAAAAAAAAGTTAGGGGGAAAAATGATTGGCTTTTCTCAGTTATAAAGAAGCTGATCAACCTAATTTTCCAACAGATGTATAAGGTGAAAGAATAATATGCAAATTCCTATAGGAACTTCAAGTTTAATAGTGGCATAGCTGGAAACAATCATTTATGAACCAGTGATGTTGATGGGGGGGGCAAATGTTGAGTTATGAGAGTGAGCAAGACCTGAAATTACAGCTCCAGTAACATTCTTTTAAAAGAAAAACCAAACCAAACCCAAACAACTCTCAACTTCTTTTGGCTTTAGTAAATATTGTGTGGGTTGTAAATAAACACTTCTAGTGAAAAGCCATCTGTAATGCTGTGTATTTCAGAATATTTTGGTAAAAGTGTCACCACAGTGACTATTTGCTGCCGCTTGGTATAGGTGTTCTGAAAACCTGAGGCTCAGTGGCTTTTGTTGTTTGGTTGGTTTTGTGGTTTTTTTAATTGGTTTTTTTTTTCCATTTTCTCTTCCTAGCTTTAGATTTTGATGGAGAAAGACTCGTGACTGGGCTCACTTTTTCCAGGTAGATGTGAGGAAGAGAGGTTGGCTGTGACTCAAAGCGAGCATAAAGACAGGAGCAGTTCAGCACAGCTGGGTGCGGGAGTGGGAAGCCAAAGCCTGGAAATAGCCCTTGGCCATGTCCTGGCAGGCAGGAGCGTGAATCTGATGACTCCCAGGCAGGGTGAGAGGTTGCTGCAGCGTCTTTGTTGTGTGACATT
Source organism: Drymodes brunneopygia (assembly GCA_013400955.1). NCBI lineage: Eukaryota > Metazoa > Chordata > Aves > Passeriformes > Petroicidae > Drymodes > Drymodes brunneopygia. The sequence continues at coordinate 485,629 of VZTZ01025918.1, read as the reverse complement.
GAGTAAACCTTGAGCTGATCTCATTTTCTTTGCCAAAACGTGGTTTATTAAAAGCACTTTAGCACTGGAGCTTCTTGCGATTCCAATAGAAAAGTCCTGTAATTGAAATGAAGCTACTTTGGTCTGTATCCTGAATACATCTGTTTGAAAAAAACTGGGGGGAGGGGGAAGAAGTGTTAGAGGAGATAATTAGAGAAAAACTAATTAAATGCATTGCTTTGTATTTTTTATGATCTCACTTTGGAAAAAAATGTATGTTAAATACTTTTCACTACTTCCCTCTTCTCTCATGCTCTCCTCTATTTCATTTCAAAGATCCAAGTGTTTTATGAGAGAAGATTTTAAAATATTTTTTTAATGCTTTGAGATAATTCTAAATATTCATCTTTTCTACCAGTTGACTGGACTCTAATCTTCCTGAATGCACATTCTGATTAGGGCATTCAGATATGTGAAAGACCTGAGGTGTATTTGAGCAACAGACTCTGGCTGAATGTTATTTGCCTCTCAACTTCTTAAAAATTTCCAGTATCTGTTAAATACTGGGAATTCCTTTGAAAGAACAGAAATTCCCAGTACCTGATCAGCATTTCTGGATGTATCCCTGCAGCCTGATGCCTGGAGTTTAAGTAGCCAAATGCTTGGCAAAGGAGACAGATCTCTCTGACCTCTGACCAGCACTTCTTTAATACTTGTGTCTTTTTGGTCTCATGGAAAAGCAGCAGAGTACACATGCTGGCTGTTCAGTGTGGAAAGCCAATGGGGAGAAATTTGTCATTTTCCATGATGATTTAAAAGCTGCAAAGCTGTGATAAAGTCATTATTACTGTTCTTTGCATGTAATGTTCGTTGGCAGGGAAAATGTTCCTGTACCCTCCAGTTTGCTCCCAAACTCCCAACACACCTTCAGCTGGGATGCTGGTATCTGTAGTCCCACAGGAACATAAGTTTCTGGTTTTTGGGGGTAATAGAATAAAAAGGAATGCAAGTAAAGGATTGAAACAACACTGCCCCCCACAAACCCCAAACAACCCAGCCCCCACGGATTTAACAGGATCTTTAGAGAGGAAACACAGTGAGAAACATGAGAGCTCATCAGCTCCTTTATTCATGTCTTGTTGGGCTGGAGAAGTGGACAATTGGCCCTTTTCCCTCTGAGTGGAATGTGAGTAGATTCTCATCTCAGAGTGAGCCCTGCTCTACCCTGCTGAGGGGAATTTCTTTTGCTTTGACCAGTTCTGCTCTTTGCAGGTTGCTCACATGGCTTTGGGTTTTTGCTTGGTTTTGGTTTTCCTTCTGTTTTACTTAATCAGTTTTATGCTTTTAATTCAAAATCTATCCATGGAGATTAGGGTGTATAGCATTTATAATGCAGTAGTTTAAAATTACAGCACTTTCTTTTTTTCCCTCGCTCCAGATCCGTCAGTAATTATAAGAAGGATAGATTATTTTATCTACAGCTTTTCCAGGCACAGTAATTTAGTCAAGAAGGTCACCTCTTTGCTCCTATTCAAAAATCTGGTTTTGCAACTTTTAACATTGTATATTCCTGTGGGTATTAGCCTAGTGAGAGAAATGTAGGGGAAATTGCAATGATTTTGTGGAGGTCTGCTAAGGATGGAAGAGTTTAATTGTTAACTGTTGTTAAGATAGTAACTGTTTTACATCAATATGCCTTATTGACAATTTACAGATAAATCAGTTTGGAAGTAAGATTATCTTAGAAGGCTACATAGCAGGTTTAAAGTAATTATTCCTGGAAATGCACTGTGTGAGCACAGTTCATCCCTGATACAGCACTTTAAAACAGATGCTGGTGTTTTACATTCCTCTCTTTTATTACTAAATAATGAACACATAGACACAGTGCACCTCATAGGAAGATTTTTCTGTGGTCTGTAGAGAATCACTGACAACTCCGGCTGGATTGCATACACAGACTTTCTGTCTGATTTTTTATTTGTCATGCCTATCTGAATGCAGTTTCTTTGGAGCACAGTTGGGATGATTTCTGGCCTGGATGTCAGACATTTTCAGCTCAGAAGACAGGTATTAGTCAACTTGGGGCAAATAAAGCAAGAACAGAATTTTGCTGTTGGGTGCAGGATGGCACGGTTCTCTCGCTCTGGTTTTATGCACACTTCCTTTGAGTTGGCTGCCAAGCTTAGAAACATGTTTGGCTGTGGCACACATCTCACTCTTCACTGGAATGTGAAAGGATAGCTTTGGGCAGTAGACTTTGTATCGAATCACACACAGCTTGTCTGTGTCAGTGCTAAGCTACAGCTGCTGTTTTCTGTCCTGCCAACAGCACAAATCCAGCATAAAATCCATTTCACCTCTGTCTTCATATCTGAGCTAGCCCAGGCTTGAGCTCTAGCAGTGATTTGGTAGCATGCAATTTTGGGAACCCTAAACATGGATGAATGCATCTTGGGCATCCACCTTGGGTGACTGGAATCTGTGGTGCCATTCTTGGTTTAAGAGTATGCAAGAGAATAAGGTTGAGTGTTGATTTCTGGGAAGCAGAGGAGGAGGGCTGGAAATACAACTTTGTCCTTGAAAGGCTCTGGCCCTCATGAACTGTAGCTCACCTTCATCTGTGCTGTGGCCAGCTATCCACTGTGATGAAGTCATAAAGCATGTGGGTTTTTTCTAGGACCTGGGAAAGGATTTTGTGTTAGAGATCCACAATTACATGATTTTATATCCATATCTTACATGCTTTCAATTTTAATAATTTTTGGAGGCTTTATCAGTGAGTTCTTAAGAAGCCTTTGGGTACTGTTAAACTGTTGGATTAGAGGCAAGTACGATGGGAAATAGTTGGAATGAGCTACTGAGGTAAGATGGGGTGGGTGAGAATGGATTGGGGGAGTTGGCTGTGTTGGGGAATTGGCAGCAAGTTGGGGAATTATAAGAAAGCATGCAACCATTTGTATATTTGTTCAATCATTGTTGTTGTTGCACTGGAATAGAAAAGAGCCAATGCATTCTTTAGGGCTGTTGTAAAGGGGAATTGAAAAGACTACAGCAGTATTTTTACAGAGCAGAGTGTGGAGATGCCAGGAAAGAGCTGCCTGAGACCTGGCTGAGGATTAAGTAGAGTTACAGCACCTCAAGGGAGAAGGGAGGGAAAGGTTTGGTCATAGGTTTATCCAGAGGGACACTTTCCCAGGAGAGGGAACTGCACCTGGGGACAGCCCTGACAGTTTAGCTGGCTGATACCAGTGCAGCATACTAATGGGCTCATGCTTTAACTCCTAAAGAATTTAAATTCCACTCTACTTAATTTTTAGTTGCTATCAGTGCCATAATTTGAAGCAGCCTGAACTGGTTATTTTATAGTATAGTTTCATAAATTTCCTTTAGATTATTATTTAGAGTTTTATGTGTCTGATTTAGTCTCTCACAGTATAAACCAACATTTAAAAAAGGATGCACTTCAAGGAGAAGCTTGTAGTTCCTACTCAGCCATGGCTCATGTATCTGTTCTTATGGCCATTAAATACTGCTTCATCCCTCTGACTGATGAAGGCATTTTGGACTTTGCCTTAGACCTGTGTTCTCTTTTCCTCTCTAGTAGTTATTTATTCCTGTAAGCTTTCTACTTTGAATATTTTTTCTTCTGTTGTGTAAGTCAGCTTTTCCCAAATCCCGGATTTCTGGGGATGGGCAGACATGTAAAGCTGGCTGTGTATCTGGCTTGACAAACCAAAAAGGAAAAATTACTGAACAGTTCAATTGGGAAATAAAAGAAATGTGTTTGGGCAGTTCTTTTTTTTTTCCAGCTCAGGAGAAATCCAGCATGTAACAATATTCAGTAACCACACTACTCCCTGTTGCTTCCCATATTGCTTATGTGGAATTTAAGGGAAAACACCAAAGAATGAAGGAATATGAGAAAAGTATGAAGCAGGATAATTTTATTTTTCTGTGTAATCTTGGGTCTGTTAAAACATCCACCACACCGGGGCAGCAGTCAGCAAGCGTAGGTTGTCTGAGCTCCTGTCTCCAGTGTGGAATATTTGGCATTCTGGAGGGGACCAGCAATTGATTTTGATAGTCTCTGTGGTTTCTTTTGAGGCACACATATCTTCTGATCTGGATTAAGTAGCAGTTGCTAATTGCTTGGGTTGGTGTGTATGAAGAGGAAAAAAGATAAAGAAATGTGTTAGCAGCTGGTGCTCCTGTCAGCATCTCTGTCTCCAGTGTTCTCATACAGGTTGTGTGAAGCTTTTTATGGTTATGCACGTGGTAAATCAGCAGTGTCTGCTTATCTGCCAGTGGGAGCTCTATGTTCTAAGTTCTCCTCTTTCCTCCTCCTTTGGATTGCTGATGTACAAAAGATAATTCTCCCACTGTAACCTGTGGTTAGAAGGGGGTTTACAGGCATTTCACTCCCCGAAGGTTCATATTGAATGAAAAATCCTTCTCTTGGTGACAGCTGTGAGGTTTTGTGCCATTGACCCTTTCAAGTTAGGGTAGATGGTTAAAGCACCACAGGCTCCAGAGGCTCCTTCCATTGCTTTTGCTCTTCATCAAGTCCCAAACCTCAATGAGAATGGGCTGGGGTCTGTGTATATTATTTCATATTGGTGTTAAATGGTGTTTGCATTCTGATAGCCTAACTGATAAAGTGTTTGTTTTTTTGAGATTAATCAATTATTTGGGTCTTTTTAGAACTGATTTTAATGGACTAACGGAAATTTTGTTGCCAGAAAAAGAAAACCAACAACAGAAAATTCAGCTCGTCAGAGTGTAGTAGATGCCTTAATACAAGAATGGCTTCTGTAATATTATTTAAGTGACTTAAGATAAGTAAGTGCATGAGAAAAGCAAAAGCCTTAGGTGAAGCATTTTGCAGTATGTGCTCTCTGGCTTAATCATGCCTACCCAGGCTCTTGAGCAGGCTGCTGGGATTTACATGCGAATTGAGGGAGTTCATTATGTACCTAATGACTCTTTCAGGTTTGGCTCCTTATATTTTAAAGCAGTTGTTATCCTCTGTACATCTATAGCGTTGATTTAAACCATTGTGTGACAAATCCCATTAAGGTGATGAGTTTGTTATAATCTGTAATAAATCCTTTTGGAAACGTCGTGATTATCCCTGATGTTGTCTCAGCCGATAGATCCTATCACGCAGTGAAAGTAAATTAGTCTGATGAAGGAGGGAAAATGAGTAAGAATCTGAGAGTCCAGTAGAGCATGCTTGGAGTGTCTGAAGAAGGAATACGAGTATCTTTTGGATGATAACATTCCATCAAGGCTATTAATTACCAGAGGGAAAGTAATTTATTCGTCTTTTTGCTGTTTTGGAAAGGCAACACTAGATGTGCTCCTGGTTTTAGTCCCCCTGCACATTCTCCTGGTGTGGATGGCAGTGTGTGTCACTGGCCTGAAATGGTCACTTACAGACCAGGCCCCTCGTGTTGAGAAGATGAACAACTGAATATCTGCATATAGAGAAATCCTGATTTTTGTACATACACGTCGTGTATGTGGCAAAGAGCCAGTAAAAAATCTGACCTAGGAGAACTGAAGCATCTGGCTACAACATTATTGAGAAAAATGCAGCACAAACATGGAAAAAATGTAGTAATGTAGATAAATTAATTAATCTCTGCATGTCTTGGTAAGAGGCCCAACTTATTTGTAATAAATCTTGGAGCTTTTTCAAGATGGAAGTTGTTTTGAACTGTCAGCTTGTATGTATGTCTGACAAAACCTATAATTAGATTGGCATCCGGAGTAGGTTCTGGCCTCCTGATATTGAGAATGCATGGTGGTTTCACCAGACTGAGGATGGAATAATGGTTCTACTGAAGTCAATAAAATATGTATATAAATGTTAGTAGGGTTAGTATTTTATAAAAAAATACGTAACAGAATTGGCTACTAGTAGCTGGTTCTGTGTATTAAAATCAATTTAAATATTATATTATTGTTTAAGTGACTTGCAAATCTTGTAATAAGTAGATATAAGTTATCAATTCCTGTTTCATCTTCCTGAAATAATCACAGGGAGAATGTTTTCTCCAAAAAACCAAGTCCAGTGTCTACATATATTGGCATTGATTATCATCCATCTGTATTTAATGTATAGGTAAAATACATGTAGGTGCATATGTATCTGTATGCATTTTAAATACGTGCAGGTCTCCTGCTCAACTTTTAACCTTCAGCTCCACAGTTTAGGCGACGTGTCCCTGAACTATTTGCACGAGTATTTTATTGTTACAGGCCTACCTATGTATCAACCTGCTTTGTTCTGCATGTGTCAAACCCTTCAACGTTGTGTTTTAGTAATGCTGCATTGAGTGGTCTTCACTGCTTTAAAGCCAGGAGTGACAGCAAACTGCAGATACATTCCAATGTCCAAAGTATTTATTCTTTCTGCTAAATCATAGAGACCTGGAATGGTTTGGGTTGAAAAGGATCATCTCAATCCAGCCCCTGCAATGGGTGGGAGCACCTTCTGCTGGATCAGGTTACTCAGAGCTGGTCCAAGATGGCCTTCAACACTTCCAGGAATGGGGCATCCATAAAATAAAATATGTAGAAAATAAATAGAACATTTTTGTTGGTTTGTTTTCCCCAATGAGAATAAATCGGACAGAAAAATGTCTCTGCCATGCAAAGATTGCGTAACATTTCAGTCCTTAATTTTCTCCTGCTTTAAGTCTTAAGTGTGACCTCCTGACTGTTTGATGAGCAATGAACAGTGCACAGAATAGCCATTGTACTGTGTAATTTTTTTTCCTTTGAATTTTATGTATTGGAAGCAGGGCTGTGTGTAGAAGGGTGAGGGGTTAATGTGCGTTTTCCAGGATGGCAGTGGGTTAAAGGAGGGAGTGGAAGAGACAAGCAATGAAAGGCTGAAAAGGTGCATGGATGGTTTAATGTTATTTTTAAGGCTGAATCATGAAGGGAAAGTCTGTTGTTCCCATAATCTGCCAATTAATTGTTTCCATTGTTTGTTTGGAGATTTACCAGCAGTAGGTGGGAAATGCCAAATAATGAAAGCATATCCTCCTGAAATAATGTTATTTGTAGTGGGACTCTCGCCAAAGCCTTCTACCCAGCTCCTGTTGCACACCCTCACTGAGTGCTCTGGAACTGGAATCCTGTAGAAACTTGTGTTGTGCAGAGCAGTGTTTCAAAGTCTGGTTGGCTCTAGGATCGAAGCAAAAGCTGCTATTTAAACCACTTAGAGAATATTCTTACTGAATGTCCTGTTCGTTGCACTGCTCCTAAATGTCTTAGAAATAGACCCAAAGCTCCAGAAAATTCCTCTGTAAATTTCCATTGGGTTTTTTGAGGACTTTGTCAGAGGATCTTTACTATCTGTGTTTGAAATGTGGTGTCTATTACCACTGATGTTTTTATTTAATTTTATTATTAGTTTTTCCTTTTGACAAGGTAGCAGTTCTGTGCCTGGGGCTCTCTAAGTGTTTTCATAGTTTGCTTTCTCTGGCATAACTCAGCAGATACCAGCAACTTCTGATACAGCTAGTCCTTTTCAAGAAATTATTAGGTTTGTGTGTATTAGATTGTATTTTGCCAAACAAACCCTCCAGGATTCTGTGCATATTGAAGTGATGCTAAATATTGATAATTTGGGAGGAGCTGTCATTCTGCTGTATTGTTATATTGAAGCTTCTTAAGGAAAGAATTATTTCTTAACTATGTTCACAATATTCAGTCAAGCATTTTTCCTCCTAATTTTAGGAGGCAATATCTTTCATGTACCCCTCTCTCCTCTCTCTTGGCTTCTCACTTTCTCTCTCACTTAGTATTTAATTCCTATAGCCTTCCATTTGCAATTATTCGGAATCTCCAAGAGAAAGAAATGGCCAAGATTAGCAGAGCAGTAGGTAGCACTTTTAAGCTTATTTATTTTTCCCCAATTTGCTCTGACTATTGTAGCAGTTTCTTAAGTCATCTGACCAAAATTTCCCCACCCTTTGAGAGAAGGAGGCAAGATAAGAGGAGAAAAACTGATCTGTCCTTGAAGATGCCTGTTTGGAAGCCTTCAAAACATGGAGCTTCAGTTTTACTCATCAGGCTTTCAGTTTTTCAATTGAAAAGGTCCAAATTGATGTCTGAGTGTTTCAAAACCAATCTCAAAACACTTACCCAAAATTTCCAAGCATCTTCCAGCCTGCCTCGTGGAAGGGCAGGTGGTTCATCGTCACTGCTCTCCAGGAGAAGATTTCTGTTGCTCAATCCTCATTTGTGTCACTGCTAATTACTAGCAACCCTCACAGCCACTCAAGGCTGACTGGTGTGCTGAGGATGCTTCTTACAGCAGTGAGCTGATGGGAGCACCTCTTTAATGGGGGGGTTATTTCCTTTGGTGCCATTATGTTTCATTAGGAGGCTTCAGATAATCTGAAATGCAGAAATATGCTCCATTAGGTAAATGGTGAGTTTGTGACCTTTGTGGCTCTCAGTGTTACTTATTCCAGCCACGTTAATAGGTTTGCAGGGCTTTTATGCTCTGAATTACATTTGAAAATTTTCATGTTAATAAATTTGGCTTGTGTATGAGGACAAACTTTAGGAATTCAGGTGCTTACTTATTTCCAGGTTTAGATGACCAGTGTAATTAAGAGTCTTGCTCATGGCAAAATTATTTTTAATCTTTACAACTTCTAAAATGTTTGGATTCATACATGTGAGTTTGTGGATTGTCTCTTGATATTTATCTATTAAGTTTTAAGGAAAGGCTTCCTATTTTTTTACCATCTGTCCTTAAAACACAACCTTGCTCTGTGAGTTTCAGGCAGCTTGAACACGTCCCTATTTTAAGTTAAATAAGAAATGTGACAATCTATTTGCTTCTGTAAATAAAGGCTTGTGTAAAAGCCTTTAGCAGCAGTTGGAGGGCAGATGGGCCTGCAGGAATGTCTGGTGTGGTGTGAGGTTCTCCAGCTCATGGTTTGAAGCCCATCCTGGCCCTTGGCTGCTGGAGACTCTGCCTTGTTCTCTGAGTCAGTGACTGGGTGCTGTTCTTGGGTCTGATTCAGCTGGGGTGGAACCCCTGGAGAATAAATACTGCTTTGAGAGAGCAGAGAGCTCTGGGAGACCTATGAGATGTGACAGCATTCTGCTTAGCTGATAAATTGCAGTGTAGCAGGAAGGATGCTACAATGAGTATTGATTTCTTTTGTGCATAGAACTCATTTTGCTCCAGCTTGTGAATTGCCTTCATGAGCTGACAATCCATTAAGGATCACTTTGTGTGTCTCTTCCTTCATTATTGCTTCTTTTACTGCTTTCTGCTTTACTGCCTTTAAAATACATTGTCAAGGCGAAAATAAAATAGGTACAGGAGAAACTCTAATAGGAGCAAAGCAATTTGGCTCTTGGTAAATTACTTTGTTGCAAAAAATATTTTACTAGGGGACAATCTACAAAGACAATTTCAAGGACCTAAACGTATTATATTAAAATTATTTTAGAGCGGGGTAACTCACCTAATGATTGTAATTTTGTGGCATGAAATGCACCTTTTATTGTAAGATTGTTGTTTTTTTTCTCAGTCTTAAGACCTAAAATACCAGTTTTATGTGGACATAATTTAATCTTGTCCATTCTGCATGGCCAGTTGGTGCCTCATATTCTGAAAATGTGCCAATAATACCTTCACAGATGCAATGCTTGTTTTTTTTCATGGCCTGGAGGGTTGTTGCTTTTTATTCAGAATAAACAGGGAAGCAGTATGTTCCTCTACATTAATTTTTTGCTACTTAAAGGAGTAAACAGGGAAATAGTATGTTCCTCTACATTAAATTTTTGCTATTTCAAGGAAGTAGGCAAGTTTTGTGCCACAAATGCATTAATAGTAAAATCATATATTTTTTGCTTCAAAATGTGGTATTTTCCTTGGTCATGTAATCACATTGATTAGGTTTTGTCATTGTACAAAGGGTTAGAATTAAGAATGTCTAGATAAGGCTATCAAATGTAGGACTAGCAAATTAAGAGAGCCAATGCATTGTGCTCCATTGTGGAAGAAAGTATTTTTTTTGTCACCAAGAGAATTTTTTAACTTATAATAACTTCCCATGTGCATTTGTTTTGTATCCTTTTTTGGACTGTTTTGTTTGGTATAAGGCTAGTTTTATCCTCCTCTTGGTCTCCTTCTGTTAACAGTGTCTCAATCTTAGGGTTGAATATTGACTCTCTGCAGAGTGATTTGTGATCTAATGGTGGAGAGCTCCCCTGATAAGCTGGACTCTGCATTTTTAAGAAACAGGTGTTGCTCTTCAAAGCTGCTTTAAAAAAATAGAACTAATGTGTCCTGTGGCTATTAAAGTTTAGTTTAATGTAGTTAGTCACACAGGCAGGGTGGCTTTCACATTACAGAGTTTTTCTGTTTTTCTGTTTTTGTCCCCTGGCTTGGACATTTGTGTGAATGTTTGATTCATCTGCCTTCCTGCAGCTTCTGGCAGATCCTGAGTTCTCCTGCCTGGAACCTCGGCCTTGGCTCCTGCCAGCAGTTCTCTGGTAGGCAGTGACCTCATTAATTGCATCTCCTGGCTCTCAGTGCAGAGTTGCTCAGTGATTCCTGCCCCAGAGTGACTCTCAGTACATTAGGCTAAGTTATTTCTCTTGATACTTCTTCTTTTTCTCCCGTCTCTTCTTCCTCACACTTAGGATTTTAGCACTGGCTGATCTGTCTCTTCCAGTGCCTCTGGTTAGTGACTTGAGGAGTAATGTTCTAGTCACTATTTATTTTAAAAGAATAATAGTAATTGAAGCCAAGAAACACCTTTTGGAAACTTGACTGTGTCTTGATTTGCTTGGAAGACCGTGGCAAGGGTACAGAGGTAGAATGAATGTCTGCTTTCCTTAAAACACATGGTGTTTTAAGTGTGGGGTGCACTGCAGGCCTTCAGCCCCTTCTCAGGAGTGGAGAAAGGTTTAATTAGATAAAGATTTTCAAGGTGAGATTTTCTGGAATAGGCTTAAATCTGCCTTTCCAGTATGTCATACAGATGAATTTGAGATTATTAGTCGATGTACAGGTGAATTAAATTGGTAACCCCTCCCACAACTGCACATGCCAAATCAGGAAAGTTTTGGGTTGGTGAATTCGTTCCAGTGCAAATAATTTCCCAACTTGTTTTCCAACCTTTTTTTTTGTAGTAAACCATGCTCTCCTCCTGATAGGATTAAACATTGTAACTACTGGACTGTGGAAGTGGCTCTGACTATACCTGCATGGATCCTTTGAAAACATAATATATTTTTCGAAAATACTTAGAAGATAGCTTGGATGCTGTTTATAAACTCAGCAGCATACTTTTTGTTCTATATTTACATTGACCTGACTTTACTGTCTGGATTTCAGTTGATTTTTTTTTTCGTTAATAACAACTTTTTGTTCCAACTTTTTTTTTTAAATTTTACTTATGGGAAGAGCCTTTTGTTTTGGGATTTTTGTTTGTTTCATTTTTTTTGCGGGGGAATTTGACTTTTATTGGTGTGTACTACTACAGCATTCACTTTTTTTTATTTGTTTAGGGTCAAATCCTTGGCCATGTACATGGAGCATCAAGAGACACAGAAATAAGAGGTTTGTGCCATTTCTGCATCCCATTGAGGCAGCTGCTCTGTGCTCAGGTCCTGTGCCAGCAGACACCTGATAAATCTGTTCTCCTCCCTTCTGGTGGTCACTCAGGCAGTCAGACGGGGAGCTGGGATGGGAGTGGGCTGTAATTTGCTTGCAGCCCTCTCAAGACTCCTGTGCAGGATGGTTATGGAGCTTGTTCTCTTTCTCTGTCTGCATCTTCCCTCGGCCTGAGCCCTCTGGTGTTTTCCCCTGGTGCTTTGGATGTTGTGGCCCAAACCGTGGTCACTTCCATGGTAGCATCATCACTACGAGCTCAGAGCTGTTGAAATCAGTTTTCACTCCTGCTGTTCTGCTGGTGTGTGTTAAATGTGATGGTTTGTGCTGTGTAAGTGTGTGTGTGTCTTTTGTAACACCTCAGCAGTGACTCCTTTGGTGTGGCTTTGGGGTACTGGAGCCAAAGGAAGTTAAATCCCTGGTTTTCTGCTAAAGTTATAAAACTGCCGTGGGTCGATTGGAAGACTTTGGTTTCAAATATGGGATAGGTTTGAATTTAATACATGCAGTACACAACTGTTTTAGATAAAAAATTAAGAACTGTAAGCTCAACATATGAGTACAAAAGCTCTAGTACCCTAACCACCCCCCTCCCCAAAAAGAAACAAGTCTGTGGTGTGGAATGAATATTGCAAGATGCTCAGCAAGATGTAGCAGTCCAGCTTAGTTTTGCCAAAGTACTTGGTAATAAGAAAATCAGTAGTTGTGTACTTCTTGACATTGAGTAAGAGCTTTCTCAAATAGAAAAGGCAAACTGAACCTTGTGTGGCCTTTCAGTGAGCTCTTACAAGCCATATCCAGAAGGTGAGGGAGTAGTTGTGGGCAGAATGGAAAAAAAATGTCTTATTTTAATTGACAAATTCTTTTATCTTTTGTACTTATCACTTGTCACACAGACAATCTCTCCATGCCTTTTCCATTTGTACTGATGTGCTGGGTACTAATGTTTCTCTTTTTTTTTATGCAGAAGTAGTTTTAATATTCAAAATATTAGTATGCTATCAGTTTAGTTCAGCAGGAGTTTGGATTTTCTCCTAAGGTCATTGCTGATTGTTAGATCAGTGCCTTAGTCAAAATCAGTGTATTTTTGTGCAATATTATGGTTTATGATTTAGAGGATTGAACCTGGTAACTCCTCAAACTCTTAGGTTAGTTCTTCTGTATTCGCAGTGTATTAGTATAATAGTTTCTCTGTCAGATAATTAATAAAAAAAAAACTCTTTAGAAGTGTTTTTTCCACAAAGTCATCCATCTCCCAATTTCTACTGTTACCAGCTATAAGGTTACAAGGATAATGCAAAGAGAACAAATTACTAATGAAGTATTTGGTGAGGTATTTTTTTCTTGCAGACATTAAACTGTAAGTTTGGGATTGGCCGCTTTTGTTTTTAATATCCCTTTGCCTGTAGGAAAGTCACTGCAGAAAGATAAAAGAAAAATAACTTTAGTACTATGCTTGGATGAAGCAGGTCTGCTTTTGATTTGTATTTATTGGAAGTCTTTCTGAGTGTTGGCTTGTCCTTACAATTCCTAACAGGCTCTTTTTAAGGTGGGATAGGCTTTGATGGCTGAGCGTGCCGGTGAGTTGGACATGCAATACCACCATGTGTGGCATTTTGTGACACTTGTGGAAAGGTTCAGGAGAAAGATCACCACAGCAGTTTGTTCTGTACCAAACTAAACCCATCACAAAACAGGGACTTTCCCCAGACTGAGCTTTATACACACAGCAGATAAGAAACAACTTGAACTCTGCAATTCGCAAAACGAAAGCGGGAGGTCTAAAGGAGGAAATCATATAAAATAACCCTTTCAAGGGGAAAAGTACTAATTTCCCTCTAATTTTAATGAAAAGAACACAGCAGATGTTGGCAAGGTAATGTGTGTCATTGTGTGAACCTGGTGCTTGGCCAAGGCTCCAGGATGCCCAAGGCCAGAGGAAGGCAAATACCTGGAGCTGTGTGTGCTGGGTGCAGCCAGGACAATCTCCTTGGTCCCCGTGCTTGCAGTGTGCCCTGTGGTGCAGCCTGGCAGCAGATGGTTGGGACAGGATGTTCTCTGGCACCATACAGCTGTGGCCTGACTATTTTAGGGGATATTGATGCATTTCAGTAAAATTCCTTTAAATTCACCTTGCGAGGTTTTGATCTGTTAAATCTGTTTTTGTGGGATGTGTTGTTTGAGATGCATCAAAGCCAATTTGAATAAATGAAACCATTAGCATGAAATACACCCATTAATTCAATTTGAATTTTATTTAGTTTGCCTTGAATTCAGGTTTTGTTACTAGTAAGCTGATTGCCTTAATTCAGTTTAATACACCAGTAATTTAAAATACTTTGAAGTATAAGTTTCCTTTAGTGTCCTGATACTGAGAAGGAATGCGAGAAATGAGTAACTAAGAAAAACTTGAAATTAATATGAAAACAATTAAAAGGGCAGAGGAATTTCAAGGAGAAGTTATTATTTCAGTGACTTTCAGTAACACAGGTTTAAAAAATTTAACTCTTTGGACCGTGGTGATTTGGACTGATTTAACTGTACTGCAGCTAAGTTAATGGAAGTTAATCTTACATTTTTGCAGTATTTATATTGAAATACTTGCCCTGTGTTCTGAAGTTCTTCTGAGATTTTTAGGGCTACATAGATAATTAAACCCCTTTTACCCATATGTCAGTATAGTCTGTAAGGTGATGATTGAAAGTTAGGGATTAAGAAAATATTCAGCATTACTTGTTCATAATTGCGATAGCCTAATCAACAGAAAAAGCACCTCTAATAGCTGTAATGCTGATTCCATGGTAAGATGCTACTGAACTTACCAGGTCTGTTCAGCTTTATTACTTGGTCTTTGAATTAAAATGTGCAGTTGGTCATTAAGGCACGTGGTCAGGTTTTATTCCAGTATCCTTCTGAAAGCAGTTTTTAAAGTGACAGATCCATGTGGGGACTGTGTTGTGATTGCCCAGAATGAAAGAACACGCAAATATTTGAAGAGACCCCTGAGGCTTTTGGCCACATGAGGCTGCTTTGTGCTTCAGTGAGGATGTTGGCTTTGATTTCTGTGGCTTAGTGATTTAACCTGAATGCTGGAGATATGAATACACCTCATGAATTTATCCTTGACCTTGAGCAGGGAAGTAAAAAAAAAAAAAAATTTTAGGTGTGAACACAATGATTAGATATCAAACCTCCTGAGTTACTTGCAGCTTCAGTTATCAGTGGTGCAAAGATCAAACAAATAAAAACAAAACAAAACCAGAGAAACATTTTTATTCATTAATTTTACATATTTTTGTTTTGTTACATACATCCTTGGGAAAGTAAATTCTCTGTGGCACACTGCTTAGTGGAACAGGTTCACAATTTTTGTCTATTGGCTTAAGGAGCTATTCCTGCTGAATATACTAAATATAACAGTGATAATATTTGCATAGTTGAGTTATGCGTGTTAAAAAAATATTAGATACACTGTAAAATAATTGAAAAATAAATTAATGCTTGTATAACTATTTTTGGTCAACCAGAAGAGATCCTTAATCTGAAATATGACTTCTGTTAGTTTTCACATTCTGAACATCTATCACAAAAAAATCTGTATGATTGCACATAAATATATACTGATAAGCATGAGGCAGTTTTTTTCCCTGTCTAATCATTTTTATTTCAAAGCTTTAAAAAATGATTTACAAATTAAGAATAAATGTGCTAAATTTATCTTAAAAAAGGACTTGAATCATAAGCATCTGAAAAATGATCCCTTTTGAGTGGAAATGAGCTGTGATCTAGACAGCTGTCATTGCCTTTGCTGTAAATTTATTTTCCTAGTGTTGTGGCACTGCATTTACTGTGGGGAATATATTGTCATGGAGGAGTTTCTTCTGGGCAGCCTGAGTAGAGGCTTCCATTTCTGCAACCTGTTCCCTACCCCTTCCACCTCCTGGCCCCCCTTTTTGTGGTGGCCAGGTTGCTCACTGCAGGCCAGAGGTGCCATTCACCCTGCTCTGTGAATTCTTCATCCTTGTGTGCCACTCACCTGCTCGTCTCCCTCGGGGTCTCCCTCACAGCTGGGCAGCAGGGCTTCCTTCCCTTGCCCATCCAGCTGCTCCAAGGTGTCCCCTCACCTTTCCCATGGGGGTGGCACCAAGGGGTGGGTTGGCCCTGGGTGTCCGGGGAGCCACTGTACAAACAGTCAGGACTCCTGGGGATAAGGTTCACGGGCCATGGGAAATCTGTTGGGTTGCTGTGAAGTTGCAGAGCTGGTGAAAATTCATATATCATATTGGACAAATGGATGTGTGTCAGTGTCGCTTGTTTTGTCAGGGACCTTGAAGAAGTTTCAGATGTCACTTTTTCCCCTTTTCCCAAATGATATTTTTAAAACATAGCTTTAGTGAGCCTGGGGGTGGGAATTATGTATTTTGGTGTTTTCAGAATATTAATGTGTTGCAAAACAACAGCTACAATTCTTCAAAGTGAGCTGCTCTACACTGAGGGTGTGTTTCCCTCCTCAGTACTGGATAACCCACTTCCAGTCTGGATAAACTCATTTCCCACTAATAAATCCAGACCTGCAGCTCCTTTGCCTGTAATCCATGGGATGTATCTAATGTGTAACTCAGAGAGATGCTGGAGTTGTCTGATGACAGCGTTTCTCCAGAGAGAGCCACTCACAAAGGAGGACAGGGCTAGACAGTCCTGGGAGACAGGAAGGTGCTTTGCCATGTTTTGTGACATCATTTTAAAAGCAAATGCTTTAGTTCTTTTTGTGTGCGTTTCAGATCGATAGAAAGAAGATAAAAAATTATGGTTTGGGTTATCTGATAGGTCTTCTGCCAGAAGACTTGACTGATGGAGAAGTCATCAATAGCTTTGATATCCTTCCTTAGGGAGAATCTGGATTTGAATCCATTATCCCATAGGTACATTGCCTTGAGAGTTTTAGTTTGTATTTAGCCAAGTCTTCTGATCTTTCTTCTCAGGCTGTGGCTTTCAGTGAAATGATTGTGTTGGTAAAAGAATACAAAATTTACTGACCACAGGTGTTTGTAGACACTTGTTCAAGCAGCCCATTTACTGAATTTACTGTAGAACAAAATCCTTGATGGAATATTTTACAGGGTTTGCAACATTATATCAGTAATGACCAGCCTCCCCAACAAGTATTTAAGTTCTAATGAAACAACCCCAAAAATATTAATTAAAAAATTATAGAGCTGTGTTTTCACAGTTTTAATCTGTTTGCCTTTGGTTTTAGATAAAGACTCCCTGTTGGTTTGGGGTTGTTCTGTTCTGCTTGAGATAATCATCAAATAATAGCTAATTCAATACAATGATCAATTCAGTTGCAGATTAGTGTAACATTCAGCAGTAAAAATAAACATCCCAAAACTGTACATACCCAAAGTAGTGTTCAATTCTAATACAAATTATGCTGGATGTTTTACAAATTTGCATGGCTTGTTTGCAGTCTCACGGTCAAACTGAGATAATGAGATCTAAACACCAGGATTTAGGCTCAGGCACAAATAACTCAGTGTCTCTAAAGGCTTTAGGCTGCCTTACTTTAACATACGCAGCTCCTAAATTTTGCAACTTCAGTCCCTGATAAAGGGGAATTTGAAAGTATGAAAAGAGCTTATAATGAAAGAAAGAACACTCAGTTTATTGTTCCAGGTAAAGTCTTTTGGAGGTGATTGCTCTCTCACAAAAACATTGTGTTCAGTACTCTTGTGGCACAGGCATCTGTCACTCAAACAGATGTCACCCCATAAACCTGAAAATACAACCTTTTTCTATTCTCTGTGGATAAGTGAAGCCTTCAGGTTGATACACTCGGTGACATTTGTTTAAGTGACAGATGTTCACGTCTAGTAGCCCTCAATGGGGAGGTGACCTTGTTGTCTTAGTGGGAGTTCTGTGTCAAGCACTGTAATTATTTGTATGCAGAGAATATGTGGCTTTATGAAGGATGAAATTCCTAAGAACATTTTTACACTCCAGGTTGCTGTGTGTGTGATGGAGAGGCTTGGAATTAGACAGCAAAGTTTCAGTGCTTGGTTCGAACCTGCCCAAAATAGAACAAGATCAGCTCAATGAACTCTGTAGGTGTAAAAAACCACAGAGCACCAGGGTTGGGGAGAATGAGTGGTATAAGAACAGGCCCAAGACTCAATTTTTTGAGCTTGTTCCTTTCTCCTGAATGGTCTAAATGTTATGATCAGTCCAGTGTGGAGGATTCATTTGCTGAGGAATATCAATAGCTGCCTACAGACAGAAGGCTTTTGGTCTGAAGAAATGAAATCTCCAAACATTTCTGGTCAGTTTTAACTCCTAGTGCCTGGTGCTGTCTTCTCCAGGCAGATGTTTAAGCATTGTTTGCACAGAGCATTGTCTAGGAAAGGTGATGGGAGCTTTTTCAGCAGGCTGGATTCTGCTCGAATTAGCTTTTGGATGAGTGCATTTACTCAGAGAAAAATAACAGTTCAGTTGGTTCTGTCTCCACTGCTATCATCTTTGATAATCATATCAATTTCTGTGCATACATTCTGAATTTAATGTTTGTAATCTGTCGTTAAAGTATGCTGTCTCCAAAATTTGGTCTTGGGACAGTAAATCTCTACCTAACCCTTCTTTTTGGGGTATGACTCATCTTCATTCAGTTTCTCCAAGTGATTTATTTCTGCCTCCCCTCAGCCCCTTTACTTTCTAGCTGTTCTTAAACCTGTACCCAAAAAGTTCTGCGAGAAGCAGTCCTAGAACATACCTGTCTCAAAACTGCCACCTCAGGCTTCCAACTTGATTTCATGCTTACCAATTTTTCATAGTGGAGGAAACGAAACATTCAGTTCCTTTTCACCTTCTCTATGTCATTTCATAATATGCAAATCCTAAAGAAGATACCCACATATATTTGGGATTACTGAGATGGGTTTATTAAACATTCAGAGGCAGTGCCTTGAACACCTTGATCTTTATATATGAACTTCTTGCAGCTGTCATTTTCAAGAGTCTCTGTGAAATAGCACAAAAGTCTAAACCTTCTGGTTTACATTTAGAAATGACATTTGGTTTGTTGGTTTTTGTTTTAAAAGTGAATTCTTAGTTTCATCAGGAGTTTTGCAGGTGAATTGCAAGTGCAGTACTGGGGTCAGTGTACCTCTGGCAGGTTCCTTGTGTACAGCATGGGTCTTAGGCTCTTCTTCCAGGGATTACCCTGCATTAGGGAAAATCCTGTGTTTGGTGATAGGCTGGGGGAATGACTGCAGCAAGAATTCAGTGACTGCAGGATGGGTGCCTAAGCATAAAAGCAAACAGAATTTTTAATTAAGAAAGAAGGTCAGCAAACATCTCTGTAGGAATATGCTTGTATTTACCACATGAATATGTACAAAAACATGACAGTCATGACTGCCACGATTACACTTCCAAGAGGTAAAAAGTGAAAATCAGTGTTTAAGCATCTGTGTTTTTGGGTCCTCAAATAAGCAGTGGCTTTTTTTGTTTGTTTGTTTGTTTGTTTGTTTGTTTGGTGTTTTGCTTATTTATTTGCGGGGTTATTTTTCTGTGTTTTTTCTTTTGTTTTTATGCTGCTGGACTTAATATTCCTGTGCTTCAATTTCTTGTCAGCAAGCTGGGATTAACAGAACACCTCTGAGGAATGAAGTGAAGGTTAATGTATTAGCATTAAGCACTATAGAAAAGCTATTGAGAAAATTAATAATGCACTGTTCAGCTCTCAATTTGCACTGTATGCAGTTCCAGGTTTGATTTGCTTCCCTTTTTGCTGTAGCTCTCTCGAAGTCTGGGTTACAAGTCTCAGGCTGTTTGCACATAAAGATTTTACAAGCAAAAATTTTCGTTGACTTAACAAGTCAGTTTTCTTAAGTGAAATTTTAGCTGCTTTTTCTTTATAAACAGTTCATAGGCCCCAACATGGTGGTGGTGCATGAATCATGTGGGAGTTGACTGCAGAGTCCAAATTAACACTTGTCTATGTATTTTTCACAGTGATTCTTCTCCTATTTACCTTATAAAATTAACTTAGTCTATTAAGTTCTTATAATGCCTGTTTTCATTACATTTGTGTTTGTAGATTACATTGAGGAGCTTCCTAAACAGCCAAAGAAACTCCCAAACATCCTTTTTTGGTAACAAGACTGTGACTCAGAAAAGTATATTTGATTGGGGATGAAAAGTTTCTTTTGGCACTCTTGATTAATTTGCTCCACTCCCCAAGGGTAAACCATTAAGAACAATTAAACAAACTAAAAGTAAACCCAAATATCTGCATATTTATTAAGAATGCTTACAAAGTTTTGTCATGTAAGAGTCCTTACAATCTTCTAAAATTTAATTGAAAGTGAGTGAATCTTTTGTCATGAGAACCAAAATTATTAAAACTAGTCTGAAAATAGACTGCTGGCACAACAGATTTTGAAGATACAGATTTTTGATAGCTCCATTATTTTCTTTAGGTATGTTTTCAGTGCAATATGTGGCAAAAATGAAGCATATAGTGTATACTCAACACTATTTTTAAAGGCTTTTTAGTCCAGATTTATTTTGATAGATCCTTTCCCTTTTAGTTAAGAGACTGCATTTGTCAAGCATAATATCTTAATGAATTTTCTTAATTACAGAAAAGGTATTGAAGTTCATGACCTGCAAGTTTTTATATTAGCAGAAAAATTAGTAATTTTTTCACATTCTAGCATATTTTAAGTTACTGCAGGGACCTGATCTGCATAGAAGTCTTTGTATACATTTCAACCCAAAGTGCTTTCTCAGGGGAGGATTTTTGTCTTTAGCTGGGTGTATTCTCATTGCATGAGTCATCAGCCAGGTGCTGAGGTTTTGCCTGTTGTAAATGTATGCTGTTATTTGATTTCTGGTGAAAGAGAGAAAGGCAACCTCCAACCTTCTGCACAACTTCACAGAGAAAGAAAACCTAATTGACAAGTACTGAAAATCTTTGATAAGGTCCTGCTACTCAAGTTTCTCTACTTTTCTAGACAGCCTGACCCCCCCTAATTTTCTATCTCTTGCTTCTTTTCCTTTACAGAAGGACAATATCTGCATTTTCGGGGCATTCTTTACCCTAATTTCCAATCTGTGCATTTACTGTTCCCTGTCTTACTTCGATATAATTCTGCCTCTCACATTGTTATGTTAGAAACATCTCTTTGGCAGCTAAGGGAAGACTGGCATTACAAGGCATCAGAAAGCCTTCATATAAATAGCCCATTTGAACTTGATCCTGTTCCATGTTGGGTTATCCTTTGGTGTTTGTGTTTCTGCACTTTTTCTGGATTTGATACATTTAAGTATGGGGATCCTTCTTGATATTAATATGCCAGGTATTTGAAAGCTGTTTTTTATGGCAGATGACTGTGCAGAGCCGAAAGAATTTTCAAAGCTTCTGCGGATGCTAACTATTAAGATGTAAATGCTGATAGCAATGATGGTAAGACAGCTCACAGAAAGAAGATTGCTTGCAGTGTGTTGTCTAAAGTTTTGATTCTGGTAGGTTTTTTAATGATCTGTATATGATTGAACATTTGTATATTTTAATTTCTTGTACTTCACATGTGGAATTCTGGTTTAGCTGTAGGCTTTTTTACATGTAGGAATAAAAGTAGAAATTACAGAGTAGATAATCCACCAAAAAGACATGTCTAAGTTCCCCTGAATATATTTTTTTTATCTGTCCATGTTCTGCAAAGGCCAAATCCCTGAGCTGCGCATGTCAGCCCCTGGCCAGAGCTATGTGGCCCTGTGGGAAGGGGAAGGATGTTATGGTTGGCATTGAAGTACCAAACCTTCAGAACAACTCTCCTCAGCAGCAGAGTGACCAGCAGAACCAGGGCAGTGATTGTCCCCTTGGACGTGGCACTTCTGAGGCTGCACCCCAAATCCCGTGGTCAAGTCTGGGCTCCTCACTGGGAGGAAGACACTGAGGTGCTGGAGTGTGTCCAGGGAAGGGAAGGGAACTGGGGAAGGGTCTGGAGCACCAGCAGTGGCTGAGGGAGCTGGGGGGGCTCAGCATGGGGACAAGGAGGCTCAGGGGGGACCTTCTTGCTTTCTGTAACTCCCTGACAGGAGGGTGCAGCCAGTCCCTTCTCCCAGGCAAAAAGTGACAGGATGAGAGGAAATGGGCTCAGGTTGTGCCTGGAGAGGTTTGATATTAGGAAAACCTTCTTCTCCAAAAGGATTGTCAAGCAGTGGAACAGGCTGCCCAGAGAAATGGTGGAGTCACCATCCCTGGAGGGCTTTAAAAGACACAAAGCTGTGGCACCTGGGGACATGGCTTACTCATGGACTTGGCTGAGTTAGGTTGCTGATTGAACTCGATGATCTTAGAGGTCTTTTCCAACCTAAATAACTCTGTGATATTTTCTGAAAATGATTCTCTTTTCCATCAGATGTTTGTATTTGGATTATTTTCAAATGGTACTTAAAATCTCTTGGGAAAGTGCCATTTGTTCACTCTTGTAATTTTTAATTTCTTCTCATTTTCTCTTAACACAGCATGACTTTTCTAATCTGACTCCCCTCCCCCAGCTATGACCAGCTGTGACAAATTACTTTTCATCAGCCTATGTGGCTTTTGGCAGACCTTTTCTGCAGTCAGTGTGTCCGAGGGGATTGCTGCTACATCTGTCATGGGATTGCACAGCTCATGGCATGCACGAACACCTACCTCTCAGGGCATTATTTTTTTCCTTTGAATGCCAATACAGCTCTTTGTGACGATTTTAAGATGTGTTTGAGCCTTTAACAGCATTGCAAGCAATGCCAAGGTGACTGTTTTACCACTCACCCTGAGGAAACAGACTGCAAACAATTCCCAAGTTGCTGCTTCAGGCTGGTGCCAGAGCAGTGCCTCTGGTGGGTGCTGGGCTGCAGCAATGCTGCTGGTGTGGAATGATTAGAAATATAGTAACATAATCTAGTATAAATTGGTGTATAATGTAATATGGAAATTCAGAGTACAAAAATGTACCCTTAATTCCACTCAGTAGGGTGCTGCCTTCAGGATGAAGAATGATGCAGGGTCTCAAAAAGGGGTGCACCCTAAACATCCCACCTTTCCTATGTGCATCCTGTCCTTCTCCTTGTTGTGCTCCCTCAGTCATGAGGGAGCTCCTCAAGCTTCTCCCCCAAAAAGGGTCTTGCCTTGTAATTTTTCCTGTAAGTGACTCACATCCCTTTTTCTGAATGCTTTAGGAACAGTTCTAGTTTTGACAGCCTTTTTGGGGTAACCTGCCAGCAGTGTCTAGCAAGTGCTGGATGTTGTGGAATAGATGGAGCATTCACAGCCCACCCTCAGTGTTTTGCCAAGTGGTGTCAGAGCCCAGGGTGTTTCTGCCACGTGGGTGGGTGCCAGCTCATCTCTTAAGGGGATGATGGACACTGTGAGTGGAAAGGGGACACAGAGCTTTAGGGAGACAGCCCTGAGTGAGCCCAGGTAGCAAAAACCTCTTCACCATCATCCTCTACACACAGGCTCAAATTATCCTGCTTTGCTGCTAAATCCCACTCGGTTAAAAACCTCAGAGCAGGAATGGTGAAAGTAGATTAGGATAATTATTAACCATGAGTCCTCTGTCCACCTTGCTTCCTCATCTGGAAGAAATTATCCCCTGTTTAAGTTCAAGTGTGTTAATTGCTCTGCAGCATAACAAGCTCTTAATCTTCAGGCTTCTAAAGAAGTGTCCTCTTGTGCCTTCAGATTTTCATCATCTTCAGGCTCCTTTGTCTGCTTTGCATTGCTTAAAAAAAATTAATTTAAACTCTTGCCATTCTATCATATTAAAGCTTCAGAAAAAATCCATTATAGGCCTTTTGTAGGTGACTTGTGAAATAAATATTTACTGAGGGCTGTTCCATTTTGGTTTACTGCAGGTGCTACTTTGAAATTCAGTCTTTGGGTATGGGAATATTGCAGTTTTTTTCTACAGATAACTTTAATGAGGTAGCAATATTTCCTCTCTAAAATACTTTTTCTGACCTGCTCAACTCCCATTTGTTTTGCAGCCTGTGCGCATATATTTCTATGTAATTTAATATTTATCTAGGAAATCTTCTAAAATTCAAGTTACCTACTGCAGGCTGTCATGCCAGATAGCACTTACAGTATCAGAGAAAAAAAAATTATTATGCTCCAGTAATCACTGGGATGTGTTCTTAATCTTCTGGATTAGGAGAACAGATTGTGACCATTGACTTTATGTAGCCCTCAGGCCCAACCATCTGACACAGCCAGCATGCCCAGGGGTGGGTCTGGTGTGAAATGCTGTAGTGTAAAAGCTGGTGTTAGTGTCTCCCTCCGAGTGCTGCACTGTGCCTTGGCAGTGTCTTCTTGGGACACTGTCAGGAATTCACCTTGTCCACTGTGTTAACTTGCATTTGGTGCTGAAGCTGGAATTCAACACCAAGTTTAGTTCAGCAACATGGCATCAAATTATCCGTGCATTTGCTACTTGTTCTGTCAAGTGTGTTAGGGCTCTTAAAATATGAGTGCATCGCATTTTAATGTGCCTTTTTTCCAGCAGTAAGTACAGAAACTGCATTTAAAGATAATATTTCTGCAAACCGCCGTAATTCGTGAAACTCACGGTCAGTTAAACGTTCCAAGCCTATTGTGTGCGAGACGTTGAGCCCAGTTTCTGGTGGTGCATTGGATTTGAGATGTCTAGCAGTGTTTGTGCCTGGGAAGAGCTCAGTCTGCTGGGACACGCTCAGCCAGCCTGCAGACGTGCAGGGCTGTAAACACTGCAGAGTGTTTTACTGCTGCTGCCAGGGAGTGAGGGCCGTGCTAGGGCAAGGCAGGCTGTAAGTCTGCACCTCTCACATCCCTGCCTTGGACTCTATTGGAACCTGTCTCATGGTTTTTTAGCGATTCAGTAGTTAAATAACAAAATATATCATTTGTGATGGGGAGGGATTAAAGGAGTTAATGGTTGTGTTTGCTTTCAGAGGCATGTGTGCCTTCCATCGAAATAAATTAGTCTCTCAGGCTTCTGAGGAGAGCATTAGACCTAACATCTTAATATATTCTAAAGCTGTGTGTCTGAGAGGAGTGAATTAAAGGATTTTAAATTTCTAATTACTTGAGATGTAATTAATTTCCTCTTTTTTCTTAAATAAAGTTGGATGAGAAAGTGTGGTTTAAAAAGGCAGAGAGGATGTGAAGAGGAATAACTGTTACTCTGTGAGAACTGCTGCAAAGCACTGAATTAATTTTATTTTGTGCATGACAGATAGTCATAGCAGGACTTTACAGATACCAAGTCTGTGCTTCATTTCTGTTCGAGAAACATTTTTTTTTCCTTTTGCTGTGAAGTGTAACATCCTGAGGACCGGCACCTTAGCCTTGCACAGGGTACCTGGAAAGTTCTGTCCCAGGTGCAAGCCAGCTGCTACCTGAGCTTCCTGTGCCTGCAGGGAGGTGAAACTCTGCAGCAGAAATAACTCTTGACAGTGCAACTAACACCAGGAAGAATTATTCTGAGTCGCCCTCTCTGTAAGGTTATAGCTCATGACATCTGACTGGGGTTTTGTGGCAGCCCTCAAGATTTATCAGTGCTACCTGATCTCCCCTTTATATCCTGCAGTAAATTTAAGGAATTCACAGCTTCTGACTTCTGTCTGCATTGCTGGCACCAAATGTCAGTTTTACTGAATTTCTCAGGGATGTATTTAGCTACACGCAGTTCGGTCAGGAATCCACCCAAAAATCACCTCTGCTTTGACCAATTAAGAGCTCTCTTGAACTAAAGAATATAATTTTTGTAAGAAAAGATGCTGCATTGCCTTTAGATATTCTCAGAGCACTGTATTATTATCTCTGGATTGCAGAGTAGCTCAGTGCTGACTAAGGGCTGGAAACCCTTAGCTGCTGCACTCTGCTGCCGCAGTAGTAATTGAAGATCTGTCTGCTAGGATGTGTCTTCCACATCTCAGTGCTTTGTTTTTGGAAAAAGGAAGGTGAATGAAACTTCATTATGGGGACTGGGCAAACTTTACAGCAGTAGCTTGACATAAAAACAAAGCCTGGTCATAAAGTCTTTTACCTTGGAACATTAAAAGAATGTGCTCAAATTAAGGTGAATTTCTTACTTCCACATTCTTGTGCCAAGAGCATTAACTGTGCCCAGGCATCCAGAAAGTGGAGGTTAGCAGAATCAGATTTGCAGCACATCCTTTCCTATCATCCAGAAGTACAAAAGCCTCTTTCTTCCCATGGCTCTGGATGCTCAGGAAAATCCAGGCTGATCCCAGATGAGATTCTCTCACAAGCCCAGGCTGTTTCCATCAGCATCCTCGTCCATGGGTAGTCACATCTGCTGGGTGAGATCGTGGCTAAGACAAATAAACCCTGACTGTTGACAGGACCTTCCAGGCCACTCACACCTGCAGTGACCTCAGAGCTCTGTGTGTTGGGGCTCAGACTTTCCCGATGAGTGTTCTGCTGGAGGGTGCTCGTGCAGAGCCACTCCATCCCTGCTCTTGCCAGGCAGTGAGGCAGGACTGCAGTCAGTCATTCCTCAGGCAGTTCTTCAGCAGTAAGTTGCTTTATTTGGATTCAGGGCCAAAACTCTGGGTGAATTCTTCCTTGCCATTTTTGTGTTCTGTTTAGTGTTCTTTTACAAATAAGAGGTTTTCCCCTTCATCTTGCCACCTTTATATATACCCTGTACAAGGTTATCTTCAGAGAATCATGTGAGAATGACATGAATCATATAGAATGTGCTTCTTTGGGTGTCTTTTGTTTTGGTTTTTTCTGTGGCTTTCATTTTTTTAAAATCTCACGTGATGGCACAAAGCTCATCTTAACACCAGGGTAAAGTCCTTGTAAAGGTTCAATTGCCATCCTAAACTGCAAAATAATTAAAGTTATCCACTGAAAGAAATTGAATACATTTCTGTTTTGAGGTGGACAAAGTAACTTTCTTCCCTTTCACTTTGCAAAAGCAGTTTTACACAGCTATCAGAACCTTTTCTGCTGTGGCTTTCCATAAGATTCCCTCTGTCCAAAGGGGGAAAAAAATAGAAAGCGTTGGGGGAATTAAATAGTAGTTTACAACTGAAACAAAATAATAGTTTGCAACCACTTTTTATCCTATTAGCTGTTTGTTGGTTTTCAGTTGGCTTACCTGGTCTTCAGCTGGATTCACACATATAGAGCCTATAGATCAGAAATGGCAGGGTGCTTCTTGCTCCAGACTGATTCTTTGGGAAACAATTT
The DNA here is from genome assembly GCA_013400955.1 of Drymodes brunneopygia. NCBI lineage: Eukaryota > Metazoa > Chordata > Aves > Passeriformes > Petroicidae > Drymodes > Drymodes brunneopygia. The sequence continues at coordinate 458,735 of VZTZ01025918.1, read as the reverse complement.
ATCCAAAAGAAAGCATTCTGCTGTATTGAAATGGAGATTTCTAACTGACGTTCTGCACTATAATATTTATTTTCTCCCCAGTGTATTCAGCTCTCATTTCTTGCTAAAGACTTTTCTCCTTTCAAAAATCATAGTTCTAACTTGTGTTTATGCTGCTGTCCACAGCTACCGGGGAAACAAGCTGTTTGGAAACTTGCAAGTCACTGGAATAAAGCAAGGTTAATCTCCAGTGTTTTTCAGTAGCTCAGTGTCAGTGACAGTGTTTATAACCTGTTCCCTGAGAAAGAGCTAAAACTTTAAAGAAGTAAGGATGAATGTATAACATACCAAACTAATAAATGTTGCATAATGGTGGGTTTCTTTCCCCCTCTTTGCAATGCTACATCTGCAGTCTCAGCTCAGTCCAGCAAAATGGCAAGAGGGAAAATGTCCATTTAACAACCTTCCTGGCACCACAAATCTGTATTTGGAAGCATTTCCTTACGCAGTATGAAGTGGTAAAATAATTATCAGAGCTGTTCAGGTCAATATGTCCTCTGCTGGGATGAATAATGATTCCTTCTGAGAGGAACTGTGCCAGCAAGGCTGAGAACTTAGCCAGAAGGTCTTGTTGCTTCTGGCCATAGAACGTGTTAACTTATATTTTGGAATAAGGAGTAATTTTGTCTAAAAGAACTGGAACTGGATAGGTTTTTCCATAGCCTGGTGCTGCAGTGCTGTGCTCCACAAAGCATCTATTTCACAGTGTGGCTGGGAGCTGTGGCTGGGAGTGGTTTGCCTCTTGCAGGGGAGAATGGAGGCACCAAGATGAAATCCCAGGGTAAAGGTGGTGAGCAGCAGGAGCAGCACCACAGGCACTGATTCTGTGCTGCATTCTCCTCTGTTTGTCACCTGAGGGGGGCCTGGCTTCTCCGGTGTCTCAGGCAGAGTGGGCTCCTCAGAGCAGGATCTCGATGAGCCAGAGGAGTGCTTGACTGATTCCTTATGAAGCACAGACACCTGGAGCTTTAGGGTCAGCTCCCCTCCAGGAGAAAGAGCAAAGTGATCCAAAGCCTCTCACATCCTGCTGCATCGTGTGAGCAGAGACAGCTGGGCCTTGTGACACCTGAGACGTGACTGTGTACCCAAATGCCTCCTGGCATGAGTCTTCTTGGTGAGAAGGGCAGAGGGGAGTCAAATTTGTTACTTCTTAAATAGTTTTGGGATAAAAGAGAAAAGAACTTGTGCAGTGCTACCACGACTAAAGAATGGTTGAATGATTGTGCCTGGACAGCAAACATGAGGTGCCTGGGAAGCATTATTGATGGAAGCTGGGCAGTGGTTTTTAACACTTGCAGGTGGTTGGTTGTGCTTCCCCGTTGATCTCATTCTTTGTGCAGAGTCAGCATCAGCTTCTCAGAACAGCAACAGAAACTAAAGCTGGGTGACACATTGTAGAAACAAACCATAGTTATTGCCAAATTAGCCCTTGAGAGCCAAATAATCCACATTTTTGTAACCTGGGCCGTAACAAAAACTCAGATGTAGACATTGGTACCTGTCACTGTGTGTCTCTGTCATGTTGGCCTTCCTTGTATATGTAGATATATGTATTAAATGTCTCAAATCCTGTGTATAGCTTTTAGTAAAAAAAAAATAAAGCTCCCCCACACTAAACAGGCATTTTATTAAATAGTTGAACACTCGGTGTATGATGAACTAATTAAGATGAAGAATTAGGAACCTCACTAGTGAGAAAGGTAAAATTGCTTTGTCCTTTGTGATTCAGAAATAGAAATGGAATTAGAAAACCCCAGTTCAGGGCTGTCATGTGATTTGCCTGGGTGCAGGGGCAGACGTAAGTGAAATTAAGGAGAGCTGTGTAACAGGGCTGGAAAGGGGAGATCACACCAAGACTGCAGAGCCCACCATGGCAGGAAGCAGAGCAATGCTATAAAGGATTCACAAAATGTTGAGAAAAACTCCGGGGCAGTGCAGAAATGCTGTAAGCCCTTGAGTCTGTTACTTTTCAGGGAACTATTCCAAGTGATCCAGCGCAGCCAAAGAGAGGTTGCTAGCTGTGCTCTGACCTTGCAAACCCGAGAGTGAGCCAATTGCTAAGTACCTGAAGTAACCAGAAGGGAAGGAGGCTTGATGGAGGGATGGCTCCTCCAAGAGTCAGTGCACACCACGTCCTGCAGGGAAGGTGTTGATGATCCACGCTGATGCCACACTTTGAGGTAACTTCAGCACGCTCAGCACTGAGCCTGTGTGGATGAGGTGTGAGGAGCTGGTGTGAGTTGCCACGGGAGGGCCATTTTAATTTTTATCCTTTAAAAACTGTGCAAATCCTGAGTTCTATAGTGCTTCAAGTAAAGCCTCAGATGTCAGAATCAGCTGTGCAGATTTTGCATAGTCAGACACTCCTTAAATTCAGTGCCTTGGAGGATGTGTTTACAGAACATTGTAGGAGGAGTTAGAATATAACCAATACCCATGCAAAACGTAGTTCTGTGTTCTGAATGTTTTTGGTAGTTTTACTTTATTTTAGAAAGACACTGGATGTCATTGAATATATAAAATTACTGAATTGCAATGGCAGTCTTCTGATGAATTATTAGTGTGAAATGAAAAATTCACCACTGGTATAATTTTGTGTAATATTGTATTTTATTGGTAATATTATTAACATTCTGAGAATTGCTCTAAGACCTACATCCAAAGTTTTTGTCCTCTTTAGAAAAAGGGCAGTTAATTCCTTTGTGCTCAGTGAAGTAGCTACATCTGCAAATTATAGCTCTGGTAGATAATTGCATGTTTTGAGTAGTGCACTGAATGCGAGTAGAAATACACACTATGTGTAGTGATAAATATACCATCCAAGTCCTGCAAAATAAGTGGACTGTTGTTATTGCCTTCTTAATTGCAAATAGTGTAATTGAACGATTTCTTCTGTTTAAATTTTTCAGTTCTCTTTGCAGCTTGAAGTGAAATTTGAAGGCAGAAAAAACCCAGCATCAGGGTGATTGCATAAATGATTCAGACCTAACTTTCCTTACATCTGGTTCAGTCAAGTGCAACAGAGATTACCAAATTTATTGACCATATATTAAAATTAAGGCTTACCCAAATTCAGCACACTGAGTACTTACTTCCTTGTTGTTTGAAATGCTGAACATTTCATGATGTGACAGGCAGCTTTCACCTATAAGGGAAGAAAAAGTCTTTCCTTGTTGAGAGTTTCCTCAAGGATGAGCTGGTGTAGATAGCCCTTGCTTTGGACTCAGCTGTCCGTGGCTGTGCTCTGTGATTGCATCCCATGGAATGAATCTCTGTTTTTACTGAGCTCAGCTGTCACAAGCACCAGAACTGACAAGTCAAACAGGTTGTGTGACTTGCTCTTGGGTGTCCTGCAAAGATTAAATGGAGTAATTTTTATTTATATTTATATATATATGGAGAGAGAGAGAGAGAGAGAGAGAGAGACTGGATATTCGTAAAATATGTGAATTCTGCAAAAAATGCATTACTTAAAAGTTAAAATTTGTGTGTGTTTTGATTATTATTACTCCACTACAAGGATCTATGGAAATGAAGGAGTATTTTTCTCTTTCCCACATTAGGATCTGTAGAACAGCATTCAGCTTTAGTATTTCTGTACGAAAATGCCAGACATGATTTTTAGTTTGGATGACTGCACTTCTTTTGCCCAGAAACAGTTACTACCAAAGTGTTCCTTGCTCACTCATGTCCTTCAAAACCAAAATCACAAGTATTATTGCAACACCTGTGGTAGCTTTTAGGGATTTCAGTGTTTTGTAAGCCTGGGCGTTTTCTGTTGCAATTTCTACGGCGGAACAAATTTCAATAGAGTGTTAACATAGATGTTTGTATTGATAGATTTATATCACTTGATAGCGCTAAAATACCTGTGGAAAATTCTTACATTAGAAATAAAATGAACTGTAAAACACTTGATAGCTGAAAGTGCAATTAAAGCTATTCAGATTTTAGTGCTTCCATAATACTGTCTGCATATATACAGCACACCTAAGGATGCTGCACGTTGGGTTTTGCTGGGAGAACTGTGAGAATATGGGGGTGGTGCATTTGTTTGTAAGGACTTGGCAATATTAAAAAGCAAGCTTTTCTTTTTAACTCCTCTATTTTGAACTCAGAACACAAGGGGTTTGAAACTTGGCTTCCCTTGAATTATTTATGATGTGGAACTGCTAGACAGTGTGCTTTAAAAGTAAGTGATAAGCCACAACAAAAATGGCTGTGGTGTCGCCTTGTCGGCACATCTGCATTTCTAAAGATTAGGCAGAATTTGATAACAGACTAAAGATTGTTTCATTCTTTGAGAATTGCTTCTCTTCATCTACATTGCATTTCTGGAGCTGGTATCCATGGCAATTCACAGGGATGATTTAGGAGCTGGGCTTGGAAAGGTCTATGAGAGTTCTTATTCTAACATACTTACCAGCATTACTTTGTGAGTTCATTTATTGATGTAAACTGTTGTCAGCAGTGTATTTCAAATGTCCTCCCCCATTGCTCGTAGAATTTTTAGTTCTGTGGATTTTCATTACATTTTTGTGACAAGTCTGAAATCCAAATGCATCTGGATACATCTGAATGTTTTTACAGATTAGGACAAAACAGGAACTGGGTTTAGGTGAGCTGTAATGGCTCAAGATGGTGATTTAAACTCTTGATGATCTTTTAGTTATGGAGGATCAGTTTACAAAGTTTAATAAATTTACTCATAATACTGTTTAAATTCTGAGCACTTCCAAGTCAGGTGTACTAAATCTTGTCTGAGAAGGGGAAAGAATCACACAGAACAAATACTTCCTAATGGTATTTGAATTTCAGGTACCTGAGGAGCTAAGAGCCATCAGTGTGAGCCAAATCCAAAGATTATGATTTACTAAGCCATTATTTCCCCAAGACCATCTTTTCTAAAAAAGGATTTATTTGTCTTTTGCTTGGAAGTGTTATGAGCTTCTGTGCTGTTCTAACAGATTTCTGAGACATTCCTTTAGCCCAGCTCAATGATATTTTGGTTTGATCAATAGGTCTGTGTTGCTGTGAAGTTATATTTATCCTCTATTTGAGTTTTCATTAGGTTCAGGTAACATAAGTTGTTTCTCTCTTTCCATTATTGTTTTTGCAGCCATGGGTTTATTCTTTCATCTCCCCTTTGTTGAATTCCAGGCTCCCTTGGGAGCTCATCTTATGATTCTGCAGCCTGAGGGAAATGAATAAATGTCTGGACTGAGCTTGTTAGCTTCGTAACTTGATATGAAATGTACTTTAAAGAAAATTTGTGATTTCTATGTTGATTTGGTACTTTTAATGTACATTAAAAATTTAAGTTAGCTATATTAAGCTATTGGCAGAGTTGTATTTATGGTCTAAACTTGATCAGCAAACTTAATATTGAAATTCTTAGGCACAATAGAGGGAAGAGTATTTGAAGAATGCAGTAGGTCGTAGCACTTTGGCTTTTGTAATTGTGTTGGTGTGCATGGAATTTTCTCCAGATGGATTGTATACCTTAGGATATTTTTTATATATTGTGAAATAAATTTTCTTGAGGAACTTCGTTGCAAGCCCAGCAAACTCATTCAGTTTTAATTCTTTCATCAGATCTAGGGAGACAAGGATTTGCCTTCTAACCAAAGAACTCAATACTCTATCGTTTTTTCTCTCACTTTTTCTATATACATTTTTTGTCTTCTCTGTTTTCAAAGTCTGTCACAGTCTGTTGCACTCACTTAACATCCACACATCATAGGCTGTAAAGCACAACTGAATTTTCCCCTCAGAGAAGCTGATGGACGACATTTTGATTGCAAGTACTTAACGGTTAGTTAAAAATAGATGGATTCATTCTGAAATTTCCAGCTATGGCACTTTAAAAAAAAAAAAAACAAAACAAAACCCAAATGGTTTCTTCTGGAAGCTGATCAGTCCTGGAAGTGAATCACAGGATGGCTGAGGTTGGCAGGGGCTTTGTGCAATCCTCCCTTGGCCTGCTGGCTGTCATGCAGCCCAGTGTACTGGCAGCCACCTTGGCCATGAGGACAGGCTGACCACCAGATCCCGGGGTTTTCCCTTTGACAAGTCAGAAGGATTTTCCCATTGCCTCTATCTGGGCCTTGTGTTAGAGCATACCCAGTGCTCTGCTCACTGCAGTCAGCAGAAAGCAAGAACAGCCCTTCTATAGTCCAACAGAGGAGAGTAAAGGTTTAGGAGATACGGATGCATCATATTGAACCTCTGGGGAGTGACATAGCTTGCAGAGATCCTGGAGTTCTCTAGAGTCAGCTGACGTGAGCATTGCTTGCTCAGCTTCTAAGCAAAGATGCTTTAGGAATTGCACAGTTTGGCAAAGGCAAGAGAACAAGGAGAGGTGCAAAGAAGATTGGATTTGTGGAGATCATTCCTGGTGCAGTAAGATGTGGTGGGCCAGTAAGTAATCTAAATGCATACAGTATGATACTTAGCATGGCTTGGTGACATTTGCCTTTCCTATTAAATTATTCAAGTGACATTGCTTGTACAGGTTAGCAAACCATTAACCTGCCCAGTTGTTGATAGCAAGTTGCTTTTTGTTAAAGTGTGTTGAGCTATAAAATATTTTGTAGACATAATTGATTAATCTAAATATTTAGTTGGCTGTACTTTGGTATGTTTTGGAGTATTTTGACAGTTAAGCTTTACATATATTTTTTCACTACTGTGCTATAAAAGAAATCTCACTTTCGTGAATAAATACTTCATTGATTTCCAAGTCATGCAGATTTTCTTGGCTTCTGAAAATGGTGCATTTTTCTTTACTGCATTTTCACTGATTCTTTTAATGTCTTTATAGTTATGTATTTTTTTCTAATACATCACACAGTACAAAGCACTTCCAACTTTAAAAGTAGCCCTGTGTTCCCTGCAAGTGCTTCTTTATGTAAATCCATGCTAAATGTTAAGGCAGAAGAAAAGCCTATAACTGGCCCCCTGCCTGAAAAACGATGAAAACTTTATGAAAAACTACACAGAAAATGTAAAAATGCTTTTCTTGGCTGTTTTAAAAATAATTTTGATATGCTGCTGTGTTTAGAGAGTACCTGTGTTGGTTGCAACATCTCTGGTTGCTTTCAGGAAGAGCTTTTGACCTAAGTGTGCTGCATTTGTGTTCCAGCAAGGGGCACTGGGGCTCCCTGCTGGAGTGGCCAAGACCCTTCACTTTGGTGACAGTGAGGCTACACCAGTCCCACAGAGCTCCTCGAGCATCATTCTTTTCCAAGTCCTGAGTCACAGTTCAGTCACCCAGGACCCCTGAATGCCACTGGAGCTTTATACTGCAATAAACCACTCCATTTCTCCGAGAGCCTCTCCTCCTTACATCTTGCTGTTGTACTGATAGGGCTCTTGGGGAGGCATCCTGCAGCATGTAGGGTTCCTGAGCTTACCTGGTGCTGCAGGGTTAAAACTTCATGGATTTTTGTCTTGGGATCAGTAATTGTCTGAGTAGAAAGTTTAGGAGACTTTCTCTTCCGTAGCAAAAATACTTTTTTTTTACCACTAGCCAGGCTTTACAATTTGTGCATTCAGTTTAGCTCTGATTTCAGGTGGTGGCTTTATTCATTTAACCTATAATTTGCCTAAAATAATCCTTAATGCTATCCAAATGTGTGATTTTATTTAGGATTAATTAAAATACGATTAGTAGCTGATAGCTATGCTGAGAAAATGTGTGTTTGTCACTTGTGGACTCAACAGAATCGTAAATCCCTGTTTTTGCCACTTAGTATTAATACTACTCTACAGACAATTTAGACATTGTGAAGCCATTCAAAACTGCTCTACTAGACTGACTTATTAAAAACATGTTATCTAATTCAACAGCTCATTGCTTTGGGCAAACCAGCTGATGTTGCACAGAGCTAAAAAAGAAACCCAAACCAATGAAAGATTAATTTGTTGGGCAGAGTTGGTTGTTTTATTACAAGAGATCTTTGGCAGGAAAGAAAGTATAGCTTTTTTTTTCCTGTTAATCAGAATAGTAATAAGCTTATTGCAGTTGCTTTTCCACTGCTTTGGTGAGTAGATGTAGAAGATCTCTGGCCTCTGAAGGAATTGGAGAGCTTACAAGGGTCTTGGAAAACAGATGTTGATTTGGACTTTTATAGGTTCAGCCAGTGCCTTCTCCAGCTGTTGCAGCTGTGTTGCAGGATGGAGAATAACCATAACCCTGTCCTTACGAGCTGTTATGGTAGTGATGGACTTTCCCTGCCTGGTGTTAATGTGATAAACAGGGATCTGCCTGGGACTGGAGTTGCTCGTGACCAGAGTAATCCTTGCAGAATGAATCAGAATTTAACAGGAATGTGCCCAGTAAATGAGGAAGATTGTGCAGGTGCTGAGGACTCTAAGGCAGTATCAAAATGCTGGAGAAGATGGGATAGTTATTTGGATTATGCTGGTTGCTTTGAGGTTATTGGAGTCTGCACTAAAGATGAACTTGTGGATTAATTTCTGCACAACTTATAAGCAGTATGAGTCACTTTGACATCTAAATACCATGGTGGTTTAATGTGCTGGAGGTCACGAAGATTCAGACACTGGAGCTGTGATGTCCTCCAAAAGTATTCAGAGTCATGAGTGGTTTGGGTTGGAAGGGACCTTAAAACTCAGCTCATTCCAATTCCCCTGCTATGGGCAGGGACACCTTCCACTATCCCAGGTTGTCTGAGCCCTGTCCAGCCTGGCACTGGACACTTCCAGGGATGGGGCAGCCACAGCTTCTCTGGCCAAAGTGAGCCAGGGCCTCACCACCTTCACAGGGAAGAATTTCTTCTTGATCTAAACCAACACTCTGTCAGTGTCAAGCCATTCCCCCTTGTCCTGCCCCTACATGCCCATGTAAAAAGTCCCTCTCCAGCTCTCCTGTAGCCCCTTTAGGCACTGGGAGGATGCAGTATGGTCCCCCTGGAGCCTTCACTTCTCCAGGCTGAACAACCCTGACTTTCTCAGCCTTTCTGAATAGCAGAGGTGCTCCATCCCTCTAAACACTTTTGTGGCCTCCTCTGGACTGGCTCCAACAGGTCCATGTCCTTTCTGTGCTGGGATCCCAGAAGTGGATGCAGAACTGCAGGTGAGGTCTCACCTGCAGAGCAGAGGGGCAGAATAACCTCCCTCAGCCTGCTGGTCACTCTTGCTGCAGCCCAGGTCATGATTACTTGGGTCAGTTCCTGTAGCCTGACCACATTTCTCTGTGGACTAAAAGACTGTGAAGGAGTAGATCTTGTTTATGGAAAATAGTGGTGGCTACTGTAGAATCTACAAGTTTGTTTTGTAAACCTATGCACATACCTGTGAGCAGCTCAGACATTTTAGGAGGAATCTATCCACATAACTCACAGACACTTAGTATGATGCCAATGTAATTAATCCTGAGCCATGACAGAAACGTGTGCATTCACAATGGACATTTTTAGTAACCTAAATCCATTTATCCACCGAGCCTTCTGGGAAGTGTATCTGTGACTTGAGGACTGTGCTCTGTAGATGCTTCACATTTATGATGTGGGTTTGTTTTGAGTTTTTTCCTTGGCTGGTTTGTTTTGAATGTTTGTTTTTCTTCCAGAAATAACTAATTAATTGTACGTCTGCTTTTTTGGAAGTATTTTTCTTGCAACTTTCTGTATCATTAATAATATATTTCTGGTTTCTTTTCCATAAATTTGCTCTTTTGAAAGGCAAATGTTTGTTAAAGCTAATAATTGTCTGAATGTAAATAGGAAAATAAGAAACCATTAATCTTAGAAAAACATATTCACATCTGTGGGCAATCCATCTGAGTAATGAGAGTATTTTGAAATAAGTTTTCATTATGTTCTCCCTAGAAAGGTGGCTGTGTACGTACAATTCCTCCTGGCTTCATGTTACAGGAAGGGCCTTGATTTCCAGTATTGAATGGCTGCTGCTCTTCCTTTGTAGTCCTTTACAATTTTCTCATGGGTTGTGTGAGTTGAACACTTAGAAATTACTTTTACAGAAAGGATAACCTGTTGTCATGAAAAATCTAATTTAAAACTATTAAGTAGATGTGAATGTTTTCCATGAAAATAACAATTAGACTGGAATCCTGCCAGCATCCCTCTCACAGGGTCTGAACCAGACACTTCTGGTGGAAGAAACATACAGAAGCAAAAAATCATTTTATTACATTCTTCAAAAGTCTATTAGTGCTTTAGTGGGCTATCTCATAGTGCTTTTCTAGAAGGAGAAAGAAAATTATTACTCTCTGGAGTTGTTCAGCATTGTGGTTTTTGATGGGAAATAGGGGACGTTAAAATACCATTCCTAGGCTGGAATCTGCACAGATATCTGTGTTTGTACACACTCATGTCCCTTCAGATTATTTCTGTCTGCCTCTGAAAATACTGCCATGCACTGTATTTGTCTTGCAGAGATGAAATTTTCTCTGTCCAACATAATGAAAAATTGGATTAAATATCTTAGAATGGATTTGTCTTTCAAATTTTTGCTATAATTTTTGATTATAGTGACTTGTAACATCAGGCAGAGACATCACCTTCATTGCTTGTCTCTCTTTTTCTCCTCCTTTCCACTTCCATGTCTCTCCCCTCTATTCTTCTTCCATTTCTGTTGTGGTATGATAAACATATCCATGCTCATTATTGGAGCTTTGAAATGAGCAAGTGAGTATAAATTTCCCTTTCGCTGAGATTTCGGGTTGATTAACTTAGTCATAAAGGAAGAAGGCCAAATTGCCCTCTACATTCCCTGGGTGTCTGATGGGAGTACAGTCATTATAGCATCATAATCATGCTGCAGAAAAACATATTTTGTATTTTCTATATGAACCTGCACTGACAGAATCAGGACTGTGCTCCTCTTGTTCTGTTTATGCCCATATCACTCACATTTTCCCAAAAACAACAACAAGAAAAATAACACAAGGCCATCTTGATCTGTGCTGCTGACTGCAGAGAAGCATGCAATTTGAAGAGAAAAAATGTCAGTATTATGAATAAAATTAACCAGGGGATAACTTTTCTTGGCCAAGTGAGGTTTGAAGTTGGCATCAGAAAGTGGTCCAGGGCCTCAAGGCTCTGCAGTGTTTAAATTCCCTCTGTAAATCCACTCTGCTGGTTACTGCATTCTTGCCTCTCAGGTACCCATATGAGCTCCACTCCTGACTTTTTCACAGGGCAAATTTGGCAACTTAAAGTTTCAGTGCTGCACTGTAATAAATGTGTTCTGCAGCTTTTACAGAATGCTGATTGCTGTGCTTCTGCTCCCAGTGGATCATGTCTGAAATATTTGGGAGTATCAGCTGGTGTTCTACATTTCCTTGCAGGTTTATACCTTGGGCTATGCTCTTGTCTACAGATGATAGCCCTTGGACATGTTAGATTAAAAACATCAATTGAAAAACCTGAGGAGCTCAGGATTTAATGCTGATAATTTGGGAATCAATAGGGTGGTGAGGAGAGCTGAGTTACTGCAGCTGCAGGTTCCTGAGGCTGGTAAAATACACACACTGGGTTTTCCTTGGCACTTCATAGTTTTGCAAAACCTTTCTAATGGATTAGATTTGAAACCTGGACTGGGGGAATCTAGGAAGTTAATAAGTCTCCCAATTTTATATTTAACCCATGCTCTTGCTTGGTCTAATTTAGAGGTTCATAAAATTGTGGAATAGTTTGTATTGGAAGAGACCTCAAAGATAATCTTGTTCTAGTTTCCCTGCCATGTGCAGAGACATTTGCACTATCCCAGGTTGCTCCAAATTTTGTCCAACCTGGCCTTGAACACTTCCAGGGATGGGGCAGCCACAGCTTCTCTGGGCAGCCTGTGCCAGGGCCTCACCACCCTCACAAGGAAGAATTTCTTCTTGACATCTAATCTAAATCTATCTTTTGGCTTGAAGCCATTCCCTCTTCTCCTGTCAGTACTTGCCCTTTTTAAAAGTCCCCCTCCAGCTTTCTTGTAGGTCATCTTTAGGTTTTGGAAGACTGATCTTTAATTTTTTTTTTTTAAAGTAGTTGTCATTCCCTCATCCTAGTACATAAAGGAAACCGTAAGGCTTTTGCCACCTTCCTTTCCGCGTTCCAGAAAACCCTGTCCTCCTCCTGAAACTTTGAGGATTGCATCAGGCAAATTTAATGGGTGTTACTTTTCAAACATCTGCTGGTATGTATTTGCAAATCTGTGTGTCTGCAGATGTACACTCTGACGCTGTGAGGCTGATGTTTCTTTGCTATAAATATGTCTGTGTTCGTACGCAGTGCGACAGCGCGGGCTTGAGTGTGTGTGTGTGTGTCTGCTTATATACACATGTGCTTCCCTATTTCTGAAATTAGATGGAAGGCCAGAGTTCCCTTCTAAAAAAATAAGGTTCTTCTGAAAGTTTTATAATTTGCCAAAAGATATGGAAGCTCAGATGCTAATTATATCAAAAAGTTAACAATCTGCGTTTATGGACCCTCTGTTTTCGGACCCTTTGAAATTATTGCAGTATAAGGGAAATGAACAGTGTTTTCAGAAGCTTATGTGTGTTAAAAGCTTTCTATAAAGTTGCATTAAGTAGGTTATTATGCTTTTAAAATATGATTTTTGCCCTTTTAAATTTTTTTTTATTTCATCTTTTGACTTCAAGAAGCCTTTCTTCAGACTCAGCAGTTGGTAATATTTAATTTTCTGTCATTTAATGTCTTTAGAGATGTGTTGACATTTCTGCTTTTCAGAATAGCAGTTTTACTTCCTATCATCTGCCTGTGTGTTATAAAGCACTGTATTAACCTTTATAGCACATTTAGGTATTACACAAAAGACACTTTTTATGGAATGCTATGCTACTCATCTAATAAGTAGTGCATATTGTATGAAAAAATTGTCTGAACACTAAAATTCAATCAAGACAACCATGGGTGTATGTATTAATAGTTTCAGGGTACAGCACATAATTTGAAGAAACTTTAGTTTGCCTTCAGGAAAAACCCCAAAACCCAGTCTCTGAACTGAACAGACAGTGTTTGCTGCCCTTGACTTCTCACAGTTCTGTAAAGGTTTGGGTGTTGGGTTGAAAGAGCCAGCAAACACCTAAAGGAAATGATGGGAGAGAAGAAGAAAGTTCATGTGCAAGACTTCTCACCAAACACTTAATCATGACAGATGGCTCTGATGTGTGAGTAGTCAGCAACAGCAAGGGAAGAGGTTTAACTGAGGGCAACACTTGTCCTGAAATGTCAGTAGCTGTGTGTTGGATTTGGTAACCACAGACTATTCATTTGTCATATGGCTTCGTGTGTTTTTATAGCTATCTAAAAGTACCAGAAATTGTCGAAGTATATTTAATCTCTGCTTACTCCAAACATATTGCATGCTGTGAGTACAGACTTTACTGTGAGGAATAGTTCCAGCTTTTTGGGAGCGTGTGCTGAAGTGATGGAAGCTACCTGGAGCTGGTGTATCCGCACAGAGCTTTAAAGGTTGAAGTGTTTAAGTGTTGAAATCCTAGGCCAGGTCCCCAGAGCAGTAGCACTGCAGCAGTTTCATGCTGCTTTCAGTTGCAGATTCTTCGAGCAGAGGTGATGAGTTCAGATACTGAGGCACTGGGAACAAGCTCCACTGCTCCAGGTTTCAGAGCAGATTTGGCTGGCAGCAGGTCAGATGGAAATTGCTGATGGAAATTCAGAGGAGACTTACCCTGTTGTTGTCTTTCATTCATTATAGGAGGTCTTTGAAAGTTCCTGCATTTTTAATTTGTGGCAGCCAGTTGAGAATGCTAATGACACTATCTGGTGGTGATGAGTGACTTTTTCATGTGTCCTTCTAATCATAACCTTAAAGTGACTCATAAACTCCAAACACTATGCTGGCTTTTAGTTCACCAGGCCGTTAATGTTTTGATACATCTGGAGAATAAAAATCAAGCAATCAACTTTTATTCCTATAATTGTATGATAAAAACAAAGCTAGTGACATGGGGGAAAGAGACTAGTAGAGGCACAGTGTTTGTTAGGCTAGAAAAATAGTTAGCGGGATTTATTCTAAACTGAAAGCATAGCTGAGAAGTATTTGGGAAACAATATGCAAAGTAGGTGAGTAAAGGATAAATGTGATTTTTATAATGGATATTCACAAGTTTTGACAAGCTAATGGTTCTGAACTCTGGTTCTTTATTCATGTCATATTGAGATAAGGTCAATCTTAAGGTGAATCCAGGCTGGATGGAGCTCTGAGCAGCCTGGTCTAGTAAAAGCTGTCCCTGCCTGTGGCAGGAGGGTTGGAACTGGATGATCTTTAAGATCCCTTCCAACCCAAACCATTCTATGATTCTATGATAATCTAATTCTTACATTGAAACTACAAGCCTACATTTTAATTTCTGCTTAAGTAAGCAGAACTAGAACTTTCTGTCCAAATTGCAGTGGTTATGGTCAGGAAGAAGCCTGACATAATGCACATTTATGTTTATTGGCATAAAATCCTATCCTTTGTGTCACCTCATGGTCAAAGTGATGCTATTAAACAAGTTGGTTTCAGTCCAAGAAAGCAACTTATTCTGAATGTTTGCACCCCAACTATTTCTGTTTCTTATCAGTGAAGGTCACAGGCCATTCTGCTTTTGTCCTGTTTCTTGATGCTGTTGTGTGGCTCAGAGGCATTTGCCTGGTCCTGTTTTCTGTGGGATATAATGCATCTTGCCTGAAGACATACCTACAATCACATCCTGCAGTTGTGATGCAGGAGAGATTTTCCCAGGATGTCACAGATGTAGAACAGGATGCTGGAGAAAGCAGATCACTGAGAAACTCTGAATATAAAATCTCCTCTGTGGCATACAGAAATGGGCTCTGCATTCTGTAATAATAGGTGTGACTGCAGGCTGCACACTAAGCTTTATTTTTGGGTCCCAGGTGTTTCTGAAAGCAAATGTCAGAGCCTTATTAAATGAGTTAACATTATTATTAGGCAGAAAAGTCAAGTGGATTCTTTTGTTTGTTAAGGGTGTTTTAAGGAATATTTTTTTCCCCATGTGATTTTGCTTCCCAGTCTGGACAGTTTGGCTTCCTTGTGGAAATTTTACCCTCATTCTGTCTCAGTCTTTGTCATGGCTGCAAGGGGAAAATGCAGTAATAAGTGTCACAGTTTTGGTGTGATGCAGTTTAAGAGAACCTGCCTGCAGAGTCTGTTCAATGATCCAGCTATCTTGTGCACACACTTTGTGGTACTGTTTCTGAATCAAAACTTGGAATCTGGGGAGCATCTGTCTTGTTCTGAGATTAGTTTATTTTTCCAAAATATGGAGCAGTACCGAGATAATTGTAAATGCTCTCTGAACGTTAGTGACATTGGGGTGGCTCACACTGTGGTGGTAAATCCCTCCCCACATCCTGGGCAGTTTATGCAACAGGCTCTGCTTAGCTGGATGCAAACCCCCAAATCTTGTGGATCCTGTTTCTACTGAGCATGGTGCATGTGGCTGGCAGCAGGAAAATAGGGGGATTTGTTTGGTATTTATGAAATGACAAATGAGAATGAGAGAGTTTTGTGATTTTGTTACAATGAGCTCATGAAAAAACTTCATTTTTCAAGAAGCATACAAATACCAGTGGCTGCACGTGGAAATGGTGGTTGAGAAAAGCCAATGAATGAAGGCACTGTGATAAGGAATACAGCCTAGGAAAATAATTTTGCAGTAAAATACTGTTGTCTCTTTTGTATCCATGCTCTCACTGTGTTGGTGAATTGCTGCCCTATCAGAATTCCTGATAGAGACAAAGTCAGCGTTGGACACAGGACATTTTTAAGTGGAGAGAAAGGATGAGATATATTAATCCATATTCATGGCCATGAATATTCATGGCATTGAATTTTGTCATTTGTAAGATAGAAGTATCTTAAATATAACTGTAGCATAGCTTTCATCACCGAGTGATGGATTTGATAGATTTGAATGGCTTATACTGGGTATGGTTGACAGGATGGGTCTTTTTTGATTCATCAGTAAATACTGAGAAATTCAAAATATGCAATTTTGCTCCTAGAACTTCAGATTATATTGATGTTTCAGATACCAGTTAAATCCACTTTAAGGCAGTGAACCAGCAGTCAGATTGTTGCTTTCAAACATCTGGGATACCCAGTGCTCTATGCTGTTGCAAATCCCTAAATTTTAGCCGAAAAAGGGGTTTCATGGCTCTTTTGGTCTACCTTTCCATGAGTAAAAACTTGTATATTTTCATTTGTGTGTATAAACATATAGCACTTAAGAACAATAAAGCACTTTTGTCAGATGTGCAGGCTAAAAATACAGTGAAAACTAGAAAATGGGATTGCATTTCAAAAAGCTAATGGCAGTGAAAATGTAAATCATCATATCCATTCAATCTGAAGTCATTCTAAACTATGGAAATCATGCTAATTCAAGCACCATTGTTATTTAACTTCAGTTATAAATAGAAATATTTCATTTTCATTGAAAGATGAAAAAACATTTTTAATGAAGAATTATAATAAACATTGTTTTCACTTTATCTTGAAGTTGCTTAAAAGGATTGTGGAGAAGTTTCTCCTCTTTATTATTCTCTCTCCTTCTTAGATTTATTGTTTCTTGTCTCCCTTAGCAGCTCCATGGCTTTTTGTTTTCTTGTGAATATTAGAGCCTAACTGAAACCCAACTTACTGGAAGACAAACCCAAGGTTCCTAATAATTAAATTACTTCAGATTCAGATGCAAATTTGACCCAACTTACTGTAAAATCTTTGAGTCTTACAAAATTTGTTTGAGGAACATTTAATGTTTTTGGTTTATGAATGCTGTCAGGCTGGAGGAAGGAAGCAAATCTTGAAAAACATGATGCAGGTATTTTGCCTTTATTTTCTTGCATGATTTCTGCCTATGGCCTAGAGTTTAAAGTTTCTGGAGGCATTTGTCTCCTGGCAGAGGTGTTGGTGGACAACAGGATGTGCTAAACAAGACCAGAGCAGCTGAGGAGGAGTTAAAATGCCGAGAGTTTAGACCTGATTAAGGATGGAATAGTCTATCATTAAGTTAAACTTACTTTGTATTTGTCTTTAGCAAGCACTGTTTCTCTGTGTTTAATTAGGTAAGTTAATGACTTAGACCTCCTGGTATTTAGGGTATAGAGATAATAGTTTATAACAATTAATTTCTTAACTCCTCCCTAGTGCCAACCAATTAATCTTCAAAGGCAGCCTGTTTATCAAATTTGGTGACAGAATATAAGCCTCAAAATTTCAGCCCTGTAATTTTATTTTTTTATTTAATCTTGGAAGAGTGTTTTTCAGGGAGAAGGCATAATGAATGCCATGTCATTTGGATGAGGAAGTCTAGGTAAGTGATCATGCCTTAAGGACATGGGTAATAATGTTAACACAGTGGTTTAGATCCACAGGGGGAGCTGAGCTCCTTCCATCCTGTCCTGGCAGGGCTGTGTTGCAGCAATTTGTGTGTGAATTAAATCCTTAGGCAACCCCTTTAAGTTTCTTGCCTGACTGATGAGTAGCAAACATGGGAAAACAAATCCTCTGCTGTACAGATACTTTGAATAACAGATTGTGTTGTATAATGTGCCAGATGTGCTTAAATAGATGCTGAACTGGACTGAGTTCCTGGGCAAAGGTGGCCTCTGGTGTCCAGATAACCCCAGCACATCTACATCAGCATCTTCCAAGGGAGCTAGTGACCAGTTCAGAATAGGCAGAATAATTCAGAATTCAGAATAATAGCCCCAGGAAATCAACAGCTACACAGGCTGTTTGCCCTATAAACCTGTGATACTGATGCTCTACTGTTCTGATGTAAACATTCATTCATCCCTGTGCTTATCATTCCAGTGAGTGTCCATCAGGGGAGAGGTGTTTTTTGGAAATCCCTGCCTTCCTGACAGCCCACACATGACAAACTTAACAGTGGATTTGAGCTTGGTTTTGTTTGTTTTTCATACTTAACCTGAGTAAAGTCATTTACGTGCCCAGGATCAGGCAGCTCCAACTACAGAGTGCTTTTGCCTGGTCTGAGCATCCTCTATACCAAGTGGAAATTATATGAGAAATCTGTGGCTTTTAAAACTTTTGATTCACTAAGAAAATCATTAACTGCCCTGAATTCTCCACTCAGAATCAGTTAAATAAAATGATGCTAAAAGATGTCCTGTCATTTTCCACATCCAGAAATGGATTTATACGTTTATGTGCCAGAGTCTTTTAATGTAAGAAATATAAGACAGTCATGAAAATATATTGAAAGACTGAAAATAGTATTTCAATCAAAGACTATGAAATATTAATTTGCTTTTTTTTTTTTTTTTTGTCAGGAACAGAATCCTCTGGTAATAGTTTGATCCTTCCCTTGGATTTTTCTCAGTATCAGGCTAGAGCACCTTATTTTCTCTTCCTGTAATTTAGTATTGCATAATAAACGTTTTTGTGTGGTTCACTTTGTTTGTACACAAGTCCAGTGTGTGGATTCTGTCCTTTTGCTCTACAAGGTCTGGCACTGCTATTATGAGGGACCCCACTGGACAGCATAACCCTCTCCTCGTGTGCTGTTTTTTCTCCTTGCCTGCTTGCTCTAAATGGGTTATTTTTATCTAAATCACTTCTTGATCACTTTCCCTAAATGTAATCTGCATCCCTGTGAAGTAACTTGACATCTCAGAATGTTCTGAGCTGGCAGGGAGCTACAAGGATCATGAGAGTCCAACTCCTGGCCCTGTGCAGGACGCCCCATCAATCCCACCCTGTGCCTGGGAGCTTTTCCAAATGCTTCTTGAACTCTGTCAGGCTGGGGCTGTGACTACTTTTACCATTTTTTTAGCCCTATCTTACTACTTACTTTTTTTGGAGTTGAACTGGGTTTATGTTTTTTTAAGTAGCACATTTGACCTGAAAAGCCTGGCTTTGATGCTTGCAAAAATGTTGGGAAAAATGTTTTGTTTTCAAAGATTTTGGGGAGATCTTGTTTTTTCTTTGTAT
Organism: Drymodes brunneopygia; assembly: GCA_013400955.1. NCBI lineage: Eukaryota > Metazoa > Chordata > Aves > Passeriformes > Petroicidae > Drymodes > Drymodes brunneopygia. Next base: position 439,715 of record VZTZ01025918.1, on the reverse strand, counting down.
TGAACTGAGTAGATCTTCAGAATAATCTTCTGTCTCTCACCTCCCAACAACAACAAAGAATGTATCCTCAATATTTTCTGGTCCCTTGAGGTACCCTCCCTGCAGTGCTGAAGTGCAAGGTCTGCACATCTCTGAGCTCAGCTGCCAAGTAGAGTCATATGTCTTCAACTGCAAAAATTGAAGTTGAAGTAAAGAATTAGATTGTCTCAGACAAGAGTGCAATCAGTGGTGAGAAACTGGGACTGTAACTTTCTTAACATAGCTCTAGTGATTTATCTTGGAAGGGAGGTGGATTTAAGAGAACATGCTGACGTGCAGTATTGGTGTTTGAGCAGCAGGCGTGGGTTGATCCTCACTTTACAGTTTCCAACTTCTCTGTGAGTTGGTCCATCCCACCACATCTGTCTTCTCCCTCCCATGAGGGAGGTCATGAACCTCTTTGTGACCATCTCTCATGAGAACACCTCAGATGTACTAGATGTGGTGTCATAAACTTAATGTTGCTGTAAAAGTCCTTTAGAAAAGGATTTCTTCCAGCTGCATGTTATTGACGATTCCTGCAATTTAATACATACCATGTAGAAACTCATTCTTAAGATGCTCAGACTGTTCAATATCAAAAATAGACTTAAGGGAGGAAGGTATCGAGGGAGATAGGACAACCTGTCAGCAGCCTCTGGTTTAACATATCTGGTGGGAAGTTCTAATTTACCATCAAAGTGGCAGCGACTCACTTGGTATGAAGTGCCAAGGAGACAGATGGCAATGTTGAAATATTCTCTGTTGTGCCTATCATCAGGTCTAGTAAAAAGAGAACTCAGGAGCAACAACATGTTGTAGTAGAGTAAATAATACTTGCTACCACTTTTTTATAGGGAGTGAGGTTGTTTGTTGGAAGCTGTTGATGCAAAGCTGAGCTGAATTCTTTAATATGGATGGAGAAGAAATATTAGGTAGAAAGACAGGTTTATATTAATGTCTTACTACCTCGGAGCAGATAAATTAAAATTTCATTCCTGTAGAAAAATATTAACTTTAATGTTCAAGTTCAGTGGAAGCAAGGAGGGAAGTAAGTCCCAGAATGCTGGTGGGGATAACTCTGCTTTGGAATTGAGTGCCTACATCTCTGTCTTTGCTTTTTGTCCCAGATTGACATCTGGCTGATGCTCTGCTTGTACTGTTATATTGGGCTTTGAAGGCAGCAGGCCCTGGTTTATCATGAGAGGCTCTATAAAAGTAAAATGAACATGTGCAAAGTGTTAATTGGTCTATCACCCTTACCTCAGTGGGAAGATGAGGCTTTGCCTAGGAGGAAATATTTGCTTAAGTTGTTCTCTTGGAACAGGGACCTAAAAATCAAGATTGAGTTCTGTGCTGTCCCTTCTGGCTTGGTGCATGGATTTGGGCATGTCCCTTTGACCCTCTCTTTCTTGGTATGTGGAATAGTGATGCAGTGGTACCAGGAGTAACAGCATCAATTGCAGTCGTTTTTTTCACTGCTCTAATGCACTTGGGTATTTGTAGGTGGCATTAAGTTCCTACAAGCTGCTTTTTGGAGAACATGGACAGTCTTCTACTTCCTCTAGATCTTTTTCTAGCTGCTCTGTAGCAGCTTTCTGCTCTGAGTCTTAAAGGTTGATTTCTAACATGGAAGGAAGCATAAATGTAGCAATTAACTTGTAGCTTTATGTAAGTGTTATTTCTTTCTTATTGTTGCAAGTTGTCTTAAAAAAGGACTTTCAATCTTTGCAGGACTAGCTTCTCTCTGGACAGACAGGCAAAACAAGAAGAATATAAGGTACTTGTAATGATATCATGAGCTTTAAAGGACACAGACTTTAAATAGGGTAATCATATATATTAATGTTGGTATTTCTTGTGGCAAGCTGATTTGGTGTCTGTATTTCTTTGTCTGGATTCCAGTCAGGGCAGTGATTCCAGCTAGACTTTTGAAACCTGAAGGAAAAGGCCATGTTATATCCAGACTGTCTTTTCCTTTCTGTCATAATATCTTCCTCTGCCAAGATACAGAGAGCTACCACTATTTATTTAGTTTCAAGTTCGGTGTTGTTATATTCCAAGTGTAGGTCCTAACATCTGACATGCTGTATGACCTATTTTCCCTTCTTCCACAGAAGTATTTTTGTCTATAGTCTTGGTCTGTTACACACATTTCAATGAAAATTTAATCATTTCTTAGGTTGGGTTTTGGGAGGGAGCAGGAAACAGTCCATGAATGTATGTGTGACCCTTAGGAGGGATCTTTGGTTACATTTCCAGCTTCAGCAGACGTTAGGGGTTGGTGTATAAGGACTGTAGAGAATCTGACCTGTAACATACTGTGCAAATTGATTTTAATCCTTCCTTGTGGCTTCTTTTAGAGTTACTTAAGATCCACAGGTTGCCTTGTAGGCAGCAGTAGGAGAAAAGCTCCCCTTCCCTGTAAATGTGAAATGTAAAATGCAAAATGCTCACTGAAAGTGAAATAATAGTTTATGGTGTTCCTGGCCAAACACATGCAGTCCCTGAACATTTCTATGTTCTCTCCAATCCCAAACAGAAGGAAATGCACTGGGCAGATCAAAAATGGAAGGCATACAGGATGGGTTAGGTTGCTTGAAATTAAAGTCTGGAAGGGGAAAACAAAAGTAAGTAAGATAGACTTTATTATACTTGAATAGCAAACATTTATGATTATTTTTTTCCTTTAAAATGAGCAGATATATTAGTAATTCCTGTCCCAAGGACATGTATTCCTTGTTAATGGTACAACGTAGATGTAGTGCAGCTAAATGCTTCCCTATTTAGTTAAGTATGTTTTCTATAACCAGGCAAGTAGGACAGAGATGTTCTGCATTGTAACAAGCACATCATTAAAATGACAGATGACCATAAAATTAAATCTTGCTGTCCCATGGGGTATTTTTGCATGTTAAGTGAAAGCATCTGCAACTGATTATTTTGTCCTTATTAAGCTCAAACAGCCCAGAACTTTGAGTTTTTAAATGCAAGTTCATCTCTTACATCGTGTATTTGTGATGAAGTAATTGAATAAAAAGATTCAATATATTTTTAACAACATAGACTTACCTCACTGATTGATTGTGATTACAGTCTGGGTTGAGATCTTCCTGTGCACGTATTGTTTTAATCTAGAGGTCTGGCTGGCAGCCTCATGAGTTTGGTTTACATGGAAGTATGTTATCACCTATTTTTTCATTTATAAGCCTGTCTAAGAGCAGCAGATACAGAGGTTCATGATAATGTATTTGACCATTACATGTGGGACAGAAACAAATATTGGGAGATAGAGAGACTGGTCTGACACTGGACCCTTATGAATCTTCCTGTAACCTTGCAAATCTTTTTATTTGCCAAGTGTTTCTAAATTGTGTGAATGTAGCAACTCCCAAATGGTGCATTGCCTGAATTACACGGGCATGTGGAAATGGAAATTTAGAAGCCCTGCTTTCAGACTTGTATGGTGCATGATAACCAGTTTCCAAACAAGAGCTTATCTTGAAAGCCACTTTTTATCAATAGCTGTATTGCCTCATCGTGTCTCACAATATCTGACATACAGCAGGCACCCAAATTTACCTGGTTTGGTGAGCCAAGCCACGGGCAGGCTTCATTCTAGATCCATAACTGGTGACTTGCAGATTTCTGTGTTCCTTGATTTTTAACTTGTACTTACCAACTCTAATTTGAACCTAGAAGAGCCTTAAACAAAGAATTAAACTCAAAATTTATTCAAGTCATGGGGTTTGTATGACTGCATCTTCATATCTTCATACATTGAAACTTGAGTTTTCACTAATGCTAACACTTTGAAAACAGCTTGCTTTTTTTTCCCTCCTAATGGCCAATTGCATATAAAAACATGTCAGTTAGTAATGTCCTTGACCATTTAATTTCTCTTCACCGTTCTAAATCATACTCATCTAATGTAAAAACAAACCTGAAGATTGGTTTTCCACCTGAGAGGCTGTATTTTTTTGTGAAAAATGTGATACAGGGTTTTATTACACACTGCTATTAAATTTTAATACTATCTAGTCCTCTGTGTAGTGCTCTGTGTGTATAACATAAATATTTGTGTCTAGGAAGAAGAAGGCAAAAGTGATGGACCTAGGAAACTGTAGGTCCAGGGAGACATTCACTGCTCTAGTGTTAATAGGATATTAAACTATTTCAGTTGAGTGGCTAGAACTTGCAGTTAAAATAGTCCAGGTTAATCATATTTTTTTCCTCTGACTTGAATATCAAACAAATTTTCTTCGAAGTGGTTACAGAGGCAAAAAAAGGTGAACAAAAACCCCCACCAAACCCCTAGAGTGATAGTATAAAACAGGCAGTGCTTTCTGACCTGCTGACCATTTGCTACTTTATTTACTATGGCATATCTATTATTGAAAAAAAAAAATCTAAAACAGATCAGCAAATAGTTCTGCAAACTCAGATAATGTGTACATCCAAAGGCTACAATTTTCCTATTTTGCAGCCTTCTTAAAGAGATTGTACCTGCAAAACCCACAGCTACATGCAATCAATTGATTGCTGCAAGTTATTATCCCCCTAGGATGCTTTCCTTTTCATATGCGCTAGAACATTAAATTTAAAAATTAGGCCTGCTGTGAAACTAACAACAGTCTTCAGCTGAAAAATGTCAATCCACTTCAAACAATTTCAAGAAGATCCTATTTTGCCCTTCACTTAGCAAAAAAAAAAGAAAAAAATTAAGTCTGAAGGGGCTGTGTAGCACATCCTGACTGGAGGCCAAACCCTGCCTGACTGTGGATGATGAAGACCTTGAGCATGGCCTTGCTCCTGTGCTGTTTTGCTGCAGTGTCTCAGGCAAGGCTGGAAGGTGACAGTGGGATGCTCCCCAGCTCCTCTTGGGAAGGTGACAGGAGCTGAAGGACTTTGTGAAGAGCACTCCCCGCTGAGCATCTTCCTTTCCTCATCCTGCCTGACAATTTGCATCCTTGGTGAGACTGAGCTGCTGGGTTTTTTCAGACCTTCTGCCAGCCAGCATAGGAACAAAAATCATGTGCTGTGTGTGAGAAAACCCTTAGTAACTCTTACAGGTTAGGGGATGTCAGCACCTGTGCCCAGTGCTCTGGAAACTCAGTGTCTCAAAGAAGCTGGAAACATTCAGGCTACATTGGAGGTACAGCTCTCCAAGAGGGTGAAAAAAATCAAGATGGAAATCTGATCCAGAATGTCGCTGAGCTGAAGGCTGTGTGTTGGAACAGTATAAGGGAAAAAAGTTTCACTATGGGAAATACAGTTGCTAATTAATGAGGGATATTTGTGTGGGTCAGTGGGAAACCAAAAAGGTGTTGCTTCAATTGTGCTGTACCTTCTCCCAAGTTAGCAGAAGTGCAATAGATAGTAAAAGAAAACTCATGCTAAAAGCTTTTAGACTTTGTATTTTGAAAAGCCTACTTTTTCACAGTATTTTCTTCTCCCTGCAATGTTATGCCAGTTCTGATTTTGTCCCCTTTTGTATTTCACAGTCATTCCATGGATTGCCCTCATCCTCTGCTTAGTTTCAATTGCAGTTGCCATTTGAGTGTCTCGCTAAGAGTTTCCAAATTGCTGTATCAGCTCTCAAAATACCAGACAATCACTAGTCTGATTGAAAAAGGAATTGGAGCATTATTCACCACATTATTTAGGAAAAGAGGAGCTACACAGCATGTGTTGAGGCAAATCCAACTCAAGTCTCCTGCAGAAGCCACAGAACTGCATTTTGTAAGACCATAATAGGTTGTTTATGCTCATTAACTTCAATATTTTGTGCCATTCAGAATAAATCCAAAATCATTTGAGTTCAAAGTGGAACCGAGATGATTATTATTATAATCTGTAAGACTCTGAATCAGATTTTCCTAACATTTGGAAGTGCAACTTAGTTCTGTTTGCTTCTCAGTAATACATAAAATTAGCCAAAATTAACTAAAAAACATGTCTAAAAGAAAAAAAGTGTTGTGTTACAGGCAGTGGGTGAGGTTCATCTCAATGAGCTTCAGCCATCTAAAACTGAGGAAGATTTCTGCTCCATTTCACGTGCCCTCAGTGGGAAATGCAGCCCTCCCATTTTAGCCATCTCCAGGAAAAAGGGATCAACCACTGCCACCTCCTAATTTTTCATTACCTGCACAGGAATGCTCTGAAATGTGAAGAATAAAAAACTTGTTTGGTGTTGGCTGAAAATCCTCATGTAGAAACTTTCTAATCAGACAGCATTAACCGAGAGGAATAGGAAAGTTTTCAGTAACTGTGCAAGTCAGATATGTTTGCAGTAGCAACTTTGCCAAATAGAAAAGTGGTTTAGAAAGTACCACACATGCATGATTCAAAGCAACAACTGGATATTTGCAGGCTGTCAGGCTCTAGCAGTAAAGGGGGAAGCTGGCTTCATTGGAAATGGGCTTCTTACAAGGTTTGTCATCTTTCCTGCTGACTGTCACTCCTAATTTCCACACTGAACTGTATTCAATCAGACCATATAGCAAGTACATGGAAGTGTAATAGCTAAATCCTGTTAGAGTTTCTGCATGGGAGCAGTGAAGGAGGAGAGGTTTAAATAGCAGCACTGTGGAAAAGGAAGATGTGAGGCAGAGTTCACTATGAATATGGAAGAAACAGCTTGATTGAAAATAATTTTTCAGGAAAAATCGTTGCAAAAATTAAATATGTTTGGGAATTATAACAATAATTTTCTTTTTTAGAGTGAGCAGGTAAAATTTTGCTGACAATTTGTATTTAAAAGTGATTTTTTTTTAAATCTTTAAATCTTTTTTTTTTTGGTGTTAAGCTTATGATGGTGTGTGGTTTAATGCAGTTCTGTCAATGCTGAAGCAAATGCTATCCCGTTTTCATACTGGTTTCTTACTTTGCATGATCAGTGTCAGCTTGGCATTTAACTGAAATTCAGATTTTATTAATTTATTATTAATAGCAGTTGGTCCCAAAAGTCCAAATAAATGAGAAATTGTAGTGGTTTTTTAACCAGCAGTGCAATTTATCAGCTGTGTTTGTGGAAGTTTATGAAGGCTCATGTCTCTCTGGATTGGAGAAAGAATTCTGTGTGTCTTAGGAGCTCAATTACTGTCATGTATCTCTGAGTCCCAGGTGATGCACACTGTATGAGAAAAGAAGGAAAGCTCTACAGGTTTGCTGCATTTCATCATTTTGAGTGAGAGTTTTTTCTGATGATGTGTGAAAGACATCTGTCATGTGCTGTTATTCATTGCTCATGGGTAATAACAACAGTACTTTGTATATGTGTAACTGTTTTGATTTAAACTTTCTCAAGTGCTTTATATAATGGATAAATACAAAAAAACCTGTCAAGACTTCTCTGGCAGCGCAATGTTCAGTCTCTGGCAGTGCCCACATGCAGCTGCTGAAGTCTAACCCCTAATCCATTGCAGCTCAGTTGCTGCCCAAACTGGTTCATGACAACTTTGAAACCTTTTTCTCTTATAGGAATTTTTCTAATCTGCCCTCCAGCATTTTTAGCATCTGCAGCATCCTTTAGCAGTAAGTTCGTGGTTTAGCTACACCCTGGGTGATGTCTCTTTTTTTTTTTTTTTGGTCCTAAACTGGTCTGGTGCTAATGTCATTAACTGGTGAGTGGTTCCTATGATAGAATAATGAGTAACTGCTCCCCACCATTCATCCTCTCCACATCATTCATGTTTTTTAAAACAATTGCTCCCTGATAATAATTGGAACAGCTATGGCAAAGATAGATGGGATTTACTGTATCTTAATGCCTTGTTCCATTTCTGTAATATATATAATAATACACATTTTCTATCCAGGAAAACCCTTAAGGTTGGATTTTCTTTCTTTCAACTGAGTAGTTTTCACTCTGCCTCTGCTGAGTAAGGTACTGCCTACATGGGTACAAGTGGCAGGTAAAGTGGAAAGGAACAAGGTATACACATGTGGCTTTTATGCTTGTGCAGACCTTCTCAAGAGCTGGGGATAAAGAGCTACAAATAATTTACAGTTGAAAAGGCAAAAATAAGAACATTTGCAATAAATAATAATTTTTAGGTGACATTCCTTTTATGTGAAAATAGCACAGTTTAAGGTATCTGCAAAATGTATTGAGTTCAGAACAGAAAGAAATCCTTCAAAAATGTCTTATAGGTTGGAGGCCAAGTAGGCTCTTTGTGGAGTTAAATAATGATTTGATTTCATAGCCTGTTTATTTACAGGGAATAAACAGGTGCATTTATGCAATGTCTGTAATGAAAATCTTGCCTGTTTAAGAATTAGTGTTGGTTGGTTGTTTTTTGGTTTATTTTTTTTTTTCACTTGGTGTGTGTAGGATCTGCCATCCAGAGTTAGGGTGATTTTCTTTCCCCGCTGCTGTTTTAAAAAACAGTTTCTCAAACTGTAAAGTAAGTCTTGTATTATGCAAAGAAATTACTATTGAAAAGCAAAGTGCACCCTTAGGTAACGTTCAAAAATACCATATAATAAGAAAAACCATTTTTGCAACACCTTGAAGGCCAAGTCTCTCTATATGTTAATAATAAATGCCCCAATTTCCCAGGCATACTATTTTTATAATACAGTTTTCCTGCCTTAGGTTTTATCTAAATAAATTATGCTCGCTATATGCTAAAATTGGGATAGTTTGGTAACATCATGATTGGATGTGTGATAATTTACAGCGTGTCATAGCTTTTCTCTGAAGCATGAGATTCAGTTTATCTGTGCTTGTCTGCAGCCTAATGGGATTAGCGCTGTTTTTTCCCCGGCGTGTGCCCTTGTCATCTTCATACAATGTGGACTTTTGTGGTGTCAAAATGCTTATCCAGCACTTTGGAATACCTGGAGAAAGCTTGAAGAGCCTATGCTGATAACAAGAGAGAGGAGTAGTGTTCTTATGCTAATGTCCCAATAATTTTTTCCTGCTGCACACTGGGATTCATGCATGAATATCAAAATGGAATAATTCTCGTGCAGGCATTAGTCTTTTTGTTTGCAGGGAAAATATGGAACTCATGGCATAAAGCCACCTATATCACCATAGCACAGACCTTTTTGCAAGTCACCAGGAGTACATTTGAATTCATTAATGAAGGTTGCCTTTGGAGCTGGTTTTGTACTCCTTTTTTCCTGGTCCTTTAATCCCGCTGATCATGGGTGATGTTTCCTGCCCTGCCTTAGCATACTGTGTTTTTGTATGAAAAAGCCAAAAAAGTGTTGTTGCTTTCATGCTATTTTCATAACTTCTACAGTGCCATGATTTTAAAAAAAAATACTGAAATCTTTTGTGGCTCTTTCACAGTTCTTAGTGAAGCTGTAGAAAATTACAGAAAAGATCAAAGTAAATCTTGTACCAAGAAAAACAAGAAAGGCATAAAGGACTTTCACTTTTTTTAGAAAGGCCATGAGATGGAATCTGTCTGGCAGTACCAGAAATAATGAAGGTGACATGAAAAGGTGCAGTGTTTCCATTGGTGCAACTGGTGGGCAGTACAAAATCCCAGCAGGCATCACTGATGTGATAAACAGGATTGAGTAGTGACCTGTTTTTAGCCATGTGTTTATGTTTGTCCTTCTCATCTATCTTGCTTGGTTTGTCATATTCAAAATTGATAACCAGCCTTTCTTGGACTTCTGTCTTCACCAGGCCCTCAATGTACTGAGCTTGTTCTGTCTTTATCCTACCATAATGAGAATCATCCATCTCAGAAAATCCACTGAGAACTGGAAAAAGGGCAAAAGAAAGTAGCACCAAATTGGCCTTCTGTCCTGTGGGTGAAGGAATATTCTTGACATGAACTGTTGCACAGAAAAGTATTGTAAAATATGGGATTTGAGATGGGCTGTAGGGCCAGTCTCTGGTGGAAGGAAGTTTACTGCATAAGAGGAGCTGTTCTTTCAGAAGGAAAAATTTAGCCAAGGGAGCAGTGAAAAGAACATATTCAAAGGGAGAAAAAACATTAATTTAGCACAAAATCAAGATCCTGGAAACCAACATTAATCAATACATCAAAGAAGATTAAAAGAAGGAATGCTTTGTCTTTGTGCAAATGTTATGTGCCTGCAATAAATAAAAAGTAATGAAATCCCTAATTTGTAATACATTTGAACAGGTTGCTAATAATCTAGCCTAATGGGAAAATTCAGATGATTGAAAGGCTGAAAACATATTTAAATAGCACTGTGAGGGAAGAAGAGGAGAAGTGGTGGCTTAAATATGTGATATCTTCATGAAGTAAGTCTTTGGAATGATTCACAGTGCCACTTTCTGATAGGTAATGTGTAAAATGGGGATCTGGCTTACTATGTGCAGGAGGCCACCAGCAGAGAGCAACAGGGCCAGCTCCTCCTATAGTGTGTAGGAAGAAAAATCGCTATTATGGGAGACTTCAATTTGTCTGATGTTACTGGAATCACAGTGCTTTCTAACAGTATTGTTTGTGTTTCTAAAAAAAGGAAAAAGTAAAAAAAAAATATATATGATGTGCATAAATGTAAATGATTCTATGAAATCAAATTTTTAGAGAGTTCTATGTTAGGCCTCATTTTCACAGATAAAGACAAAATTAGTGGTGGTTGAAGTACCAAAGGGAGTAATTAACCAAAGTATAAAAGAACATGAGTTAGCTGAATTGTGAGCTGCAAGAATGACTTTAGAAAATCTGTGTGTGTGTTTATGTGATGTGCACAGACGTGTCCGTGTGCTCAGGGCACTGAAAGGGGCTGGCTTTTGGAATAATTGGGACACTGCTGTTCAAAAAGAGAATTCACTGAAAGCAAGGAGTAAAAACAATAAACCAAACACAAAAAGCCAAGGGTTAGTTGATGTTAATAAGTGTGAATCAGAATCTAGAAGCTGTAGAAAGCTACTGAGGGATGTGTGTGTAAACATGCACATACACATAGTCATGTATCTATAATACACATCTATGCATTATCTACATCAAATATATTGTATATGGATATAAATATGCCCCTAAATTAATCAATGGTGAGGCAGGATCAGTACTGTAAACTATTCTCTTTTCATTTGTACTAGAATTTTATATACAAAAATAATATATAAATATATATTTAGATAAAACTAATTAATTGCAACTTTAAAGTATGCTTGCATTGAAAATGGTGAGTGTTTGAATGCTGCCATAGGAATGAAAAATTGAAGAGTTTGAAAAGATAATGTAGAAATGTCAGAAATTCTGGGTAAATACTGATGGTCTGTATTTGGAAAAGGCAGCAGAGGAGCATGACAAGGTCTCATTACAATTGTAACCAGGGATTCTTAATAATAATGGATGGTAATGCTGGGCATTTTGCAATCAACAGGTCTGAATTGAGAGTTTCTGAGAGTTACAAAAAATCTGTTTGAATCATTCTCTTGAGTCACTGCTGTTGATTTTTTTTTGTAGAGTGTTGGGGAAGTTCCAGAAGATGGGAAGCAATCTAATGTTGTGCCAATAAAGGGCTAAATGGGAAGACCCAGATAATTATAATTCTGTCAGCCTGACATTGATCTCAGGCAAAATAATGGAATGGTTTCTAAAGGACTCAATTAATAAAGAATTAAACAAGGGAAACACAGTTATTGCTAATCAGCATGGGTTTATGGAAAACAGACCTTGTCAAATTAGCTTGGTATCATTTTTATGGTATTACAAATTTGGCTGATGTAATGAAGTTCTGTAGGGCACTGCCTGGGTACAAAGTATTGATGAAAAGCTGGAAAAACCATGTGCTTATTTAGCAGTGTAGAAGGAAGATGGGTAAATTCAGAGCTTTATGGTTAACAGCATAGGAATTGGTTTTTTGCTGCTTACAGTGAAGGATGATGTAACTTGGAAAGAGACTTGGGTTTATTTTCTGTTGAGCCAGAGCCCATACTTAGCACACAGCCCTGCCTCCCTGGAGCATGATGTATCCCACTTTTCTTCTAAAACTAATGAGCACAATCCATTCCTGGCAAAAGCCATTCTGGATCAGATGGTGAACTGTGAGCAGTGTGTTTGGATGCTGTCTGATTGCAAGATTGCAGGTACAAAGAAGGGTGAGAAGCATAGGTGAAGACTGAAGGAGTGTAAGGAACCATCCTTACAACAAAATCACCTTTTTATTCTTTTCTCATTTTATGCTTCTCTTTGATTGACCAGCTGGGTCCTTTTGTTGGTTTCTTTGAGGCTGCCAATTAATGTACACGTACTCCAACCAGCAGGGTCAAGTGCTCCATGGCACTTCCCAGAAATGGGAACTGTGATGAAGTAATTCTCTTCTCGCAGCCTCTACTGTCAGAAAAAAACTACAGGAAGGCTAAAAGAGAGCTATTTGTAGTTAGCCTATATGGAGATAAAATTTAACTTTAATGTTTTTACTGAGTTCTACTACAATTTCTTCAATCTCTTCTTAGATAAATCATTGACTTTGCTTCCCAAGAGTTGATTCATTAAAGGTAGATCAGAGTATTTTCTTTTATATTGTTAGAGCTTCCTGGAAACATTAATTTCTGTTCTTATGAGAATTCAGGTCTTGAAGATAGAACAGGGAATAGAAGGAAACCTTCCAGATTTCTATCTGCCGTGATTGATGAAGAGTTGCTGAGCAAAGCTGCAAGAAATTTCCATACATTCATCTTGCCCACAAGTTTTATGGGAAGTCCAACTGTATTCCTGGAGAACCTTCACAGGAGTGAGGTGAGGTTCTCCATTAGACAAATCACCTAAAGACCACTACAGACAGCTCATTTCTCATCGTGATGTCAATTGGGTTTTATTAATGCTTCATGCAGAAGTGGAGAACACAGGCATTTTTGAAGTTGGGTCAGCTCTTAATGAGCTGTAAATAGGGCTTATCTAAACACACTGTAGTTGCTTGAATAATTAATATTGAATAATTGACTTCGCTTCATGTTTCTTTTAGATTATTTTTTCTTTTTTTTCATTTACAATCTATTGACATGCAAATTCTTACGTCTAAGTAAATAAACATTACATGGTAGAAATCATCCAGGGGAAATCATTTATCCTGAAGTCAGTATTTTATCCTCAGACAACATTCTGTGGGCATATACATTTGTAAAACAGTCACATGTGGAAAAGATCTGATATCCCTGTGGAGATTCATGATGTTTAAAACATTTTTTTATAGTTGTATTGATTTCTTTCAGAACAAATGAGAGAAAGAACTACAAAAAGGTGACACACTTCTATTAAAAACATGGTAATTCTCTAGTTAAGATGAAAAAAGTACATTAGACTTTGAATTTCTGCAAGTTTTAACATTTAGGTTCTGTGGGTATTATGGTGGAAACTCAAGTGCCAACTTCAAATGTGTAGCTTGATACCACTGCTCATTTATGTAGATACATTAATTACATTTTTAGTCTTGATTTCTCTAAAAGGCTTTTGCTAACAGGTTTTGAATCCATTTTAAAAAGGTGTGTAAGGTGAGAAAAGTCTGAAAGTAATTTTGGATGTGAAAAGGCTTTTGTGTAATTTTTTATTAAAGGCAGGAGGTATGGTCTGTTCCCCTGCCCATAAATAATGAGGGCTCCTACTCTCCCCCCGAAATTACAGCAATTAGGGCTTTTGTAAAATTGTCCAGATGCAGCAGTGAATGAACAGTCATTGAAACTGAAGGACAAGACAGCTAAAACTGAGAGAAGACCTTGAAGTCATGGGTAATTCAATATGACAGAATACCAGGACACCAAGAGCATGAATAAAGAAAAATCAGTGTCTCTGCCTTTAGATCTGCAATTACAGGAGATGAAATGGGAAAATGGAAGGGAGTAAACATCCACCCCCTCCCCTCTCTCTCAATTCTTTAAATAAATTTAAAACTAAAAAATGTAGATAGGAGGGAAAAGAAATTTTCTTAGAAAATGGTTATTTTTTCCAGCATCTTTCATGAAATGGTCATAATGACCTCAAAAAGATATTTTAGGATTGGTGACAAGATGTTTAATGAGAGGTATCATTGGTCTGTCCTGTTATGTTTGTTCTTCTCTCCCCTCATTTATTTGGGAGATACGTAGAGAATTTTCAGAAAATGTATAAACCACACAGAATTTGCAATTAAAACCAAGAAAAATTTGCATTTAACTTTGCAGTTTATGGTAATAAACTTGTCAATGCCAATGTAGATTATTAACTTGTAAAGTAGATAAAATATGTGTGCAGCTTTTAGAGTGCTACTAAAACCTTGGTCTTGCAAAAAAAAATCTGTGAATGTATCTCCAAATAAATAAAGACAGTTTAAAAATTCCAATTTTTATGTAACTGTAGCATGAGGTTAATCTGGTCAAATTCAGGTGCGATCCCAAATGTGATATATATTTTTCTGGGTTTCATGTATGGAAAATTTGGCAGCCCAATAGGGAGATAATTTTACAAGACAGTATGAACAAAAATAGCGTATCGTTTTTCCGAAAATCGTTTCCAAAAATAAATATATCAGCGATATTGGGATATTCATGCAAAGAAAGGCATCTGCTTTTGTCAAAACAATGTAGTGTTCTAAGTTGATTTAGGGATGGTTATAATCAGCAGTAAATTATAATCATGCTAAATGATCAGGTTTAGTGTGTTTTAAATGCAACATGCAGCCAAAGATGTTGCAGGTGTTTGCAAAGTGAATAAAGTACTCTGATGGGTAAAAAATGCAGTGCTCAAAGTTTGAAGTGTAATTTTTTTCTCTTTTATTTTAGTATATTTTTAATGGCTGTCTGGTTTTTTTTTTTTTTTTTTAAAAAGACAAACCTGGCATTATAATTTGAGGATCTATTTCAGTAGAGTATAGTGATTATGTGTGTGTGTGTCTGGAAACTGTGGGAATAAAGGATCATACTGCTTTAGAAATCAAAATACAGAATTATGCTCTTAATGTTAGAGACATGGGAGAGAGGAGTTAGAAGTGTTGCTGAAGGCAATTATCTAGAGACTTGCTAAATTCACTGAACTGTTCATATTAAATATACTAATTCCCCAGGCATTAACTCAGCTCAGGGAAGTTTCCTAGGTTTTTCTCTACTAATGCTGTTAAGAGGAAAGGCAGGGAAGCCAGGTCAGTTTGGAAGGCTAATCGGGACAGAACGAAGAGAGTGGAAAAGATACATTCGTTTTCTGTTTGTAGAGGATTGAAACCTTTGTTCTTTCAACTTCTGCATGAGAGAAGGAAGAGAACTCCCCAAACACACAGCATGAGAACCCCAGTGCTGAATACAGGGTATTGCATTGTGGTGACTGGGTGTACAGTTAAGGGCTAGTGGTCCTTATCCCAGGAATCTTTATCCCAAGGATCCTTTTGCTGAACAGGGATTAGCATGCTGTCTCCTCTTCCTTTTGGGCATTGGCATCCTGCCTTTTGTCGTACTCCTGATCCCAGTAGTTGCACTTTTGTATTTCCTTTTTGATTGCCCATTCCTATTTGCCTGTTCTCTCTTTTATTTCATTGTCCCAGAGCATTTGGAAACTGAATGGGTGCTTGCCATCTTAGTATCTCTCATTTTATTGCTGTGTGGATTGCTTTGGTTTTGGCCGGTCTGGTTTTTCCCCCCTCCACTCTCACACATCTGGAGGAAAGAAAGGGCTTCCCAGAGTGTTTCTGGGAGTGTTGCTTTGAGTTTTCTACCCCATAAATGGATGAAATTGGGTCTTCCTGAGCAGTGTTAATTTTCTTCTGGTCCCAGCTGTGGTCTGTAGCTTTTACAGTAGAGTCTCTGCAGTGTCCACCTCAAAGGCACATGCACAAAGCCAACCACCACAACAGTGCTGCTTCACTGAAGGATCTTTTGTTTTGTGAGATAACTGCAGGTTTGAAGATGTCATGAAATACGAGGCTGCACTGGTTCTGTGGATAGGCTTTTCCTCCTGCAGAGTGCTGGAACACTGAAAGCATAGTTGGTGTCTGCAAGGGTCTCCTGTAAAATAGCTCTAATATGACTATGTATAGAAATACACATTATAAATGGGCCTGTTAAAACCTTTAAGAAAAGTGACATATGAAAAATGATGTATTTCCTCTCTACTGTTTCCTGGCACTTAGATTTATTTGTCTGATACTCTTGCCTTTATCCATGTTGTCCTAGTGCCTAGAAGCCAAACAGGTTTGATTTGTGCTGGCACAAACAGTGAATGAAGAGGAGGTGAAGCAGATCATTGCAGTCAGTAAGAGGAAGGAAACATCAAATTTAACTCCTCATCAGTGCAAGAAACTTCTGCCTTTCTTTTTCCTAAACTATCATCTGCTTGTGCTACCTCAAACAGTTTTTCTGAAGGCAGAAAATGTTATTCTCAAACTTCAGAGCTTAAATCCATTTATTAGCATTGATTCTGAATCATATTCTGGTTTAGCTGTTTTCAGTTGCATACTTTCTGGGGTCTGTAAGTAACACTAAAACCTAGCAATAAATATGGGTGTGATTCAGTGAAATATAATGCTGGACAACAGTTGGACATTGAAAAATTCCTTTATGTTTGTTATGAAGATATTGAGGCTTTGTTAAAAGAAGACATCTAATGAAAACATGTTACAGGCTAGAAGGGAGGATTTGGTAAAAAAAAGGGTTTTTTTTCTGCAAAGTATAAACACAGTGTAATCTGGGATTCATAAAATCCTTGGAATTTTATTTCAAAGTATAGTTCAGCCCTTGATGCAGCTCTCACCTCAAAAGTCAGAATCTGGAATTGTCATCTAGGTTTGGTATCTGTATTTAAAATCCCCTAATATGATTAGTTGCTTGGCATAGCATTATAATTGAAGTATTTAATAAACTGTGTAAGTACTCTTCTTTTTATCCATACAGTTTCTTTGTGAGGCTGAGTTTTAAGGCCTGAAGTCTTAACAAATTAATCAGCTTTCCACAGCAAAGCAAACACAATTTCCTCCCTTGCATATTTTAAGTAATCCAGGCTTGGGGGAAGGGCCCGGTCTTTGGGGATGGCAGCTTCTTTTAATTCCTGTGTAATTCTAAATCCTCGAAATTAAAGATGAGCAGCAGAACAAGAAATATTGCAATGCACAGTGTTTTCCTCCCTCCTTTATTAGTCTGTGATAAGGCAGGGCAAACAAAAGGCTTTTTGCTATGCTGCTCTGGAGTTTGTACATTGGGGTATGGTTTGGAGATTTATCGCCACACAGGTGAAAATAAATTCCTGTGAAAAGTGTGTAACCTTTGCTTCTCATTGATTGTTTTTGTATAGATAATTTCTTTAGCTCTGTCGTCCCGAGGCAGCTGAACCTCAAGCTTCCATGACTCAGAGGCATTTCCCTGTGCCACACTCAGATAAGCAAGGTTGTATCCATGGAAGAAATTAATTGTTGAATCTATTACTTGCAATGTTTTCTTTCCTCTCTATGGTAATTTCTTTTGCTGATACAGAGACATTTTTTGATAAAACAGTGGCAACCAGATTGTCTGAATGTGTTTGTCCATGGCTGCAAGAAAAATGAGCTGCCTGCTACATGCTAAGCAAGGCAAAATATATTTCTTTTTTGTAGTTTCTCTTTTGAAATAATAATTATACCTGCAGCCTAGAGCATTCTAAATGGTGTTGTTACTAGATTTCTTTTTGAACAAAGACCACTCCTACACCCCCTGTGGATCTGATCTTGCAGCCAGGTAAATGGTGGTACCCCTGTGAGTAATCTCAGTGAGATGGGTGCCCAGCAGTGCAGGGATCAGTCCCAGGGATCCTTAGCAGCTGGGTGCTGATCTACAGCTCAGATACAGCCACAGTCTCTTGCTATTAAATAGAGCTATGTGAGTCTGAACAGGTAGCAATTAATTCAGAGTGCTGGAGCCAGATCACCAAGATGAAATTCAGCCATCATTATTGTTTCTGAGCTCTAATTTATACTCTGTATGCCTGTAACATTTTGCTTTGATTGCAAGGCTTTACATCTTCTTTGCACTGCCAAAAACTGCTTTTCACCATGTGCTTTGAGTGTTCCACTGTATCTCCTCTGCTTTGGTTTTGAGAACTGGAGTAAAAGGCTACTTCATCCTTCATCTGTGGCAGACTTATGATTAGGTTTTGATGCAGTGGCAGGTGTCTTTTGAACATCAGCAGATACATTGATGTGCTCTTGGTTGAGGTCAGAAATAAAGGTCTTTGGTTTCCAGTTGGAGAGTTGTGCCTCGAAATGCCTCTTGTTCAGTCTGGAAAAGGGAAGCTTTGGGGTGACCTAATTGCAGCCTTCCAGTACCTGAAGAGGCTATGAGAAACAGAGAGAGAGGGTATTTACAGGAGCATGGAGTGATAGGACAGGTGGGAATGGGTTCAAACTGCCACAGGGAAGGGTTAGATGGGATTCTGGGAAGAAAGTCTTCCCTGTGAGGGTGCTGAGGCCCTGGCACAGGTTGCCCAGAGAAGCTGTGGCTGCCCCATCCCTGGAAGTGTTCAAGGCCAGGTTGGATGGGGCTTGGAGCAACCTGGGATAGTGGAAGGTGTCCCTGCCCATGAAAAGGGGTTGGAAACGAGATGATCTTTAAGGCGCCTTCCAGCCCAGGCCATTCTGTGATTCTGCTTCTGTCTGAAATGAAAAGATTTTATATATTGTCCTTTTTACAAGACAAACAGTAGAACCTCAGTGTTTTCTGAGATTACAGGATACATACTTGTGTCCTATTTAGTTTCCATTAACAAAGCACAGAAATGCCACTCTCCTGACAGAGCTGCCATTAACTCTTGTCCTCCAAGCCCCAGTTCTTTCTGGTACATGCAGGCTCTTTTTTATATACACCTCTATTTGGGTAGTACACTTGCAGTATTATTTGTGGGGGTGGAGGAGGGTGTTCAAAGCATTTGAAAGAACTGGGAAAACAGTTAGATTTTAGTGACTATCTAGATAATGGAGTCACTGTTGTTGAAGTGGATATGGATTGGATTTAGCATTTCAATGCTCTGTAGTTTTTCCCTGTGGCACTTAAACAATAGGTGAGATATCAGTGTCAAGTGTTTAGCTGAATTACTTACACAAACAGAAAATGTTATTTGAGCTGATAATTTTAGCCTGTATCTGGTTGAATACGAAACAGTTAAAAATTGCCATTGAGAGAAAAAAATGGGAATTGGAAGTGTGGATACCTGACCCAGCTGTTCTGAGACACAGAGGGAATAGATGGGAGGGAAATCGTTCCATGCAGCTGGGATGAGCACCTGCCCTCTGCCTGAGGAACAGAGCATGGGACTGAGAGGGAAGTTTGGGTCAGTCAGTCAAGTCTTTGCAGAACAGCATCACTGAGCATTTCAAGTGTTGCATAACTCATATTTTAAACACGAAGTAATATGCTTTTACAAGTCAATACTACTGCAGAAATTTTAAATTCATTTAGCTGCCAAGATTTGCTGTCCTGAGTTAGTAACATAGATGTGAGTTTATACTTGAGATTTTACCAAATTTTAGAAATATGCTGTTGGAGGTGGTTATTATTGCATTCATAAGCCAAGGTAAATATTATATAAAATAAATGACAGAAGATCTTGGGAAGGATCACCTGCACATTTTTGCTGTGTATGGACATTAATATATTTATTGCAAAATGTAAGTGGATATTGTATTCAAGCAAAATTTTAAAATGAGATATTAAGCATTTTCCCCAGGCAGGACCAGGCATTTACTAGTCAGAGGCTTTACTAGTCTCAGGAAAAATTCATCTGTGCTCAGAAGGCTCTTAAAATAAAATAACCCCAGTTGCAAGTGGTATCAGGACGTGGTCCTAAAATTCTTATTTTGAGACAAGTGTTGTCTTCCAGATTTTTTTAGTGTTGGTAGGTCAAACAGAGCTTTTGTGGGCTGCCAGAAATATTTTTAACAGATTTCCAAAGTGAAATTTAAAAATGTGGGTGGACTTATCTGTCTATAAATAGAAAATCTAATGTATTCAGTGCTCTAAAATATTTTGTCTGGCCGGCAGCTACAGTTCCAGAAACGTGTGGGTGTTCTGTAGGTCCTGTCATGTTACAGACACTCTAGGGAATCAAAAATACTGCCTCGTCTCTAGGCTTGCTGAGGCAATTGAATCCCATTATGTCTTTAAAAAATAACAAGTTTTTCCTCAAGGCAGAGAACCATCTAAGTGCTTTCCTTAGCTGTTCATTACACACAGTTTAAAGGCAATAATTAATGCCTGACCATAAGTATTACGCCTGATTATTTCTGATGCAGCAATAAAATGGCAGTATGGGCATTTGAAAATGTAAAACATGAATGAGAAAGCAGACTGTTTGAACTGGAGGGCTGTTTCATCATATGCAGCCAGCAAATGCTACTTTTGGTAGACTGCTGTTTGCCCAATGTACTTTGAATGAGTATGAGTTTTACTGATTTCTCAGAGTATATGCTGCAGATAAAACAGCCTTGGTTAATCATCATTAGAACATGAAAATGACATTAAAGTGCTATCTAAGTGCTTTTTATGACTTTTCTGCATCTTCCAGAAAACTTGTGGCATAAGCAGAGGTGTAATTATTTCAAGATCGGATGCAGAAAAACAAGGGTAGATATTCTGTAGAGACCTTAAAATGTTTTCCATAAGCTGCTTCTTGTACTCTACAGAGAATTGCTCAGCTACATTTTAAAGTTCTTTAAGGATGATGAAATCAGGGTGATGGAAAGATGCTTTCTATGTGTATAATTTGTATTCCTTCTGAATTTGCTACATTATTTATGATGCAGTCTTGAAATTATAGTGATCTTGTATGTGAGGAAGTCTGACATTGTAAATTCAATGAAGATTTACCTGCCTTGAAAAATAGATGAGTAGATGAGTATTCTTAGTCATAAATGTATTATATATAATCATAGCAAACCAGACATTTAATGAAATGGTGCTCAGTGACTCCAAAGTACTCCCTTTGACTTGACTCAAGCAAACAAAATTACACGTGTTCACACTGACAGTATAAAAGAGTGTGGGCTTTAAGAACTCTTAAAATGTTGTACAGAGGCAGGAATATGTCAAAGATGTACATGTACTGTTTTTTAGTGATTCTCTGGTTTCCATGTGCGTTCTTAAAATGTGGAATTTATTGTGCCCATTCTCATCTAAAAGGCAGCACTTCGTCAGCTTTGCTGCAGATCATGGAAGTGTGCTAAACACCAACACTCTGTACACTGCACTTCCAATGAAAGTTACTTTCAGTGCACATACAGGACTTGGAGAGCCAGTGTCAAAACACAAGGATGGATCAGAAATGCATGAAACCTGGGAAAAGTGCTGTATAAAACATCAACATGAAAAATAATGCATCAGATGTGTCTCTGAGGGCTGTGGCAATACGCAGCATCTGACAAGAGATTGGTGTTCCTCCCAAGCCAAGCATCCCAGACAGATAAGCACCATTCCACATCTCTGCTGCCACCATGCCTTTTTCCTGACCAATAGATGAGGCCACATTGCGTGTGAGTGAGTCCAGTTCCTCTCTCTGGGCTGCTGAACACTGAAGCTTTCACACTGGCTAAAGCACTCAAGAATATTTTGCTTCATGTTCTTGTGAGGGCAGAGGGACGTGGTAATTCTTTCCGAGCTGTGTGTCTTGGCTGTTGTAAATGGAGGCAAACTCTGAAGCTCTGCAAGTGCTTTTTGAAATGCTTGCTGGTATTACAGTGCTGAAATATTATAATAGTGATGGTATGAACGTGTATTAATGTTCCTATTTTCACAAAGGGTATAACTGCCTTTGATTTGAATGCTTTTGGTAATGTTAGTACCAGGAGCCTTTGTAGAAGTGTCAACTTTTGGTACCTACCAGGGAGCCTGTACTTAGTACATTTTCAGTGTTTATAATGGGAGAAAAAAGAAGAGGGGAAAAGTTAAAAGTAAGAAGCACTAACAAGAAATTATTCCTAATCATATTGCTATTCCTGAGGCATAACAGAAGAATTCTGGAAAAATCAAATTGCAGGATGCAAACCTCGGGTGTCAACTTGTCACTATGTTACATTTAAAGTGGTTATTAAAATCATTATGCTATCAACCTGTGAAGTTTGGGCACACCAAATATAGCAACCTGCTTAATTGCTCACTATTTTGCAGTGAGTGAAAGAAAGGCAGGAAGGGAGGTGGGAACAGAGAGAATGGTGTGTTTTCAAGGTACCCTAAAAGGCCATTTTTCCTGTGGAGTAAATTACACATTTGTTGTTCAATAAGACTTTAGTCTTTGAATATTAAATATTTTATTAGAAATGCAGCTGCCTCCCTGAATGCACATAGCTGAGAAATGGTTTTATTGAGATCTTCCAACAATGAAGCACAATGCATATTGACATGACTTGGTAACTCTAATTGTGTTATTGACACTGCTCTTCTCTTGGGAAATCAGATTAAAATGAACTGATGTTGTCAAAACCAGTGTCTAGAATACTTGGGGTCAGGTGTCAAAGTCTAATTTCCCATGGGAGTAAAGCTGGAGAAACTCAGCTGAACTTACTTCAAGTTTGTATTTGTAAAAGGAGCAACTTGATTCTTGGTTATCATACTACAGACTTGGCTGTGAAAAGGCTGAAATGTGATTCCAGGATACAACAGTAAATTACAACATTGCTACAGTAACTACATAAAGCAGGCAGTGAAAATGTAAATTTTGGGAATGAAAGAAAAAGACAAAAACCCAAACCTTCACCAATTAGTTCTGAAGAGCACATTTACTCCAAATGGTGCATTGTCTCCATAA
This sequence comes from Drymodes brunneopygia, assembly GCA_013400955.1. NCBI lineage: Eukaryota > Metazoa > Chordata > Aves > Passeriformes > Petroicidae > Drymodes > Drymodes brunneopygia. The sequence goes on along the minus strand of VZTZ01025918.1, from coordinate 417,027 downwards.
AAGTGAAGAATGAGGAAAGAAAAGTAATTTTTCCAAATACCATGAAGTGTATTTACTTTATTTCTTTGTATTGTTTGTCTCTATTTCTTTAAAACTGGGATTTTTTTTCCTTGTCCTGGACCAGGCATAAGATGAGGCTGATGATGCAGAAGCCACCAAGGCTCAGTTGGGATGTGGTAACTTCACCACACAGTACCTGATGGCACTGCATTCAGTGAACTTGCACAATTACTGGAGTTTCAAGGAGCCATTCAGATTCAGTTTTGGTTAAAGAACTGGAGGAGAACAGTCAGTCTTTCTTGCTTGCCTGTTATGTTTCTAGATTGAAAAATAAATGCGGAAAATTTAGCTGCAAACACTGAAATAATTTATTGAGCATATTTCTGCAGTCTGTGGGTGCTGTCCATTGCAAATTCTCCTATGTATAAAAAATTGAGGAAAAAAAATATAAACTTGCTCTCCTTTTTCTCAAATCTAATTTTAAGGAGATTAGAGCATTGAGAAATGTGACTGGCAGTTAGCATTCACTATTTTTTTTTTCCTTCTGACTGGCAATTCTTGCTGTGTCACAATATGATTCATTAAGAGAAGCGTGTACTCTTCGGTAAAAGATCTGAGTTGAAGAACGTGTGCATCATATCCACTTCTGAGGATAATTTGTTGAAGAGAATGTAGTTTTCATCTGTTGAAGTGTCTGAATGTGCTCCCTCCTTCCATCTGGCCATGGAAGTTGCTGGCAGTGGCACTGTGGGTATGTCTGTAGATTTGTGAAGTGTTTGTTTGAAGAAAGGACACTAATATTGCATTAATTAGCACAGCTATTACCAATGTCATTAGGGTTACACGTGCACTGGGGAATTCAGGCACGCTGTTCAGCAGGGGAGTGTGTGGTATCACCAGTAATGTTTCAGGTCTTCCTGCTTGCCAGTAGGTTGGTCTGGGAGGAGAATACAATTAGGGATCCTATAGAGTATGAAATACCTACTTCCTTCCTTCTGTCCTTGGTATCTTTTTTTTTTTTCAGTTAAGATACTATTCTTTTCACTAAAAGAATTTATTTTTCCTGGAAGACTTTCTAGTAAAGTTGTTGTAATATTTAGGTGTACGTTTCTTACAGGGAAATCTGATGTACTGACACATACTCCTTTTTGGGTAGAAGAATTTTGCCCTCCTATGAATTTATTTTTTAATTTTGGGTTGTCTCTATTTAGAACTAGTTAGCACATATGTATAAAAGTTGTTAATATACACACTTATCCAAAAAAATTATTCTGGATACTCTTCCTACTGTGATACACCGCCATAATTAATTCAAGCACATGTTCAGAAAACTTAACTTATGTTCTCATGTGAAGCTAATAAGATATTTGTAACATAAACTTTTTTCCCCTGGAAACTGTGTGGTTTGTTGGCATCTCTTGAAGGCAAACTGTCCTTTTCTCTGTGTTTGTACAGTCCCAGTCCCAGTGGATGGACCTTACTGGCATTCCGTTGTTACATCAATATAGATCTAAAATATTGTCATTAAGGAAGTGACTGAAGTAGCAGACTTTTCTTATAAAATCCCAGACAAAGTGAGCCCACAATGAATTTTAGCATTTGCCATATGACATCCATTTAAGAAAGCTGATTTGCAGCTTCTGTGAGGAGCTGTCAGAGATAAAACTGCGCCTTTATCTCTCAGCTGATACGAAGCTTCATTCTAATACAAAAATCATGTGAAGATTATAATTATACAGAAGCAAATAACTGAAAAAAATTGCCCATCCTCTTTGGAAGGAAGAAAAAAGAAATTGCAGGTTTTGAAAAACTGGTGTAGTGGAAGAGGTGCCTGGGCTGATGACAGGGGGCTGGAATGAGATGATCTTTAAAGTCCCTTCCAACCCAAACCATTTTCCTATTCTAAATTGCGCCTTGTTTATGTTGTTTTCATTAGTTTCAAGCTTCATTTATATTAGTTGATCAGATTGTACCTAGAAAATCATATAAACTGTTAAAGCCAGCAGGGGTTACCTTTTTGTTTCTGTGAAATAAAGGCGGAGTAGAAGGGAATGGCTGAGCTAAGGGGGGATGGAAGTTGCTTGGGGAACAACAGGCAGTGCTGAAGTGGCCATAAAAGATACAACTTTGTTGGCATGTTTGGTTGTATGAATTCATAAATTTATTAGGAAAAAGTTCAAAATCACTTTCAAGTTAATGGTTCAGAGAAGAGTGGCTGGCGTGTTGGTGGGTGGGTGCCTGAGGGCTCTCTCCACTCCTTGTGGTGGTGCTTCTTAGAAGTGTTGGGGATGAGAGAAAGAAAAGGGACAACAAATTATCCATTTCTTTTTGCCAGTTAATTTTATCTTCTCAGGTTTGGCTCTATCAGCTGTAATTTGATAGTCATGAAGCATCTCAAAAACTGTTTGCTTTGGAGTAACAAATGTTCTTAGAGTAAACTATTCCTTTAGACTGAGCTTTCAAGATGCTTGTTCAGCCTCTCCTGAGCTTTGTTTAGAAATACAAATACTGAATAAATGCCCAAGGTGAGCAGTAGTTTCTGAAGAGAGAGTGTGGCTGTCTGAGGCAAATAGCCCAAGCTGATTATGTGCATCAGTCTCCTCCACTGCACTTGACCCTGACACATTTTGGAGCAGGCAGGCCCTCCTTATTTCATCTCTGCCATAGTTAAAGACAGTGGCCTGTCAGCTTGTTTCTTGCTGAGGTCAAACATGTCAAATGGAGTGGAGACCAGCATGATCATATCTAAATTGCTTGCTGCACCAATTTCTAGCTGCATTGTAGTTTAATATCCAATCTCCTCATTTCCTTGCAGGTATAAAAGACACGTATGGTGTCGGGGGAACAGAGGGGGAAAAAATGGTAAGGAGTTAAGTTTTCAGCCAGTTGATTACTGGTCTGAACTTCTGGACCAGGGAGAGCTGTGTAGGCCTGGATTGCAAAGCTCTGCCATTTATTGGCTGCATTCACTGGTTTGGAATAATTATTTTAATGAGTTTTTTGAAAGAAATGTCGGTGATGTAGTAATAGAAACATTCAGTATGTCTATGGAAACACAAAATGCCTTTTCAGAAATATTTCAGAAAAATATTTCAGTACAGTTACATCTCTTAAAATAGACTGTTGAGTGGGTTCCATGATCCTGTGGGAGCTCTATGCACAGAAATCTGCTGAACAATATCAGTTGTTACAACTTCTGTCTGACTACAGCCTGATGCTACATTTGTGTATAATGTTAAAGCTCCCAAAACTGCAGCCCTTGCCCCAAATATGTAACATCACATTTTAAACAAGAAAAGGGGTTTCGTATTGAGGCTTAGGGTTGCCCTCAGAAAGCTAAACTCATTAAGTCTTTTCTTGCTTACTGTTTTTGTGAGCATCATGTTGCAGGAGAGTATTATTGACCAAAAGGCTGTTTGTGTGTTAGGGCTGGGCAGTCTTAGAGAAATTAAATGTTTTGCTCCAGATTCTTCCTTCATATCTAGACAAAGAAATGAGCAAAAAATTGTTCTTGAAAATGGAAATATCATCTGCAGCTCCCTGAGACTGAGCTTTCACATCTTCACTAACTAACTTTAGGATCTCAACTTTCCCTGAGAAATCTGGTTCTAACAGGTTAGATTCCATAATTTAGAAAAAAATTGCTTCCCAGCATAAAAGCTGTGCAAACTCCTAAACAGAATTTCATACATACAGAGCTGAGAAGAAAATGCAAACATTATAAGTTTGGTAATTCAGCACATCCTGTTGATGGAGAGTTTAGAGGGATTTTTTTTGCTTTGATGTATTACTGGTTTTATCAGTCTCGATCAGATCTGTGAATTATATGCTAAAGAAAGTTAGTATCTGTAGTTCATCAGCACTTTTCTTTCCCTAACCCAGTCTGTTCTCTTCTATTGAGAAGCTTTTCTTTGCTATTAAAAATGGACTGAATCTGTGCTCTGCCAAACAATTGGAATAGGAGGCGGCTGAGAGAACAGCCCTTAGTTCTCCCCTGTTACCTGGATATAAATGGCAAGGAAAAATCAGCTTCAATGGGCTTTAGAAATGTGTGAAATGAGGGAAGAAGGATTGCAAGGAGACCTCCTTCATTTGGTTGGTTTGTGTTTCAGAAAAGCTGCCTGAGAGCCCAGCCTGTACAGGCCCTGGGAAGGCAGCTGGTTTTTGTGCTTTAATTAGTGGAAAGGTAAACGCTGTTTTCCAGGTAGGTTTTGGCAACTCCTCAGCCTTTCATTCACACTTGTTTTCTTTTGCCATTCTGTAAGAGAGCTGCAGCATGCTTGGGGCTCTTTTAGAGTCTTGACAGAAAAAGTAACTGCTGTCCCAGGCATGGCAATCCTCCCAGTCTCCTACCCTGCTGTAGGAAAAGCCTTTGTGCCACCTGTACCTTCAGTAGCTGAATCAAATGGCAGGGGTCTGTTGGGAGCCATTGCTTCAGCATGAGTACAAGAGGCTTGATTACTGTTATACCAAGTGCCCTTGAACATGTGCAGGTTCAAACCATTTTTCTAGGTACTCTTACAGTTTGTATTTACATATTTTAAATACAGAAATCTGTTCATCCTGAATATAATCAACTTATAATCAACTCTTGCTAATATATGTAATTCAGTATTATAAACCTGTAGTAAGTCCAACCTGAAGTGCAGTCTTTAAAATGAGGCTAAGCTACATCTGTTGAAATGAAATCTGTAAGATTGCTTTTCTATGATGAATGCAGGCATGGATGATTTCTTTTTAAAATAAAGATAAAATTAAAGTTGTTATTGATATTCACTCTGCTGTTTTCATACTGAAAGCTGTGAAAAGACCACGTGATAATCAACTGGTGGTGTTAACTTTTGCAGTGCATCGTTAGTTTGATTCAGGTCAGGTGGGCTGAAATGAAACCATCTGAAGCAAGTCTCATTTTGTGTGGCATTTAACAAGTATGAGATGGTAATTGCTGCCACTGAAGCATGACTGCTTTTGTAATGAATACTTTCTGCTGGCGGTCAGAGTGCGCAGCTCCGTGTGTGTAATGCAACGTGCTTTAATCTTAAAATAATTAGTAAATCTGCAATTGAATTTATTGTTCAATGAAGTTCTATTTCACCGAGGTTCTGGCTTCTACAGTCAAATGATCAATGTTTGCTTTTAATTACGTAGCACTGGAGAGATGCTGTACACCTTTTTCTGTGATGGCATATTGTGCTTCCAGATAGTCATGTGGATAATCAAATCTGGAGAGCATGGGTTTAAATTGGTTAGTGAAGTTAAGTATTAGCCCAGCACATCACGTTCTCTCCCCCGTGCTGTTCAGTCCAATCCACGTTATCTGATTTTACTGTGGCTTTAATGTGGCTCTCTTGTATTTAGGTGGGGATTGTTTGACTTCTTCGCCTTTCCATTGATCTTGCCCACGGATGATACTGGTGTCACCTTTCTGCTCGTGGAAAGTCAATACCTTCAGCAGTAGATTAAGAGCTACTCCCCTCTGGCTGGAAAAAAATAACTACCACAGCATGGCTTTGCCTTCTGGTGCTGCTGTGCCAACAGCAGAGCTGGTGGGATGCTCGTTAATGTGTGCGAGGGCTGCAGAAAAGTTGTCAGCTTTCTTCTGACATTAATAAATGCCAACATGTATGCCATGATCCTCTGTTCAAAAATTCTTCCCCCAAACTCAGCCTAGTGTTGAAACACTAAAACACAAAATTAGAAGTACAAGTGTGTATCTACATACACAAAATCATGTATATGTGTGTCACTTTTGGGGAAGGAACAAGACTTGAAAGTCTAAAATTTTGTCATCATTGTATAATCAGAGATTTTTTTTTTAAACATTATTTTGATGTTCCAGAGATAGGAACCCAAGCTATAACATAATAATAAATCATAATAAATAGTACTGTAATCAAAATAATAAAAAACCTGCAACAGAACCTTCTCAATATAAGAAAATCTTTGAAGTGGGGAAGAAAATGCCATGTTTTTTCAGACAGAAATGTTATTTATGTCTTTTTTCAAGAACATTACTGCCTGTCCTTCTGATGTGGTCCACTGCCCAAAATAAAGACTGAAGCAACTAATACTAGTGCCAGGGAGCTCTGAGATTAAGCAAGCAGATATTTAAATATTAAGAATTTGCATTTTTACTTGCATATTGTTGAACTGTTTTGCCTACTACTTCTCTTTGTGACTATTACTTTTAAAAGCTATTTAAAAATGCTTTATTTAGCAATTATTTGTATGAAATAAAGAATACTATGATTAGAATCAGGTAGGCAAGGGAAAAATAATTTCTTAATGGAAAAAGTAAAGGCTTCATGGTTGTAAATATCTTACCAATTTATGAGAGAAAATTGTGTAGGAAAGCTTTTTAAAAGGTCAGTGAATTTCTATGAAACTGTTCTATTCTCATTGCCTTTAAAATTAACTGTGCTAGGTGAACACTAAAAACTGTATATTCAGTGGCTGAATTGCCATTTAAAGCAGAAGTCAAACACTGGCCCCGGGAAGAGAGAGGAGTGTAAACTTTTGCTTCTTCCTACCACTTTTTCAGGAACTGTTTTTCACAGCAGTAATTTTATATACACCTCCCTTGGCAAGCTATCTGCGAAAAGGAAGCAGTCTCTATGTAGAGAATGTATATATACCATCAACATAATCTTTAAAGGTGAGTCTCCTATAGTTGGTACTTGGTAATTCCTGCAGGAAGGCAGCCAGGGAGAACGTGTAACTCATCCGTGTCATGCTGTGGCACAGGGCTTTGCCTAGGTTTGTGTTTCCATGCAAATGGACGCTGGATTGAGCTGGCCAAAGAAAGGGTTTGTTTTTTTTTTAATAAAGACAAAAATCAATACTTAGCGCCTTTCTTGAAGAGATTGAACAGATTTATTTAAAAAACCCAAAGTGATGTCCACCATCACAGCCTCTCTGTTTGCATCACTTGGTCACTTGTGATTACTGAGCTGGAAAGCCCAATTTTAAGGTGCTGGCGACACAGTTGTGAAAAAATGTTAGAAAAACCTCACAAATTCAGGATGCAGAAAAAATTATTATAATCAACAGCTGTGTCTTGCTTTCTCAAGGAAAGACTCCAAATAAAAGCAGGATACTGCTGAGCATTGATTCTTTTCTGTGTATTTTCAGCCTTCTTTTTGAGGACAAATTGTCATTCACCGTCTGATAAAATCTGTATTTTTCTACTATTATTGTGAAGACATTTTTTAAAAGTCAAGATTGCTAACAGCTGCAGGACCTGTTAGATTTTCATATCAACATTAAAGGGATGACTAATTTATTTCCATTTTAGTCTAGTTTAGATTAGCATGACCTTTTCTTTTCTTTGTATTAAAATCCCTTCCTTGAAAAATTAATGTTTTTCTCCTGGTTGCATGTGTTGATTATTAGTGCTGGTATTTATTCATAATTAGAAATACAGTAGTCAAGTAAATAATTTTTAAAGCTTTATCTAAAGCCTTCTGGCATTTTTATTTCACTGTCTTTTGATAATAACCCTTATAAGCCTGTAAACAGAGGAACTGTACTTTCTGAAGAGCTGTAAGAAAATCAAATGGGCCCAACTGGTATTAATCTGGTTTTCAAATTTTGGGCTAACCCACCTCAAAATTGTTGGGGCTGATACAGGAGTGCAGTCAGTCCTTTTGTTGTGGCTTTGGACAGTCTTTATATGGAAATGCAGTTTTGATCACAACAGTATCTGCACACACCCGAGCCAAGAACCAGCTTTGTTCAGATTTTTGATGCTAAAATAACAACTTTCTCTTCAGGAAAGTAAGTATTTCTCTTTTCCCCCCCCCCCCCCTTCCTATTTTTTTTTAATGTTACATAAGAAAGACTCGAGCAGCCAAATATTAGAAAGATTAGAAAGAAGCAATTTGGCTTAGAAAGAGCTATATAGATTGTGGAGGGTGACAGAAGCTGTCAGTATTGATTTTCTGCCACTTTCCTGTTTGACCTTTTGGATTGCAGCAGGCACTCTTAAGAGGATTTAGCTTGTACCAAATTAAAGATATCACAGAACAATTGCTGACTCATATTGTGGAAGCTGGCTGAGCTCTGCTGCTGTCAGCCCAGGGCCATGGTCATTACTTGATTTAATGTGCTCCTGTAGATCAAGTTGTTTGAAAAGCTGCTCATGGAAACAAGGTTAATGACGATAAATGAAGTTGCCATCTACTTTATTTCCACACATGTGTATGTGGGTGTTTAAACATACAATTTTAAACTTCCACGTGTGAAATTTGGCAGGCAAAGTGATCAAAATTTACACCAAAAACTCCAATAAAACAGTGCTTTAAGCATACATCTATAAAAGCTTCATTTGCATTGTTGGGGATGAAATTGGAACAAAAACCCTAAGTGCTTTGTCTTCATTTAACACCTCCTGGCAGCAGCACGACACAAAACTTCAACGTGAGCATCCTCTGCTGAGTAGCCTTCCACCCTGTTTGGAGGAAATAAATTGCCTGTCTGGAGTAGTTCAAATACTTTAATCTCATTTAATCTTCATGAAGTATTTTACTAGATGATGGAATTCAGTTTGTGGAAATAGTTATTTTTTTCACTGGGTGCCCAAAATACATATAATGAATATAGAAAAATAACAATGGGTGAATTCCTTTTAATTGTTAGGACAATTTTAAGAAGCAACATGTTAGTATACATTTTTTTTGTTTGGTAAACCCGTGCTAGATTAATGTATTTTAAAATGCCACAGGAATATTGATCTGGAAGAGCTGTCTGTGCTGAGTGTTGGCGTGGGAGCTGCCATGCCCTGTGTGTGCATCTTAAAGCACATGTATACATGAAATTGCAAACCCATGTCAGCCTAAATTAGCGGAGAAGCCAAGAACTCAAGAGTTTATGTATATTTCAATAACATAGGGTCTAATGGAAAAGAAAAACAGGCTGCACTGTGAGGATGCTACTCATTAATATTGTAGGATCCACACTTGAATCTCAAGCCCAGAGGAAGTCAGCCTGTGGTGCACTTGCTTGGCTGTGCTCTGCTTTGCTGAAGAACAGAGTTTAAGACACAAGCACCTTTTGGGCATACATATATTTTTGTCCACCCACTGCTATTTAGCATCACTGTTTTGAGTAGACCACGCTAAGCTCTGTATCCAGACTGTCAGGTTGTTTCTTTTATAAATAGCCATATTGTGTTTATACAAAATTTTGTTGGTTTACTACTGACTGTAGCTGAGCTGGAGTGCTGTTCATGTGACTCCTGTATCAGCCTCATTTCAGATACTCTTGCTTTTTAACAGAAATGATTATCAGGTTCAGAACTGCTAATTTTGCATACATTCCACTGATGAGTCCTGCTGAGAAGCCTGTTGTGCATCCACCAGTTTCCATGGTGTGGGGCATTTCTCTGCTGTCTGTTTCTTCAAGGCAGCTGGAGTTCATTTCAACTAAAAAGAGACAACTTTTGGTGGGGCAGGTGTGGCTTCAGGCCAAGAAACAACTGAATAATGCAAAGATATGAAGTATTTGTGCGCAAGAAATTGATTTCTGTCACCAAATGCCTTGAGCTCACCACCAGTGCTGGCATCTCCCCAGTATACATTTGTGTCTAGTGTGTTGAGCCATTCTTTCTCCCTTCCAGCCTTTTTTTGCTAGTTCTGTCAGAGGATCCTTGAGGCTCGAGGTCGTGCTGCTGTAACTGCTGAGCAGTTCACAGCCATTTAGCAACTTCTCTGTAAAGACTGAAAAATAAAAACCTTTGGATCTGTAGTTTCATGGAAACCCAAAAGTGCAAGGTTTTTTTCCTACAGAGCACATGACATTAGGAGGCCTTGATTTTAGTTTTTTGATCATTGCATTGATTTCTTTTGGACCTTATGCTTTTGTTACTGGCTTTTATTAACCCTGTAAAAAGGTTGATTGCTGCTGGCCATCTTCTCTCAGTTGTTCCACATCTTGTGCAGCCTCCCTGTTGTTTGCTCTGGCATGGTGGTGATGGAACTTAACTGGATATATGAATTGATTCAGATTTTAAGTAAACATATTTTTTCCCCTATTTTTAGCCTGGATCAGCTTGCTGGTTTATTTTGATAAACATGTGCTCCTGCAAACAAGTGTGCTGGCTCTGAGCAGGAGTAGCCAGGGACAGAGAAGAGGCCTTGCTATTGAGGAGGAGGTACCTGTAAAGTACCACTTCAACTTCTGGGAACTCTAAAACTTTTATACTCTGTTCAGAGTTCATAAAGCAAAAGGAGTCTATAGGCACGTCTCTGATAGAAATGGTCAATGAGGTACACAGAATATTTGGAATTTCAAACTGGACCTGATAGATTTTGCAATGTCCCTGTTTCTGGGAAAAGCCGACGTGAGTGGATTAGCTCTGCTCACGGAGGGTTTGTGGTTTAGTGTCTCCTGTTCTGATAGCTGGTCTGAGCCCTGCAGTGTGTGACAGATTGGCAGAAATAGTCCCTCAGACTTCACTCAGATCTCAGGCTCTAGTTTGGTCCTGAGCTTTTGTCAGTGTATATTGAAAATGTATTTAAAACCCAATTTCGTTTGCTGACAGCATGACAAGATGTCATTCCCTGGATTTTTGCTCAACTTCAGGGACTTTTGACAGTGTTCAGTGCAGAAAAACAGGACAGGAAATGGAACAGTGTGACTAAGGGCGAGTCTAAATGTGTCATTTATACCAATGTGTGAGCTTAAGTGTGATATTTTTGAGTAAGCTTTGACTGTTTTTTGGATGCAGCTCATTTTCCTTGCATCTCTTAGAATGTAGTTAATGATCATGGGCAGTGCTGGATGAGGGAGCTGATGGTTGTGGGCACTGCTTCATCCTCCCTGCATCTCTCAGAACGTAGTTAATGGTCAGGGGCAGTGCTGGGTGAGGGAGCTGATGGTCACGGGCACTGCTTCATCTCCGTGCGTTGGTCTCTCAGTGAGAGGTGCCATGCAGGCAGTGCTGCTGGCATCAAAGCCATTCCAAGCTCAGCCACAGTCCCAGTGCTTTTCTTGGGAGTCTCCTTGAAAATGTCACTGATGGTAGTGGCTAGTCATTTTTGGGTGTTTTCCATCAGCTCGTGTACGGATGCTGGACGTCAAGCACTGGAGTTTGGCTATCCTCGTGGCAGGGCTGGCTGTTACTGAATGCTTGCCTGGGCTGTTAGACAGCAAATAGATCAATAAAAATGCTTTCTTGTGCCTTTTCTCTTTCTCACACTGTCAGCTTCAGAAGTGCTTGCCTAACTATATAGCTTGACTCATGGCTGTAACCACAGTCCTTTGTTTGCTCCTAATTTTCTTACAGAGAAGTGAAAAGTATCAGATCAAGCAAAATTTTTTCTTCTCCCCTGCATCCAGGAGGTGGAATGAACCTCTGGCTTTTAGGCATGTGTGAACCTTTGGTGGTATTTCCCCTTAAGTTTCCATTGTCTTTCCTTTTATTGAAATTATTGACTATCAACTATCCAGCTTTATGGCCTAAAGTCTTCAGAACTGAAGTATTAGTATTCACATACAGTAACTATTTCCATGAGTTGCATCAATTCAAACAACTTCTTATACAGGTGAGGATCACAACAATGATAATTGCTTCGTTTGCCATTTGTTCCTCACACAAAGAGTAGGATAAACTCATTAAAAGTCTTTGGGAAAAGATATTTGCCATAGGTTGTTGGCTACTGTATTTAGCATATAGGCAGCTGCTTCAGCAGCAGTTGCACTTACTCCAATACCCTTTATTTTCTTGTTTTTTTTCAGTTGAGGTCATTCAGACATTTGCAGTATTTTTTATTATGTTTTCAGAGAGAAGGAAGAGCAGGCCCATCTCATCTCAAAGATGCTGTGTCTGGGTTTAAGACTGCTACAAGGTCACTCCTATTTTAGCTAGCATAGATCCGCCAGGGTAAAATCAGGACCCCTGCAGGGCTCTTCTCATTGTTTGGCAGCTTAGAAAACAATCTCAGAAATGAAAGAACAGGATCTTCAAAATCTCTTTGTGTATTTGCAAAGCACTGTTCTTACAGTCTTATTTCTCTTTGCCTTGGTAGTGTTGCTGCCTTTTCACTCAGACCAAGCATCCTCATCACGCTTGAATACTGATTGTGAATAGGATTTTGAATCAACTCAAGAGTAGAATAAATCTTTAGAAGGATTTTTTTCAAGGACTCTTCTCTATGGCAAATTTAAACTTAATCCCATTTCCCATTAGGGCAAACTTTTTCACTGGGCTTCTGAGTGGAAAGATTTATTTGCATTATATAATGATGCCAAAAGGAGTAATGCTTTTTTTTCCCCCCACTTTTTTTTTTCCTTCAGATGAAGTGTTCTTCAGACTGTGATAACACTGAGGATTAATTTTAGGAAAATATTTACTGCATCATGTTGCATCATAATGCAAACTTAATCTCATGCATATTCATAATTAGACAACTGAAGGAGCTCAGGAGAGTAATTCCTAGTGAGATTTGGGGTTTGATGTTGTGGTTGTGGGGCTTTTCTGAACTAGAAGTTCCAACCCTGTACGATGTGTTCTGTTTAATAACCAGATGTCTGTGTAGGACATGGTTCTTCCCCATGGGATAAACCCATACAGACCATCAGCTACATGCTGGAGCAGATTGTCCTGGTTGGCAGCTGGAATTGTTTTCTGTCCACATCCAGGACTTGCTGGGCAGACACGCAGAGCTGCCCAGGTGTGTTTCAGACCTGGCCCAGACCTGAGGTCTCTGTCTCAGTGGCTGGGCAGGCAAGTGCTCGTGGCACATCATTTCAGAGCCCATAATGTAAGGCCAGTCGAGATGGATCCCCGAAGCTATAAAAAAGACAGTAAATTTGCATGAAAAGACTTAATGGTCTGGAAAGCCATAGTAAAATGGAATACTAAAAGGGCCTGTAAAGAAAAATCACTGAGCTTGCTGTGGGGATTTCCAGGAACGCTGAGTTCAGTGGGGCACCATGTGCTCCTCAGTAGCTCACAAATAACACTTTGGCTCTGAAAACATCACTGATTGCATTTAAAATATGACTTGAAACGCCCCCAATAGGACAAATGTAATGCTCGCATTTTTGAGATGTTGTTTTATATTTAAATAACTATATATCAGATTTTTTAAAAGTAGAACAGATTACAGTTTTAACCAGTCATGGAGAAGTTGTGTTCTTCAAGGGAACAAAACGAGACAGAAACATCTTTATTTCAATTCATGTATTGTATTAATTTTGGCTTTCTTTAAAAAAAAACTTTAAAAAGTATAAGCAAAAGCAGAAAAAGGAAAATACAAGAAAAACTGTTTTGAAAGCTTAGTAAGAAAATAAATCACTACAGAGGATCATGCTAAAAATCTTGCAGAAAAGAAAATTATTATAGTCAAGCATGACAAGCCAAAGCTAGGAAAGCTGAACGCAATAATCACCAAGAACTCTCATCCTGAATATATGAATATGCAAAATTTCATGTGGAAGTTGTACCCTAGGTCAATCCCATGCTCTGAATTAAATATATTTGATAGAGGCTCCAATTTTCTGTTTCCCTGATGCCCTGGCTGCCTTTGCTGGCAATATTTCCTAGACCAAAAACTAACCTCACTAACTCATTAGAGCTTGAAGAGCTCTAGAGCAACTTTTTAATGCAAATTAATAACAGCCAGTCATTTGGCAGTCAGTTTACCTGTGGTAAAATAAATAAACAACTTGCCCTCACCATGTCCTTTGCCCTTCCTCAGGTCCTGAAAAGCTTATGAAAAACGTGGTCATAACCCTGGGACTGAGGGCTGCCAGGCACGAACACTGACATCTGTTCCAGCACTTGGTGTTTGTGCTCAAGAGGGGCTTTCATCCCATCTCCAGGGCTCTGAGTTCTGCAGGGTTCAGGGGCACTTCATTTAGTTCAGTGTGTCAATGGAAGAATCAAGTAGAGGAGCTTGATTTTCCCAAAGAGTCTAATTACATTAGACCTGTCAATCGAATTAAGCTAAGCAGCTATGGAAAACTTCTGACATCTCCATGCCTCCTGTAAGGAAATTAAAAGCCAAAATGTTTTAAACCCCAGGATGTTTGAAAAATCAAAATTTTGCTCTAATTAAAGTAAGTGACTGGACTATTTAACGTGGAGGAGTAAAGGAGATTAATACCAGGCTACTTCTTCCCTTGCTTATCATTAAGCAGTGAAGAAGATATTATCTAGAGCTAAACCATCTTTCCTTTCCACAGCAAAGCCTCCTTCAGTCCCACTCTGTCAAAAGATTAGTGGTAGAGAAGTGGTTGATAAATTTTGATATAACTAGACCTGTGTTTTTCCATAAGCACTGATAAAGAGCTCCTTCTTAACACAACCTCCCAAGCAAAAATGTGTGGCCAGCACTCTCACTTTAGAAGTGCCTGCTCTGCCTGAAAGTAGGTTTTATAAAGCACTGTGAATAAATAAATAATTCTACAGGCCCATGCCCAACAGTCAGTTTTAACAGCAGAAAAAACCCAATCAAGTGATTTTATGAGTCCCAGTTAAAAGTAATTATACAGTATAAGTGCTTTAAGTAAGTAAATGAGACAGACAAATCTGATAATGAATTGCTACTCCATCGTAAGCTTCCTTTCCAGTTAATTCATTCTCACCATTGCAGGGCACTGTTTTGCATTGCTTTGCTCTCCAGTGACGCCAGCTTTGGCCCTGTTCTCATCTGTCTCACTCCATTTAGTGCAGGGGATGTGGGATTCAGCTGTTGGCATTAGTAGGTGCATGGCTAGCAAATGTGGTGTTGCAAAATTAGGATGACTTTAGGAAGCAAACAGCGCTAATGGGAATAAATTTTGCTATTTCATTCTAATTTCACTGTGTTATTTATCTTAATGCTAGGGTGTTTACCCAAACACGAAGCACTGTCTGTGTGTTTATTGGGAAGCTGAGAAACCAGTTTCATAATAATTTGCACGTCTTCAATAGCATTTTCAAGTATGCATTTTCAGCAGAATACTGATTAGCTCTCTTGTATGTAATAAGTGTTTTGGTTGGAACTGGATGTCTGCAGGTAACATGGAAGAGAAAATAAAGGTAGTGTGGGGTTTTTCCAGCCTCTGATGTTCAATTAATACAGGGTGCCACTCCTTCCTTGGGCCCATCCCCATCCTGTGCAGTGAAACAGTGAGGTCACTGCTGGAAACACCTTTGCCCAAAAGGAGAATGTCAGAAGGGATCAAGGAAATAGCATCTGGGGTTTGTGGCCTTGTGACTGTAGTTTGCTATCACCTCTCACAGCTAATGGGAAAGTTTCAGGTAAGGTAATCAAAAAGAGCCAACAATTTTCTTGGTAATTATTTTCCCAGTCAGTTGTCAGTCCCCTTACTGAAACTCCCTCTGCACTGCTTGGAAATGAATCTGTTGGGATCCATGAGTCATTTGATCCATGTGTCTAATTGCCTTTTTCTTTGGTCTCCCCGCCTTGATAAGGACAGGAAACTTATAAATAATTAGATTTGTTACTAAACTGCACTAATATTATTAATGTATTCAATTTTTTATTTATTTCTTCAACCACATCAGTGGATGATGTGTAGACTGCTTACATGAGGAAAAAAAAGTGCTATGCAAAGATATTAAAAAAATTCTATGTACCAAGTAATACCAAGATGGATAGCAGAGGAGATGTTAATAAGTTGTACATTTAATTCCACAAAATCTGCTTCTTTGTGCAGTTTTTATAATACCAAGTAAATATACCAGAAACTAAGGAGTCCTTTGTTAATTGTGCCCATGGATGTCACAGTTTCTTAACTATAGGGAAGTGTGCTCTTAAGTTGTAGCTGATTTTTTTTTGTAACAATGTATTTATAGGCTGGTTTTTTTGGTATAAATATAGCTAATGCAGAGTTTTGCCAAATCAAGAGTATTAGTTTGATTTTTTTTAGAAATGTTTAAAATACAGTTTTGCTTTTTTGTTTCAGTTATTGCGAAGGAAAAAATGCTTTAAATATTTCTTGTGAAAGAAGGTTACACTGGAACATCTGTCAGGTCTAATGGGCTCTAATCCAGAGGATCAGACCAGAGCAGCCTAATCCTCTCTGGGATGACTATACCAGTAAATTATCCTGAAGAAGGGGTTTATTTCTGTAATACATTTTGCTTTGCCGTGACTGCAGGCCTGACCCTTTTAAGTCTACAGTAAATGCAGAATAGCCTACTGCAATAAAAGGAGCTCACATTTATTGTAAAGTAAGAATATTCACACTAGTAATCACCATGGAATAGATAATGTTTTATAATTTCACATTCTTCCTTTTTTTTTTTTTTGTCTAGCTGACCTTTCTGCAGATAGTAGAAGTATGAGCCTGAAGTGCACTCCATAAAAATATCCCCTAGGCTGAGGCATCCAGAGCTCTCCAAAGTTATCCATGTAAAGAGTTCAGCACTCCTGTAGTTCTGCTTCTTTCTCTCTCCCTCCTGTAATGGCAGCACAAGGTCCAGTCTGGTTTGTGATAGCACTTCTATGAATAAAGCCTGCTCTTAATCCAATTTATCAGATGTTTGCAGTAGCATTTGCACAGGCTTTAGGCTTTGGAGGATGGAGAAGATGGATTTAGAGAAATAAAGCCAGCTGATAGATGGGATCACTTATTAGAGATCTTTCATATAAATTATGAAAAATAGCTACAGTGAATTATAGCTGTAGGCTCTCAGATAATAAGCCTTTCAGGAAAAAAATAATGAAACTAAGTGACACTCAGTTCTGAGTTTTATTACCAGGCTGAATCATAATTCAAAGTTCTTTTAAAACTTCCAGGATGGTTTGCAAATCTTGATGAAATGAAACTAAGCTTGATCATATTTAACCAGTTTAAGTGAGATTTTTGGCTGCTGCTTTACTCCAGGAATATTCCTCTCCAGTAAGTTTCCAGGTTATTTCTGTCTGCAATCCATTGCCCACTGTTCTCAAGGTCCTAGGACTGTAATTTTTTACTGTCAGTTTTTGGGCAGTTATCCCTCATCAAAATGGACAGGGCTAGGGAAAGCCTCCTCTGCCAAGGCAGCACTCCTTGCAGAATCAGTAGTAACAGCCTAGCAGGCAGAGAACCAGCAGCCTCTGCTCTCCTGTTTCTCTGCTCATCCTGGAAATCAGACTTTCTTCACTCCAGCAGCAGGAACAGTTGGCTCAGTCCCAACCCAGCACAGGGGATGCCATGGCAAAAGAATCTCCTGAACGCTGTCCTTTAAGGGTGCTCTTAAGGGGTTTTTGTGTGTGTGCATGTGAAATACAATAAGCTGAAGTCTTGAGGTTTCTCTTGAGCTGCTGCTGCTGCCCCTGGAGAAATGGGAAAATTTTGAAGTTGGATGAGGTTTGGCAGCTGGATAGAAACATCTGCCAGCAGAATATTACACGGCAGCAAAGGATGTGGGTGATAAAGGAGTTGTATAAAAGTGTTGGTTTAGTGCTGTATCACAATTTTTTAAAAAAATTCAAAAAGGGAGAGGGTAGAAAACAGAGACTGTGTAAAGATTCATTCACGGCACTGTGGTGTGGCACGTTCTCAGAACTTCTTTTGGAGACTATGGAATGAATAAGCAGAGGAGATGAGTGGCCTTGGTGTAAGGAATGCTTGAATAAACCAGAACTGTGCCATTCAGGGAGCAATACCTGAGACAAGGTGTGCTAGGGGTACAAATGCTTATCAGTGACCCATTCAAAGGGGATAAAAGGTAAGTGTTTATGGCCTTTTCCAAAACGCAACAACTGAAACCAGCAGAATGCAGGTACAAAGCAAAGGGAATGGTGCTTAGTTAAGAGTCACTTTCCTTAGTTGTACAGATCAAAATCTTACACAGGTTTAAAAGGCTGAGCTGTACCAATACAGCCATCCATATGTTCCCAAGGTCAAATACTGCTGGTTCTTGTAATTTAAAAGTCCCTTCTCCATGCATGATTGAGTTCCATTATTTTATTCCATCCCCTCTACTTGCATTTAATTTAGATGTGTTGCCATTCTTTACTTACCTTTGAGTCTTTGATGTACCAGTGTAACATAAATTTAATCCAGTGCCCAAAAGAAACCCAGCTGGAGGAATTTAACAATAGAAACCCCGAGATCCTGAAGACACTTTATTGCTTTGCAGTGAAGTTTTTCATGGGGTTCCAGTGCCCCAGCCTCATTAATATGCACTGGCATGCCAAATGTAATTGCATTTAGGTGAAGTTTTGCTATGAAAAAAGTATATTGTTTCAAAAACACTGCTTTATGTCAAGGACACCACCAGTGAAGTTACATAACTTTATTCAAGGTATTTCACAGCATTAGCAAGTCTTATAAAAGTTTGCTTGAGGGGAGGGTTAATCAACAGCATAGTATAAGATCTTTCTGAAAAATTATGATTCAATTCACTGTTCTTAGGATCCATCACATTGACTCTCCTCATAGATATATAGATGATGTTTTGTAATATTTCAGAGTTCTGATAATTTCCCCAAATTCACATTTTTCTTTTCCATGTTTTAATAAAGCCAAATTTGGTGTCATCCCTTTGCAGACTACAAGAATTACTTCTGAAGTGTTTCAAGGGAGTGTATCTCCTTAGGGCTTCCATGCTATTTCCACTGCTTTCCATGCACAGCATCCTGGTAATACTTAAAGTGGTTCAAAACCTGTAGTTTTTATGAGTTGATACCAAGAGCTAAATGCAGAGTTTCCAGGCGAAATTTCCATAGTGCATAAATATATTTTCAAGTGTAAAGAAATGCTTTTTCTTGGAATAAAATGCTAACTCATTTTGGATTTAAATGGAGCACATTTTATGAAACATCACTGTAGAAAAGTGTTAGGAATGTGTGAATTTGTCATGTGTCAGCCACTATTCAAAACATCACTCTGAAGTGACTTGTGCAATTCTATTAATGGACAAAATTTTGGTGAGGGAGTACTTCAGTTTGGGTATGAATCAACAGTGTTTTCTGTCAGTCCAATCATGCTGAATTATAGTTAAAGTGCTACTTTAAATAATAAGTACTTTCTTGATATAATTTTAATTTTATGAGTACTGTTCTTCTCTCTTGAGAATAAACAGCATTGTTATAAAAATATTCTAATCTGATAAACATAAATTTTCCATTTTATAGTCCCCAAAATATATTGGGAGTATATGAGATTCAGCTGTGAAAACTGCAAGCAAATACAGTCTTTTTCCCCAAATGAACTCAGTTTTGGATGTTCTGATAACAATATTATCTATGATCTTAATCTACCTGAACCGAAGAACTCACAGTGAAGAAACTTTGAGAAACAAACCTGAGGGGTTTATTTTGTTAAACAATATGTGACATGTTTGGGATTTCGGCCCTAGATTCTATCCCAGACAGACTTGTCAGAAGCAGGAGCCACTGCACATGTTCAGTGTTTAACTGGTATTACACTAATCTGACATGACAGACCATTTCCATGCTCTTCCACAACAGGCCACGTTAACCATCAGTGTATTTAGGGAATTAAAAAATGTTGTATGTCATTTTCTCATAAATGATAAGCAGAGTTGTATGTGGTGCATTGGCTAAGGTATGGTAAACAGAGATTTCTGTGTCCTGATATGGGATGTCAAACACAAAATGATGAAGATATTAATTACATCTCAGCCATGAAAATGTGTTTCCTATGTNTTTTTTTTTTTTTTTAGCAAGCAAACTTTTCTGTAAAAGCCTTGTAACTGAATTATTGCCTTTTGAATCTTCATGCTTATTGTGCTTGGGTATATTACTGAGGAGGGAGTCTTGGATCAAAACTAACTTGGAAATAGCCTTCAGCATGATAAATATTTGTATTTAAATAGAAGCCAGGGAAATCCTTCTAGCCTCTGACAGAGCCCTGAAGGGGAGCTGGCACCTGTATAGCAAACTGAAGTGTGCAAATCTTCAGCCTCGCAGCAGATCCAGTAAATATGTGCAGTGTAACACAGCAAATATGGGAAGGCTTTTAGTTACAGAGGTGTGTAAATGTTTACAAATATGATTAACTGCAGAGCACAAAATCCATTCTCAGCATCAAAGGCAAAACTAAAATTGCTTTTTCCCACCCCCCTCCAGGATTATGCTGAAAAGAAAAACACGATAGCAAAAGCTTTGGAAGATCTTAAAGCCAACTTCTACTGTGAACTCTGTGACAAGCAGTACTATAAACACCAGGAGTTTGACAATCACATTAACTCTTATGATCATGCTCACAAACAGGTAAGAGAAATCTGCTCCCTACTTCAACTTAGTTTCAGATAGAATCATGAAATAAGATGTCCTCCAGATGGGCTGGGAATTCACAGTTGAGTTGTCCTCAATTTCAGATTCTGGAAAGCAAAACGCACTGTTTTCTTGGAAACACACCTTAACGTGAAGATTTTACAGTCAAAAATTCTGAGGTAGCAAGAAAGAGAAATTTGAACAGTTTAAATTGTGATGAGGAACAGGGAGTGATGAATAATAATGAATAATATGATTAAAATTGTAAATGTATAATTTCCTTCTTAGCAGTTTAATTTTTCACATAAATGCTGTGGGTTATACCTCAGCCGTGACTTACTGGGGGACATTTCTTGCAAGAGATGGGCATAAGAAACTTGACATGCTCTTTGGGAAACTTTCTTTTAGTGCCAGTACAGTTCTGAAACAGGCTATGACTACTTAAATTAGTGCAGGTACACTACTGAAATGAGCTGTGATTTTATTTAAATGCACTGTATAAAAAAGATATGTAATGATAGTGTAAAGATATGTAATAACTGTACAGAAAATTCCTACTTAGACCTCTTAGCTGGTAATTATTCTGTACCTACTCTGTTGTTTTTTTCAATCTGGTGAAATCATATGGTTGTGTATCTGGATTGATTGCTTTTCATTCTAATTGAATCTCCCTTTTCCTGTTATTCTGCTCAGGGTGAACATAGAAAAGCTACTACGTGTTTTACGTCTGTATTATACAGAATAATGATTTGGTTTTCTTTTCTTTAGCACTAGTACCAGAAACATTTCTCTTTCAGTCTCACTGGTATTTTTATTTAGCCCATAATTTACACTGTCAGTGTGTTAGATTTAGCTTGGAGAACTGTGGAGATGTAGACCTCGCAACAATCTATGAGTAGCTGCAGGGAAAGATACATACATTAGATAATAAATTAGCAGGTAGCTTCACTGCATCCTGTAGCTGTTTATTGTGAGTTTTAGTTAAAGTGCAGCTGGAACTGATTCTTCAGGTGTTATGTTCACACAGCAGCACATCATTGATGGATGGCAGGAAAAAAGAAGTGATGGACAGAGTCTTCCCCACTTGACCTCATTTAGGATTTATATTTATTAATTTTTTAGTGCTGTGGAGCACTTTGAAATAATGAGAACCTGAAGGCTGCAGTCCTTGTTCCTCTGTTCGGTATTGATGAAAAATTGATTTTGAAGCTGAAGTCAGGTGTGAGACTGAAAAAGAACTTTTTTCCAGTGTTTCTCATGGTAATTCTTTTTTTCTTGTGGCTTTGGACAGGAGAGGGTGGGCACTGCACCAGCCTCTGATGGAGCATGGCAGATCTTGCCTCTCCATCTCTGTGTTTGCATGAGGCTCTGTGGATGTGTCTGGTGAAACGTAGGAAGCCATCCTCTTCCTCTCTTGGACCTTCACAAGTCCCTTTCCCTTCTAGGAAATCAGAAAAAAAAATTAGTTTTCAAGTAGGAGAAATTGTGCGGATGCTTGTTTGGCCAAAGTAAAAATTTTCAGTAATATTACTGGCAAATAAAACTGTTGATTCCTGAGATAAAATGTTGAGTTTAATTCTCCTGGAATATGTTTTTTTGTGGTGGCTTCTATTAGTGTTATGAAGAAAAAACATTCCTCTTCCCATATTTTGGGTGCAGAAGGTGGCAGGCAGCATATGCTGCAGCTCAGGCTCACTCTGATTTGCTCTGTTTTCAACAACTTCATACCAAATGCTTTTTTTGGGGTAGTTTTAATAAGCTTGCTGGAGACATGTGCAGGTGCTACTGTTGAATGCTCTGATTTTGTCCTGAGACTTCCTACCTCAATGGCAGTTTTCCAGCAGTTCAGCAGAGGTGAGAGGTACTAGTAATATCTTTGGATTTTGCTTAATAATTTTTCTTTTTTTTCCTTCTATCACACTTTTCTACAATAATGGACAGGTAATGGGAGGTACTCAGTACAACAAGTTTCCCACTACCCAAGGATGGTTGTAAGTTTGTGCAGCCACTTTGGTTTCAGTGATCCCAGCACCTGAGAGTGGTTTCTATCTGATCAAATGGATGAAAGCTCTGCCTAAACCTGAGCTCATCCCAGCTTTTCTGAAAAGCCATATTTAATCCTTTTTGTGCAGTCTATTATCACACCATCTAAGCCATGGGAGGGTTTGGCAGAGAAAATCTTCCTAACAGCTCCTGTACCTCAATTCTATTGTAGAAGATTTTCTTTCCATCCATTCAGATGCTGCTAGCACAGAAAATTTACAGGATTTAAACCAGAAGATCTATTATGTGGGTTTCCTCCATTGGCTGGGAGGCCCTGTGCTGTCAGGTGTTGGCTGCATTTTGATTTGTTTTGTGTTAACAGCTTCTGAACACCCACTCTGAGATGGGATGAGCACCTTCTGAGCAGTCCAGAGAGAAAGCACAGGACTAGGGTAAACCCAGTTTTATTTCCTAGGACCTGAAGGAGTTCAGTCTCAAGAGCCCCACTCCCTCTGTTAGTGTTTTCCTGTTCTTGGCTTTTACAATATTGTTTGGAGAGCATATCTGTAGCCTTTATGAAATACTCCAGGAAAAGCAACCTGCAAGCAGTCAGTGGTAATAGAGAAAAATGAACTCTCTGCTTTGCTTTGAAAGCTCAGACAAAGAAAGAAAACCCCAAACAAAATAAAATGCTGGTGTCTTTAAAAGCAGCGATGTTCTGAGCTCAGTACAGAGAGATGAGTAACTAAGACAGAACTGCTATGATTTAATATAGTGAGAAAACTGCTATTTGATAATGATGGTCTGAACCCACAGAATGTGGGATTTGAGACCCATGCTGGGGCTTTGAAAACATCTGTATGACTCTGTGCAGCATTTCCTACATCTCTGGAAGGAGCTCTGTGAAAAAGCCCTGCCTGTGCTCTTCAGGACAGGTAAATGATAAATGTTTGATAAATGCAGCTGAGCATGAATTCTGAGGCTCTCAGTGACCTTCGTGTCGTAGCTGCCTGGGCTTGGTGAGTTGTGCTGTCCTGGTGAAGAAATCTGGGCCACACAGCTCTGTCCCCTGCACCAGAGACTTTTGTCACTACAGGGACAAAGGGTGTTTGAAAGTCTTCATCTCAGAACATCTGATTAATCACCTAACACCACGGCAGCACACTCAAGTTTGGTGTTCATTCCCCTCCCAGGAGGACTCTTCCAAATACCAAACAACAACAATAACAGCAAAAGCTGTGATGAAAAATAAATAGCTCTAATGCATTTGCATCTACAGATGAAAATACAATCTATTAAGTAAATTATAAGCAGGAATTTTTCCCCACAGAATCTGAGGTCGTTTCTCAAACTGTTTCTCTCTGGATGAAAATGATCTCTGTGCTCTACAAATGTATTTAAAATTGTATGTGGGGAATAATGCACAAATTATTTAGGAAGAATAAATTAGTATTTGTCCCCTTTCCCTATTCCAGACACAGATTTCTCCTGTCTACATTTTTCTCCCCTCCTTACATCTTTTTCTTTGTGCATTTTTTGACATTGGTGCCAAATAAACTGGAGATAATCTCTATTCACATTAGAGAATATCAATCTCCAGTCAGTCAAAAGTCCAAACTGAAGTAATTTTCATGTGTTTGAATAAATATTTCGTGGAGTATGGGTGGAGAACAAGGAATTTGGAAGTGGAGAGGTGTGATTAGACATAACAATAATATAACTCCCATCCTTTTACTAAATCTATACCTCCTATGAGTTAAGGTATAAATTAAGGTACAAATTAAGAGCAATATAGCACATTTGGGATGCCAGTATTCCCAGCAAAGATAATTGGATGTTAGCAGTTGTTTGAGCCTGCAATTTAAAAACAAAGCAACGAATCCTTGTAGTCATTATTACAGCTCTTTTTAAAAGCTCTCATTGCAGAGTTATTCCCTCTGAAAAAGAAAAACCCCTTCTCTTCTACTTGGCTGGCACCTGCAGAGAGTGCACTGCAGTGCATCTGCAGCTTCTGGCATGGCCCAGGAGTTTATATCTGTTTGCAGGGAAATGGCGCAAGTACTGGGAGGGTTATAAAGTGAAGGAAATAAACTCTTTACTGAGAGCCAGCAGTATTTTATGCTGTATTTTTTCAGGCCTGCTTTTTGCAGGTTAGGTTCCCCTGGAGCTGGGGGAATCAGACTGAGCCAGAGGCAACATGTTGCATGCAATTTTTGATAAGTAGAAATAAGGATTCTCAAAAAAACCTGTTGTCTTCTAGAGCAGTTTGTCCAGAGCTTTGGTGCAGTACAGGATAAAAACTGAAGAGTTTCAAGAATTTTCTGAAGATTTGCTTCATGAACAACAACAACAAAATAATAATAAAGAAAAAGGATGCATTATGTGTCAGATTTCAGCCATGTTCACTAATAAGAGATTTCATAAAGTAACTCTGCTGCTCTTGGCTGATGTGTGCAGGGCCAGTGAGGAGGAAGGGCAGCAGGATGCAGGATGCAGGATGCAGTGCCAGCTGCTCCACCGTCCTGGGGAGAGCCTGACCCCCACACGTGCCATTGGATAGAGCTTCTGGGATGCAGGGATGCACTTGCAGGGTCATTTTTTTTCATTCCTTGCAAGTGAAAATAATTATTTGTGATACATTTCAGTATTTCTCTTCTTCATGTTTTTCTTTGCTTTGAGGCTTTATATTTTTGATATAACACAGTCAGGATTTTTGCAGCTGAATTTTCTGGAATGAAGAAATTTTCTTCTTCTTTCTCTTACTTTATTGTGTTTGCAACGTTAGAGAGCTACATCTACGTGTGTCCTTGTGGGCAGGCAGTCTCAGCTACCCAAGCATAGATGAGATTTAAACATTTGTGTTTGGATCAATCTTGTGTAGTCCTTTCTCACTGTTATTGCTTTCCCACAATGTAACTTGGCACGTCATCCTCTGTTTCTTTTTCTCCCTGAGGAGAACAAACTCATCTTTGTAGCCTTTTTAAATATTAAGGGAACACAAACAAATGTTCAGCTGTGCATTCGTATACATCTATGTTTTTGTAATGCACATGCAACCATGAAATGAGCCCCTCCTCTCCCACATACACACTGCTCTATCACTCTATTTCAGGTTGCTTTGGTTTTTTCCATTAAGGTTGCATTATTTAATGATCTTTTGTGGTTGGATTGGTGCTTCTTTGAGTTTTTTGAGTTTTTTGTTTTTTTTTTTAGCAAAAAGCTTCCTTTTAAGTTTCAAGCACTTGTGTTGGCATTAATGCTATTAAGGGTCATCACCAGGTCCATTAATTATAGCTCAGCACTGTGGGAGCACTAGAGCTGAGCCTTGTGATAGACTTGATGCTTCCTTTTCCAACTCTTTTAATAATAAAGACAAACAAAAAGCCTTCTGCTGTTACTGTGAAGAGAAAGGCAGAAGTACCAGCATGACTGGGCTAGGAGGGAGGGAGCCAGACTGAGGATCTCACTCCTCTGGGGTACAGGGATGTGTCTGCAGCCAAGGGGAGCCTGTTTTGGGAGGATGGGCTGCCCAGCTGGGGTCACCCCTGCCACCAGGTGTGGGGGGCTTGGGGTCGGGTTTGGTGTGGACAGAATGAAGTGCCTGGAGAAAACCAGCAGGGAACTGGAAGGCTTCAGGAAGAGAGGAAATGCAGTCCCGTTGCGTGAAGGCACAAAGCCACCGGGAAAGTGTTTGGCTGATCTGTTGGTAACATCTCTGCTGTGCAAGGCTGCCAGTGGGAATCTTTATTCTGCTTTATAGAATGTATTTTAAAATTAAATAGATAAGTTCTGTTCTTTATGAATATTTCAGTATATTTGGGGAGAAACTTCACACGCTGTTTGCCGGATGAAAGAAAAAATTTATTTGTTTTCCTTCTAGTTTTTTATTTTACCTATAAAATTTAATCCCAGCACTTGGCTTCTCGATGGGTATCAGTGTAACAGAGTATTTAGGCATTCTTTAGCTCAAAACTTGCACTGACAGGTTAGATGAGGATATTTCTGAGTAAAGTATTAATCCTGCAAATCCAATTTTGTTGCCAGTGAGTGTTCTGTTTTCTCATTATCAAAAAAAAAAAAAGACATATCAGTGTGTCCCTGCCAGAGTAATTACAACAGAAAAGATACTGTGTAACTTTTTCTGTTTTCATGTTTGGTAAATTCAGTTCTGTAATAATGTTTGATTAACTAATTTGCTTATTTTTTTTCTGAAGAAGTGTTTTCAGAGCAAACACAATTACAGTAGAGGAGTAGATACCCCATCTGTCCCACTAATAGCCTGCAAACAGAATATTAACCCCATGCACTGACACTACTGATTCCATGAGGAGCCAGTTCTTTACTGCAGGAGGAGCCTTACCCAGCTTCCTCAGATAAGAAATTTAGTATTTTTCCTCAGTTCTTTATTTTTTTTTCTGGTTTTGAATTATTGCAGCCTTCTCATATCTGTCCTTGTCAATATCCAGATCATCCTGATAACCTGATAAATCACTAACATTAAATTTCCATGCAAAAAAAGTTACAATTTTTTTTCAAGTGCACATTGCTCTTTTATTACTATTTTCCAAATCTAGATTGAGCAAGTTACTTCAGTGAGGGTCAAAAAAAATTACAGCACCAATGCAAAGAGGGAGGGAGGGAGGGAGGGAGGAGTAAAGGACAGGAAGAAACATTGTTTGCTCCATACATCCTGCATGTTCCTTTCCCTGGCACGTGTTATACTGCTGTGTGGTTCATCCTTTTGTTTGAAACTCTACTCACATATTTCAGTCCAGCTTGGTCTTTTGAAATCAGTTCATGAAAATTTCTGCATGCAAGTTAGCAGAACTTGGGGCTAATTTTAAGCTTTGCTTTACTATATCTGGATCTATCAGGTTTCTGCTATTTGGCCAACCATATTGCAAAAGAAAATACTTCTTTTTGTTCATCAGTAAGAATGGACACAATAATTAGGACTTGAAGATAGTAGAAAACCACAGTTTTTTGGTTCAGGATTCCTGAAGCATTGTGCCTATTGCAATGCATCTTTTGACTTACAGTATTTTGAGGGGGAGAAGTGGTTAAAAACTTGTACAAACATGGAGATCAGATGATGGTTTACCTATCACTCACTTTGTTGTATCAGGCAATAGATTAGCTAAGCAATTACCCACCAGAAAAATACTGCTTCTTATTTTCCTTTATGCTTTAACAGAGTCAGTCTTCCATAGTTAATTTAAACTCCATTATGGCTACAAAATTCAAACCAATCAGCAGAATGCCTTTTCTGCAGTTTTCAGAAATTCTAGATGCAATTCCACTGCTGTCCTGAAGGTAGTCAGGCAGATTGTAGATTAACTGTAAGTAATGAATAATAGGAAAAACATCTTGTTACTCCATGGCTTTGAGCTGTCAGTGATCAAAAAGAAAATGAAGGAATAATTAATACATTCCTAGTAGTATATGAAATTCTGACCCCTCAAGGTGAATAATTTCTTACAATTTGCTGAAATGATTAAGTGGTGTGTGTCAGTGATTAGTACTCCATGCCTGACCATGCAAAAGCCACCTTGTATTTTCCTATTTGCCACCAAAAAAGTTTGGGGATATTTTTTTGCCCTCTGGGTGCTCTGCTAGTATTCTACTTTGTGCCCTGCAGTTTGTGCATGCTGGTTTCCATGTGAGAGCTCATTCTTCACTGGGAAGAACTGAGCAACCTTTTCAGTACAGACCACAGTCGTTCTTAGGGTAACTATTGCAGTCTTTGCTGATGCTTGCAAAATCAGCCCTCCATTCAGTTCAAAAAAAGCTTGTTCTTTTTTTAGTGGTAGCTCTGACCTATTGATGAAACTTAGTGTTGCAATCAGCGCTGCCTTTTGTGAGGAGACGTGGCAAGGCAAGCAAACTGCATGGAAGGGAGAGTGTTCTTCCCCCAGGCCATGGCCCTGCTCATCCTGCAGCTGGGGCAGCAGCACAGGGGAGCTCTGGGGGCCAGGGGTGAGCTCCTCATGGTCCCCTGCAGGAAAGGCTGAAAGCCTTGGGCAGGCACCAGTGCTGTGGTTTTATCAGGCACAGTAATGCTGCTCTAGAAACAGCAATAACTTCTGTTCTGGATATTTTAATTGCAGCTTACACAGAAACATCTTCAAGCTCCTAAACCACTCCAGGATTGTTCAGTGGAGGCTAAAATGTGAACTGGGGTTTTTCTTCTCTTTTTCCCCATGCAGTCAAGGCAGTCTTGGCTGCAGAGCCTCTGCTCTGTTTCAGTTTGGATTTTGAATTAGTGCTACAACTGCAGCTCTGCAGGGAGGGTCCAAGTGGCTTCTGAGTTTAAGCTTTCCCCACCCTCACTTTGCAAAGGAATGGAATAAGAAAGGCCTAGATAAGGTGAGTGTTTGAAGGGACAGGTGAGGTGGGCAGGAATGCCTCTGTTTTGTCCTCTGCTGGCAGACAGGAGGTAGCCCTGGTCTGAGAACATTTCAGGAGTTGATGAAAAGGAAAGTTAGAAATGTTCCCCAGTGTTGTCCTGTTTGTATTTTAGATTGGCTGAGGCTTTTCCTTCATCTCAAGGACACCATACACTTTTTCCAGTCATACCTCCTGGTTCTCCCTGTGTTTTCACCCTGTCTTGCTCTTGACAAACATCCTTGTGACAAACCTGAATGATTATGTAAAGGACTTCTCAGTTGCTTCCAAAATCTCCATGTGTGGCAGAAGAGTAGTGGTTCAGCATCACATGATTGAAAGTGTGGGTGTTTGGTTGAATTTTGTTGAATGATGATTTTTTAAATTTTTTTTTTCAGGCATTCAATCTGCAGAAGATCATATAAATACAAGCACTGTACATGACCGCCTCCCTCTTGCAGAAATCCTTCTCTTTCCTTGAATTGTCTGTTCCAACAGCATGTTGCATCTTTTCTTAAATTAGAACTGGCAAGAAACCCTTGGTATACTGTAATATAAATTATAAATTATATTAATTCAAGTTCATTCATGATTAATGTAACTACTTTTAAATGCCTGGCTTCTCTGATAGCACATACTGTTGTTTTCTTGGTGTGCAGTGTTGATATACATAATGATAACAAGGGAGGACACAAGTAAGCCCTGCACTGGTGCCTCATCTTCCCTTTTCCAGCACTGGAATTCAACCAAATTGAAAAAAAATATTTAATAAAAAACTTCAAACTTTTAATGCTGATTTTTTAAATTTTATTTTAAAGTATTTTTAATTTTTTTTTTAAATTTTATAGCTGTTCAGTGCTTGCTTGCACTGGCATCTGTATGCCACATCTGGTACAGGATCTCATTGTGTTACATGATTTATAACTACAGAGAGACATATCTGCTTCTTACAAACTGCTTGTAATGAGAGCTGGATGCAAAACAGGAGACTGCCAGTGATGGGATGGCAGAGAAGGGTACAGCAGTACCAGAGGTTAGGGACCATTATTGCAGACTTTCTTAGCACTCACAAAGGGGACAAATTAGAAAAAGGTAAAATAAGGGAGTGAAGCATGAAAATGGTGCTTATCAAAGTCACCCTTGGTTGTTTTCACTGTCTTTGCTAAGCAAGCCTTAAGCTATCAGGAGTGGTTCTCTTTCTTCTGTTTTGTGAGACAAAGCACCTCTCCTTCTCTCTCATCTCTCTTTACAGTCCCACCTCTCAGCCCCAGCAGGAGACTTTTCTTCTGTGCCATTTCAAGACTCATTTCTTGCTTAATGAGTCCTTCTTTTTCCCCGTGTTTGGATGAGAGTACAACACATGCTGCTGATGTGGTTTACTTCTTTTCCGCCCACACTTTTGCATTTCTAAGGAATACCCAATTAGTCTCCTTTTCTTTGCATCGGCCTAATGCATAGGGTTGGTTAAAAATTATGGATTGTATAATGAGAAATACATTAAAAACATCATCTAAGATAAATTTTTTAGTCTAGCTGTGAGCTTCATGTGCTCATTGAATAAGAACACGTTTGAGTCCCAGCCTGTCTCACATCTGCTTTGCCTGCAAGGCTGGCACCTCATCACTGAGCCCTTGATGTTTGCGTGGCACAGTGGGAGCTCTAGTCTGAGTAACTCCTTTGTGAACAACACCTTCAAGTGGCCAGACCCAAGATAACTGAGTTCAGCTGGGATCTCAAAGAGCAAAACAAGGTTTCTGAGAGGCAGGTGAAGTCACTGGGGGTTTAACAGCTAAAAAGAAGTACTCTGCAGGGAATATTTACAAGGAGATGTTTTGTGCTCAGATGCTTAGAAGTAGGTCAGGCCAGAAGCAGATGTCCATCCATCCCATGCCAAAATTTCTGCAAGGCATATATTATACACCTGAGGCTATTTTAGGATCCTTTTACTTTTTTCCTAAACTAAATTTAAAAAAAAATCAAAATCAGGGTGAAGGAGGAGTGAATGTCCAAGCAAAGCTTTCATTACAATGAGCAATAAGATTTGCAGTGGTGGGAGCTGGGCAGCCTTCAAATGGCTTAAGATGATGATGACATGGGGGTTTATTTTACTTAAATAATGCTAGATAATGCCTTAAATGATAGTCAGTCTTTTCCAAATGACTCTGCAGTGGCAGATTTTCTTTCCAAGTGCTGCTTGGGTGTCTTGCTTTGGCTCTGCACACCTGCCTGGCTGTGAGCAAAGGGAGCCCAGAGTAGCTAATGACTCATCTCTCTGCCTCCATTAACAGGAAGATCAACAAGGCAAAAATAGTGTTGTATCATTTTCCTTAGGCAATAAAGGAAAGACTGTGTATTAAAAAAGAGCTGGGTCTGGAAGCTTCTTATTGCCTCAGTGTAAGGCAAGTGAAAAAATCCAGGTGTATGTGCCTGTTGGAGAAGCTTCACTGGCTGCTCATTGAGTGCTGGGGATCCCCTGCTTCACAGGAGCTTCTGTGCTTTCCCATATGGGTATGCACAGAGAGGATGGGCTCCTTTGCAAACCCCTCTGACCTGGAGATACTTGACCCGTTATTTATTGTTAAGAAGGCAGCTAAGAATAACAAGGCTCAAGCACTGACCCTCTTTTCTTGGTCCACTGCAGAGCATGAGCAATTCTGCAGGTGAAGCAACCCCAGTTCTTGTTCTGATTGTTTAATTTTTTTTTTTAGTTTTTTGGGTTTTTTTTTTAGTTTTTTAAGCGGAAGTAAAGAAAAGCAGAAGCAATTTCCAAGCTCTGTTGGCTCTTGGGGTGAGCCTCACACAAGCAAGTGAATGGCTGTGCCAGGTCTGGATTTGATGGGGAGTTGGAGCAAGGGGAACAAGGGAAGCCAGGGAGGGAGCAATGCCCTGCCTGCCCTCACATTTGTGGAGGGGAGAGCTTATCTCCCCGTGGGACATCGCTGCAGGCCTGCAACAGCCACCCTGGGGAGGTGCCTGTCACTCCCTGGATCTTGTGTATCTGGAGGATGTAAGGATGTAAGGATGGCGTTGCCTCCTGAGCTCTTCACACTCTCATTCACATGTGCGTGGTTCAGAAAAATAATAAATAAATAAATAAATAAACACCACAGAGCTCTTAATAATATTCTTAAAATATTCGTCACTTCTGGGAGCACAGATGGTTTCTGTGGAGTCAGCTGCCTCGTATACTGCTAAGGAAAATATTTTCTTGCACATTTGTAACTGCTGTCATTGACAGTAAAATTGCTTGAAATATGAAATAATGGTAGTGTGTTGCCTACCATGACAGGAACTGTAAGAGGTTTTGACCTTTAGTAGGCTTTAATGGGTACTCTACAGAGGAACTGATGCTTCCATTTATTAACTTGTAATTGTCCAAAATAAATCCTGCTTTCTCCCCGTCTAGTAGATTGAAGCCTAGGGTATGTTAATTGTGCTGGCTCTTCTCCAGGCCTGACACCTTGACAGCTTTTGTCAGCTTTTAAAAGTTATTCCCCTATGAAAACTATACTAGTTATTCTCCCATAATGGCCTTGTCACTCATCTCTTCTGTGTTTTTTTTAATTCTGACATCAAAGTTTGCACTTAGTGCTGACCCCCTGACAGGAGAGCGCTCTCTAATGACGAGCAGTAGGTCAGTGCTCCCTGTTTTGGAGGAATGCAGAAAAAATTAAATCCAGCACTTTGATTAGCAAGTGTACACTGGGGACTCCTGCTTTGCTAAGGCTCAGGTATTTGCTCTTCATTAAAGAAATGAGGTTGTACAGTAAACTGATTTATTAGCTGTACCACCCAGCACTCTAATCTCATCAAACCTCACACTGTGCAGGACTAGAGCATCTCATAATTTCTAAAAAAAGGCTTCTAATTAACATTTATGTGCTCCAGGACATGGTGGTGCCGAGACTGGCGGCACATTTTGCTTGGAGTTGGCACTGGAGCTATGTAATTGTGCTGCTGGAGTTGCTGCCTTAGAGATAAAAACCCAAGACCTTGACGAGCACAGTAATTGCAGTTCCCAGGCTGCTTACCAAGGAGTGAGGGTTGTGGCTCCAGCTGTGCACTGGCCAAAATCCAGGCAGGTATTTAGATTACCTCACGTAACCCCCCTGCAGCTTTAGCTGGTGACAGTGGCTTTTTTCTTCTCATCCACGCTGTTTGGTGTAATTAGTGTGCACTGTCAGAGAGCTGCCACTGCCTGAGTCCAGAGCAGTTGTGTTCCACTGATGGCACAGTGTACTCCTTAACCCCATTGCCTGGAAAAGAATAAACCCCCCACTGTGACACTGGAGAATTGATTGTTTGGGGTGAGAAAAGAATGCTACTGCCTGTGTTTGAGTCCTTGAGCCACCAGAAATCACTGGTTTCTGCATTTGGGTTGCATGTCAGCAGCTGAGCAGTACGAATCAGATCACATTGAAGAGAACAGGTGTTAAAGGCAATGCTTTTCCTTCCACTTGCTGAAAGTGCAGTAGCAGAATATTATTTGGGCCAGTCTGATGTGTTTTGATGTAGGGTTTTGTTGTTTTCTTCTGTTGACTTCTCTAACATGCTCTAGAATCGAAGTTTTTCTCCCTGTGACCTGGAGAATGGTGAAGTTACAATAATGGGGAGGTCACACAGTAACTGGGAGAGGCCAATAAACCTTTGCTCTTCAGTACCTTGACTGTGCTAAGATGGTGTCATTAATGGTTTCACTGTGGTTAGGATCCTTAGCAAGACTAAAAGGCAAAACTATGAAAATCAGTAGTAGTTCGAGTTTACTTTCATATTCCTGTAAGGCTGAGCCTGCAAAACCAAGCTGCCAACTCTGGCCTCCCAAATTGCCAGGACCAGAAACACCAGTTCCTAGAGAAAACAACTGTCACCCCAGGTTCTCCCATTGCCATTAGGATTAACAGTGAGAACATGAAAGACTTTTCCATCAAAAACCCAATTCAGAGGGCCATTACAACAGAACAGAAATAGCTGAGGAGCTGCACAAGAGGGGCAGGATCAACTATTTTAAATGGTAATGGATATAAAAAGTAACATGACTGAGTCTTTCCTGGAGATTACATCCTATTGGCCATTTGCTGGTGGAAGACAATTATTAAGCTCCTCTCTGATGTGTCACTGGTTGGAGAATTCTTCCACAGTGGAAGTGGGAGAGGTGCTGGCACTGAGCAGGAATCTGGACACAGATTGCAGATGTGCTGTGCACAGGGCACCAGCTGGTGCCTTGAAGGTCAGCAGGAATTTCCAGGAGAATGATTTATTGTTGGTGATACTGCCCCAGGCGGAAGCGAGAGTTCGCAGCGTCAGAGCGATGCGTCCCCTTGCAGGCACAGGAGATTTGTTCCACAACATCTGTTGGAAGAAGAAAGCAGGTCACAGTCCTGCTAATGCATCTGCCTGTAAGTGTGTGAGGCTGTTACCTGTGATTGGATCAGACTCATGAGTGCCTGCTGGAAAGCACTAGCCCTGGTTTCAGGAGTGAGAGCTGCTGGGGACTTTCACTGCTTAAATGTGCATGAGTTTGACGAATAGGCTCACCCCGTGCTTTTGTCAGGTGCAGCTGAGTGTATGTAGTGTCTAAGGGAAGGTTCTGAATTTCTAGTGGGGAGCCAAAGATCCAAATTTAGGTTTTCAGGGAATTCGTTCTTTCACTTCTCCATCTTTACTGATTGAATGAAAGCTTGAAGATTTAACACTGCAAAATACTGAGATTTTAATGCAAGAGGTACTTCAAATTATGCAAAATGACTTAAGCGGTCCTTATATTTTGTGTGAATATAAAAGATGTTTTTTCTTCACAAAGGAATTTTTCACCCAGTGTCTGATTATCCTTCTTACATTTCAGAGGGGATAAAAAGTGCTGAAACCTTAGTGTAAGATGTAGGTTCAAGGCATAGCTCAGTTCAATTTATGCAGTAAAGTGCTATACATGAATAAGACTTCATGAGAACAGAAAACACTATAGAACTCTGACCAACTTATTAAAACAAAGTAACTATTACTTTAGTTCCATCTTCAGTGATCTTCTAGAAAGTTACTTCCTTTAATACAAATTTGGGCAGTGGGATCAAGAATGAGCTTTAATTGTCTGCCTGCAGCTCACTTGGCTGCTGCTTCCTCAGAATTTGGGAATCTCCTACCAAGTCCAGGTGCAGGTTTTGCTGCACAAACCATGCTCTGGTGCTGCCTTTGCAGAATGGTGGAATAGGAGATGGCCCTGAAGGAAGCCCCGTGTTTGTCTGCCACTTCATCTGAACAAATATTTTGAGAGACGAAACTGAACTGGTCTCCTGCCTTATGCTGGGAGTGATCTATAACTTTGCTAATCTCTGTGCCTCTGTCAAGGCAGGACAACATGAAATGGGCATTACAAGAAATCTGAGTGAGGGTCAGAAATGGTGAATGAGTCTCCTGCATTTCTTTGATTGAAGCCCATTTGTTCATGCTTTTCTTTAATTACGGACATTCTCACCATTCCCTTTGCTGTGCATTCATGTGCTGAGGTTTTGTGTCACTCTGGTAAGGATGGTCAGTCTTTCAGCTTAAATTCTGCTGAATTGTGCTTTTTACTGCAACTGGAAGACATTTTAATGTATGTATATTTGTGTTAGAGGTAGTCTATCAGTTTTGTCCAGGAACTGCCTAAGCTTTGGAACTTGATGAATTTCCTAAGCCTTTTTGAGTCTCTCGTGACTATGTAGTTGCATCCTGCACAAGCAGGCAAGAAACAGTTTTGGGGGATGACATTTTGATGAATGGATTCAAGACTTTCATAAAGGATGAGTCACTTTGATGGCATTGAGAGAAAGAGAATTCCAACAGTAAATCCAAAATGTATGGAGAGAGAAAAGTGCTGCTTTTGTGAACCTTTCCTAAGCATCATCTGTGGCAATTTTGCAAAAAAAGAGAAGAGCATGTGGAAGGGAAAAACAAGTGTCTTCCAGGGTTTTTTTTTTCCCTATCCCAGCCCAGAGGCACTGCAGCATTTTGGTAAGAAATCTTGAAGCGGGAATGTAGGAAAGTTAAGGCAGGAGTAATAATTTGAGCCCAGCCTACTTTAATGGATGTTGTGAAGACTGAGAGCAGGTATCTGAAACATCTAGGTTTCCATGAGAAATAACCTGTGGAGAAAACAGTCAAACTTTTGGTAGGATAGAAGGAAATGTCATGATTTGCCTCTGTATTTCTATAGCTATTCATAGGAAAAGAAGTACATAAAGAAATTTTAACCCAAATTTGTGAAAACATTTTCCTCTCTTCTTCATTAAAAATGCCCATAAGACTTTCTAGAAAGGAAAAGACTTGTGTAACTGGCAAAAATAAAAAGACAACTACTTTGGTGAATCAACCAGGAGAACAGGGCTATCACTCACAGGGTGCTCCTGCCAAATTAAAGACCTGTTTCAATTCAATAGTGTAAATCTTGTGCAAAAGCAGAGAATCTGGTCTGTAAATACTTATTAATTGTGGAGTGCTGTAGCAGTACTTGTGTGGTGCTTGAGGATAGTGAGAGGTTTGTTTGCAGGGCTGGGAGCTCTTAGAATAAGATTCTTTCTTTTCTTTCCTTGTCTTTGTAGGAAGAGCAGGCAAGGCTTTCACAGCTCTCATCGATGGTTCTTAGCTGCTGAGCACTTTGTTTCTTTGAGTTTGCTGTAGGGAGAGAGGGAGGCACTTTTTAAACTTTTGTAAACATACAGTTACGTTGACCTTGAGATGATAAAGCTTCTGCTGTTATTTTCCATTTTCTGTCGCAATGTTTTATCCAGAAATGCCTTCACATGGAGTACAGACATTTTAAATCTGTCTTCTGCTGAGATACACAGAAGGTCCACCTAGTTAATTGCCCCTGTTATTTATGTGCCAGATAGATGGCTTTTTATGGGCTATTTTTCCTTCTTTTCATCAAACCTTGAGCTTATGGCAGTTCAGATTTCAGAGTTCAGTGCTGCAGGTAGTGCTCTGTGCTGTCTTCCTTGTAAATCGGAGCCTGTATCGTGTGAGCGGATGTATTTCCTTCCTTGCTGTCGTTACTGTAAAGAAAAGGTACACAGGATAATGGCAGTTTTCCTTAAAAATTGCCTTCTGCCTTTAGGAAGAATGTGGACTGAGGTTTGGGTACATTTCCATTCAGTAATGAGCTTAACATTATTAGTTAATTATTGTTTTTCTTAATTTCCTGGTGATTCTTAATCAAGGGAAAATTATCTCCTGATAGGTTCATATCTGACTGAGGTAAAGAAATACTGCAGTGAGTTCTTTCTGGGTCCTGTTGAAACAGAAAGCTAGATCTGCTGTACCCATCATCAGCCCTGTCATGTGTTCCTCAAGGTTGGGGTACCCTGCCAAACAACTTCTGCACTTATGGGGGTGAAAGACACACACCCAGCATGCAAAGCCAGGAATTTGTTAGTTTAGCTTGAACAAAAGTCCTAACAGCCTACTGAAAGAATTTTTATTGGGCCAATTATGATCATACAGGCACTTACAGTCCAGATTACCTAATTATAAGAGCTCATTTCTGATAATGATACAGATATAATAAGCTTTCTAGTGTCTGATCCTTTTCTGGTGTTAATGGTCCTCCTGAAGAAGAAAAGCGAGGTGTCGTTACAAGTTGTCAGCAATATGAGTTCTTCATGTGGGGGAGTAGGATGTTGGTATCCTCTTGGCCAGGAAGAAGGTGAAGTTAATGTTGATGGTTT
This sequence comes from Drymodes brunneopygia, assembly GCA_013400955.1. Classification (NCBI taxonomy): domain Eukaryota; kingdom Metazoa; phylum Chordata; class Aves; order Passeriformes; family Petroicidae; genus Drymodes; species Drymodes brunneopygia. The sequence goes on along the minus strand of VZTZ01025918.1, from coordinate 379,781 downwards.
CTTTTCCCTCACTCAGGTTTATTTGGGGACATTTTTATGTATTTACTAGTGCAAATACATGTTCCACTTAGTTGCTCCTTATCCAGTGCTTCATGATAATGTAGTCAAATTTGCTATATAAAATAATTTATATATAATAATTTTTTTCGTATGTTGGAGGATTTTTCACAAAACCCCAGAATGGGTCAGGTTGCAAAGGACCACAGTGGGTCATCTGGTCCAACCTCCCTGCTCAAGCAAGCTCAACCCAGACCACATGGCACAGGTCTGGAATGTCTCCAGTGAGGGAGACTCCACAGCCTCTCTGGGCAATCTGCTCGGTCACTGCTGGGTCACTGCAGAGGAAAGAAGTTCTTCCTCATGTTCAGATTGAAGTCTCTGTGCATCAGTTTCTGCCCACTCCTCCTGTCCTGTTGCTGAGCGGCACAGAGCAGAGGCTGGTCCATCCTCTCACACATCCCTGCAGACACTGACAGACATTGATGAGGTTCCTCCTCGTCTCCTCTCAAGGCTGAATAGACCCAGCTCCCTCAGCCTTTCCTCAAGAGAGATGCTCCAGTCCCTCCATCATCTTTGTCACCCTCTGCTGGACCCACTCTAGGAGCCCCATGTCTCTCTTGTCTGAGGAGCCCAGAACTGGACAGAGCATTCTGCACATGGCCTCACCATGGTTTCATTTCCTTTTTATCCCTGAACTCACTTTTATCCACATTTTAAAGCTGCATTCCTCTAGCAAGCAGTAATGTAGCATTAGTGAGTTGTTTATAGCTCTGGGACCCTGCTGCCATCCCATTCCTTCCACCTCCAAGGCCCCTGCTGTGAACTTGTGTTTGTCCTTTTGGGAGTCTCTGTCACAGTCTGTCACAGTCCTGGTTTCCCACAGCAGCCTCCAAGCTGTGGTTTACTGATAATTAAAGGAACACTTTATTAGCATAGTGTGGTGGTGCACACATCCCTGCTCTGCAGTTACCAACATTTCACTCTGCACAAGCAGTGAGGCAGTGGAAGACACACATAAATACAGACTTGCTGGCCCAATATCTTTTCTTTTTTTTGTTTTTTTCATGGTAATGTCAGTGTTTTCCAGAGTTACTTTGCAACACACTTTGTCTGCATCATTGAAACTGAAAACCAATATCAAATCACGCTATTAACTGATCTTGCCTTGCAAGGTGCAACCTTCCTATTTAAGAATTTTTTTCTGTAATCTGATGTTTTTCTCCAAGGACTCTGTGTGTACAGTGTTACAGGCTGGCTTAAGGATAACTGAAATTTGGTCTGTGCCACTTTGCTGTGGCTGAGATGTGTCAAAATTTGCAAAGGCTCGTTCTTTCCTCAGTTTTCATTGTTTGAATTGATGTTCTTTGAGGAAGCTTGTCATGGTCCTGGGATAATGCTGGCAAGGACCAGATCCTACTGATGAGAAGCAATCTGTGGACAGAGGCTTCGAACGGCTCAGTGATCCAATATAAGAGTGATATGACAGATTGTGATTTAGCTCTCATGTAAGGAACTAAAATAAAGAGCTCACTTTAGGGGAATTCATGTATCTCCTTCAGCCCATCAGTTATTAGTGTATCCTTCAAGGGTTATGGGAAATAACCTTTAGAGGACCTAACTGTAAATATTAATTCCTCTTTTTTGGTCACTGTGCACATTGTAGAGATTAGAAAGATTTAAGATTTGGTAGGTTCATTTCAGTCTCTCTGGCAGACTTTCCTAAAATGTCAGTGACCAAAGAGGCTGAAACTAGAAAATATAGACTAAAAATGTCTGCTATCAATTTTTAATTTGCTTGTAGAAAGGGTATTGTGTCCTCCTGCAGCCAGGACTGAGAAAGACTCAGAACAGCAGCAGGATCCTACAGAGAACTTCAGTGCTGGAGACACAGTGACCACAGTGAAAAGCTGATAAATGCCAATGGACACTGGCAGATGTTGGAGGGCACTGGAGTGAAGAGTTGCTGGACGGAGTCTTAAAGAACTCAGAGGTGCCAAGTATGTCATTCATGCAGAGTGGTCTCCAAAATGAGCAGAAAGCAGCTTTAACAGCTGAGTCACCCAATCTTGTGTGTTGATGGGAGTATCCATTTTGTAACCTAATCACCTCCCACTGCAGAGCCATTCTAAAGGGAAATTCAATTTTCCCTCTCCAAAGAGGTGTAGAGGTGACCTTCTCTCTAAGAGGATTTCTTGGTGAAGAAGTGGTTGCTCCTGTGAAATGGTTTATGGAATATGAATGCTGATCAGACAGGGATTTTTCCATTAGCTTAGGGTTCTCTGGATAGACTTGAGAGGAAATTTTGTGGAGCTGTCAGTATTTATGCATGGAAAATTGTAACTGGCCAGAAAATAAATCACCAAAACAAATCACAGATCAACATTTCTCATTCAGTGACCGGTGCCCACCTGAAAATATCAGGAAGCAGTGTCTCCTTGAATCAATATTTTGGTAACAGCAAAGTCAAATTGGAAAATATTGGTTATGCAGTGCTCAGAAAGAGGATTCTGGATACATAAACTTTACTGCTGGAGTGAAAGGAATAGTGGTGGATAATGCTGTGGGACCAGGGAATGGCACCTGATGTCTGAAGTGTTCCCTGCTGGTTTGTCCCTCCAGAGCTGGGCAGAGGAGCTGTGGCTGCTGAGGGTCCCCCACACTCACAGCCAGCTGGGTCTTCCCAGAGGGCTGGAGTTAAGCCCTTCAACAGTGCTAGGAATAAACATTCATGTCAGGATTTGCAATATTGCATGTGGGTTTGTTTTGTTGTTTTGGTTTTGGTTTGTTTTGTTTTTATAGAATCCTAAATGGTGCAGGAGGGGGTGTAAATGGGAAGTGACCCTTAAAGAAGTGATCTTGTCTTTAATCTTTGTGACCAAGGAAGTTTTCTTAAGTGTTGCTGAAAATTTTCATGGTGAATTGGAAACCTTTTCTCCCCCCTGAACTCAGCAGGAGTCTCCCCATTGACTTCAAGAGAAACAGGCCTAGAATTATTAAAATAAATACCTTTCAACCAGAGATTCTGTAACCACTTTCCATATGTAGAAGCCTGTGTCAGCTTTATGCTCTTTTTCATTATCTGGTAAAATTATTTTGATAGGTGAGATGCTAATTCTGTATTTCTGTGTTGTTTCCTTTGTGTGTCCTTAATATTTATGGAATATTCAGCTGATTTTTGCTGAAGCTAACAAAAAATACCCTGCAGCTTGCAGTAAGCCCAGGCTGTTGTTACACACGTGGTTAGCAGCTATCACAGTGAAATATTCAGTGTGCAAGGCTCAGCAATTCTGCAGGCTTGAAACAATGTTTTTGCACAATGCCAACACTGCAGCCATTAAGTCAACTTTGCAAAACATAGTTATCTTAAAACAAAAGCAACAGAAGTGTTAATTTATACTTCATAACCTGTTATTTGTCAAAGTCCTGGAGCCTTGTTCAGCTGTAAGCCACAGTGCTATCTGCATCCTGCAGCAGGGGATGCTGGAGAGGAGCAGAGATGCACAGGCACCAGGAGGGTGTCAAATCAAGTCAGGCTTCTTGTGCTGGGAAGAGCATTAATCATCCCATAATGAAGTACGTGTTTGTTTCTGGCAGATAATTTGAGGGAGAAAAGTATAAGAGCTAAGAAATTTCTTTTTCCTTCTATTGCTCCCATGTACGTCTTTTGCAGTTACATAATCAAGAGTAATTAGTGAGATATTCATCAAGGATAACTAGCTTTCATGTATCTTACAGGTGCAAGTGTGCAAAATATTTAATGTTCTGATTTTCCTCATGATTCTGAAACAGTAACGTTTTCATTAGGTTTTGCTTTTCATTTTAAGCTCAAGGGTAATTTATTTTTTCCCCATAAAGTTAGGCAGGAAAATCTAACTTGAGACACTCTAGAAGATGCTTCAACACAAGTATGTAGTCTCAAAAACTAATTATGCTTCATGAAAAATTAATTTCAGTCTTTATATTACAAAATTAGAAGAGATCAATATGAATTCTCAGTTGTATAACATAATACATATATTTTGTATATATTGGTAGGTTCTAAATATAAAAGCTGTCTCAACAGTTCTCTTTTGCAGACTACACGACAAAGTGTGCTACTGTGTATTGTACAAGTGTCCTCATGAGCAAGTTTGAGTTTTTTGAGGAAATTTGCATCACATCAATTCATTTGAAGTCAGTGAAACATCTGAGTCATGAAGAATCTCATCTTCTCATCACCTGCCTCCCTCAGGCCCGTGATGAGTGGGTAAAGCAATCCCAACCTTCCTTTCCTCTTGATTCATCCCCACTTCCTTCCCAGTCTGGGGTGATACTCATGACAGTGCTAGAAAAAGAGCAGTTTCACATCTCCTGAATCAACCTTTTCAGGAACATTATGGGCCCCAAGGACTTGCTATTTTTAAATCCTGCATGTAACTATGTGTGAGTTAGACTTCTTCTAATATTAAAGGACCATCAGGAGGGAATGGCTGAAATCTGTGGTAGAACTAGGAGGGGAAAAGGATTATTCACAGCCTGTATGTTACTTTGTTGTCATCTGCAGGGCTTAATAGCTCATCATTTACAATGTGGTTCTGTTGCAGAGTTGTGGAGCTCTTGGTATTTATGAAAAGGTTTAAATTTTGCAGCTCAGTGTGAGATGAATTTCTGCAGGGCTGGAGATGTCCCAGCCCCTCTTGGTGACATGTCCTGGTGCCACACCACCCTGACTCTTCAGCAGCAGCTCCCCATGCAGTGGTTGTGGGCTACTGTTAAAAATACCCCCTGTTCCTTGTCTCTTTCAGGAACCTGTCATAGCCAATTAATTCCACGGTGGTAGCATGAAAAAGAAAGGAAAAAGTCTATTAATTCCTTCCTTAGCTTACTTCTTTTTCTTTTCTCCTTTCTGTGGAAATAACGTGCCTTGTGTAATTCCTGCTAGGGAAGGCCTGAAGCACTTACAGGGTAAATTCTTTGGGTATTGTAGGATCTTTTTCTTGGAGCTTTAATTTTTCTTCGCTAATCTTTAAAAGAGGAGAATTAATTTTTTTAAATAATAATAATAATCATATGAAAGATATTATCATGAAAAGTATGTAGAATTGCAGACCAGAGCAAAAGGAAAGAGATGCTGCCGTGTTGTGCTGTGTGAAGGGGTCTCCAGCTGCAGAACAGTAAAATATATATGTGCCCTCACAAACCACTGAAGACAGAAGGAAAATATGTGCATTTTACATCTTAGTAAGCAATGTTTTCTGCTTTAAATGGCATATTTCATTCCCCATTTGAGCGTTTACAGGTGTTACAGGAGCTGTGATCTCGTCAGTTATTATTTATAATTGATTAAGCTCGATCCTCTTTGTGGAAGGTGTTAATCTGGTTTGTGTGACAAGGGTTTATCTGATGAGTTCTTGTCACTCTGTTGCACCTTAATTCACATAAAGCAGCAATATCCCATCTCAGCTAACAGGGGGTTATTGACAGCAGTCCTGCAGCATTCAGAGGCAGAGGAATATGCACAGCTTCTAGAATCATCATTGGCAGCTGAGCAACACTCATATTAACACTCATTGCATATCATAGATTTTTTTACAAAAAACAGATTGAATACAAGCAAAAAAAATCATTTTTATTAAAAATGTCTTTTGTGTCATTGTACAGATTTAGAGGAAAGAGATGTTTGTTCTAAATAAATCCAAATGCCAGTTTTGGCCCACTTCCACCACGGTGCTGAATTACCAACCCATGTTGCCTTTGTTTAGGTAGTTTGGAAATTTTTGAAGGGCAGGAAGGAGCTGCACTGGACTTTCAGCTCCTTTCAGGGTACAAATAGAATTATATAAAGGAGAGGACCTGTGGAAGCTCCTGCTGCACTTGGGATGCAGGTCTGAAAATCTTATGTCTTCATGATCCCAGCCTGTCCCTGGCTGGGCAGGTGAAGAAAGAGTGGGCTTGGCCTTTTATTTTGATGAGTTATTTTTAAAAGCTAAAACCATGTAAATTAATGATTTAGTAACTACTGGGAATACAGTCATTTTTCCTGATAAAATGAAAAGACAATAAAGCATCAAAATTTGATGTCATGGCTGTTAAATTCTGTAATTTTATACTTCCATTGATCAGAAAATGAATTTATGGTCTACGTATTTTCAGCATTGTAAAAATCCACGTAATTTAATTGTTAATCTAAGGTCAAAAGCGAATTAGCATAATAATGTCTGAACTGCACTGCCCTAAAATCCCCTGATAGACATCTTTCTGACTCCTGCTATTATAAAAACTGTTCCCATTGGTTCTTGACCCTATTAAAGTTGTTCCTAGATAAGCTTTGCAAGGGTAGTTTATGAGAGCCTGTTTGAATAAGCAGTCCTTAGATGATGCCTTTGTGCTGGTGGGATGGCTGGTTTTTCTGTGAGATATTAACATCACAGAGAGAGCCTGTATCAATCTTCATGCTTGTTATGATTTCCCCTTCAGCCTTATAAACTTTGTTAAAAGTCTCACTGCTTTTCTTCAGAGTCAGTTCTGACAACGTTAAATTATGTGTTCAAAGTTATAAAATTATTTGAGGCTGGGTTTCCCCCCTACCCCCTTCATTTTATCACCTTAATGTCATAGTACTCATGTACCTTGGGTTTCACTCTTCAGCCTTCACTTGCTTTTGCTGTCCTGGGTCTATTTATTAATTAATGCCTTCTCTGTGTTTTGAAGGTCCATTACTTTAAAGGGCTATTGCTACAAGTGTTGAAATCTTGAGTTTAAAACAAAACAAAACAAAACAAAAAGCCAACAGCCACATCTCAGGATGACAAAAGGCTTGTAATAATGATGTAAGAAGTGCATGTAATGCCATAATGTGTCTTTGGTTTTGAGAGGATTTGATCCAGGGGGGAATTTCAGGCACCTGGCTCTGGCAGCAGATCTGGGTTTGTGGTTTACCTATTATAAAATGCAGGGGAGAATTAGGAAACTCAGAATTAGGAAACCCAGAATTAGAAAGCTTTTTGAACAGCAGCATGCTGAAATGAACTAACGTGGTAAATGGGGAAGACAAGGGTGAAGGGACCAGAAATGGGGTCCTTTTGGAAATCCACTTAAGATTCCCTTGATTTTTCTTACAGTTGTCTTCCACAGCAAGCCTGGGAACACCAAAGCTCTGTGTCTGTGAGTGAAGTGCAGCCACACCTGGGTTTGGAGCTCCTGTGGCCATCTCATGGGTAGTTTCATCCATGCATAGGTACACAGGAGCCTGTAGAAGTCTTGCTTTTCCCCTGGGCTGATGAGCCTCAGCTCAGCACGATGTACCGCGTGAGCACTGAGATTCCTGGCTGAGCTTTTTAGAAATAGGTGGAATATTTCTGCTTCAGCCCCCGTGTTAGATTAGTTAAAATAATCCAGCTCCTGCCCCAGGGAAAGCAGCCCAGTTGCAGGATCACATTACAAGGCTGGAGAATCAGGGTCAGGCTTCCTATCCCTTCAGGCTGGGCAAAGTCATTTGCCCATGCTCTGCACCTTCAACGTGGCAATGCAGTGGGGCAGGATAATGATGAATGCATTTAGGTCTCTTGGAGGAATGGCATTTAATTATTCATTGTGAGCTGCTGGTTGAACTCTGCTGGCTGGGTCACACGTGTTTTGAGCTCCTTCCTAAGCAGAGGGGAATGCAGGAGGGAAGCCAATACAGTATCCCTGCCTGCTAATTATTTGCTTACTGATCCGTGGAAAAAAGCAAACATAGCAGGCATTAAACCAGCTACTGAAGTTAGAATTACTGAACAGCTCTGCCAAATGAAAAGGCAGGAAAGTGGTAAGAAAAATATATTTTATAGGAACAAGTCACACTTGTTTTTCTATTGCTGCTGTTTACTTTGAACAAATTTAGGGGGGTCCTCCTGATGCTAAGAATGCATGGACTAATGGTATGGTTGGGTAATATTTTCATAATTCAATGATTTGCAACCAGGGGCAGCATAAATGCAGTGCCAGCAATCCTGGGCATGACTAAGTGCACTAAGGGAATGCTGGTGATGATAGTTCATCACATGGCTAAAAAAACCAAATTAGAAAATAACTACAATATCAAAAAAAGAAAAAATGAAGTTACTAATTTAGATGATCTTTTATCTAAAGGAAATAGCAATTTTTTTTGAAACACCAGGTGCATGTCTTGTGGTTTAGAGCTAGGAGGGATTCCACTTAGACATGCATTTGCAGAATAAAGACCTCAGGAGTTGCCAAGGTATAATCTTTGCAGATTGTTAAAGCACTCCATGAAAAAGACTGAGATACCAATTGTGAGAAGGAAAAAACCAAAGCCCGTTGTTTAAGTTGTTCATTTTCTGCTAAGACCAGTTTTCTGTACAGGAAGGGGAGGGTGCATCTACCAGGAGGTCTGACAGCAGAGGAGCTCTGGCACCAGGATTTCTCCAGAAGAGAAGAGCAGGCAAAGCTGAGCACACAAAACTTGGGCCCCACCTCCTTGTAGCCATCCAAGGAGAACAATTAATTACCTCAAAACTGAGAGCAGGCATGGAGTGCTACTAACTTGCAGCAGTAAGACTAAAGGGTTCAAAATCTGGTCAGACTCAAATCACTAATTATAATCATCCCAGTAATTGCAGAAAAGTACTGCAGCTGGGAGGTGATTATGTATTTGTATACACCTCAGCTGCTCCTTTTTAACCGTGTGAGACAGCACCCTATTGTCTTCCTTTTGTTCCCTTGCTTCTCACTTCTTTCCTTAGTACTGGAGGGGAAAAAAACCCTGAAAAAATATTCAGCTCCACAAAATGCAATGAAATCATCTCTTTAAGTGCCAAGGGCTGGAGGTGAGGAGGGGAAGGAGCAAATTTCATCTCTTCTCTTGTGTTTTGAGTACTCAGAAGTTACCTATGAAATGAAATACTTCAGGTTTCCTGAGTGGCTGCTGGGAAGCAGGGTCAGTATCATGCTATCTAGGAAAGCAGGAGTGCACAAGGGTAAGATGTGTTCAACAGAGATGATCCACATTTCAAGTATTCTTTTTCTGGGAAGAAAAGATACCATGCATCTAGTTTTGAGTGTACTTGTAATCTTATACTGTATTAGCACAATAAAGCAAATTTTTATCAGTAGAAAATTTTGATATTTAGAAAATATAAATGGTGGAAGAAGCGATTACATTTCAGATTATTTTTCTGTATCTATCCAGGATATCCAGGCATTTGAAAAAGAATGCAAAACTTGAAAATAGAGAGTGGTACTGATTTTTCTGCAAGTTTGTTTCCTCTGCATGTTTCTCCATATTTATTTCTTGGCATTGAATGGGCTGCCCAAGTAGTGTTACCATCACCCCAAATGGCAAAGACTAATTCAGTGTATGACTGGATCTCAGACTGTCTCAGGCTGGGCTGGACCCATAAGGATCCTGGAGTCCAGCTGCCTGCCCCGTGCAGAACCACCTGAAACTAAGCCATGTGTCACCAAGAGCCAGCTGGTCCCTCAGCTCTTGGCAGGTTTGGTGCTGTGGTCACTTCCCTGTGCAGCCTGGCTGAGTGACTGACCACCCTCTCATGGAAGAGGTGGGTGACAGTATGGGTGGGGTGTTTTTCTATAAATAGGGGAAATAGAAATTTCACAAAAGGGGTAAAATAAAAGAATTGAGAAGGAGGAGGAGGACACTGCTGACGGTGTTTTGCAAACTCTGTTCTGTGTATCTATTATGTGTGCCACCAGTGGTAACAAAAGCTCTTAATACCCCTCAAACAATTTGAAGTTGGGACTTTTTGCTTTTACAAATCACTGTGGCCCCTGTTCATGGCCAGTGGTTAGCCCTGGACACTAAAAGGGGGTGGCAAGTTACTGGGCTCTTCCCAAAATTGTGTGATCATGGTTTTGTAAGATGATGTCATCAGACTGTGAGCCATAATCAGGGACACACTGAGGACCAGTGGGGTATGGAACCTACTGGAACACATTTTGGTGACACAAAGAACCAGGGTCCCTGCATATTGTCCTTCTGTGATATAAAGGAAACAATATTCCCCTTTTGTGTGGAGAATCAGAGCTGAGCACTTCCATTTCCCTCTGAAGAAGCAGGCTGGAGATAAAAATCACATGAAATCCTGGATTGCAGCTCTGGATCTGTGTAACTGCTGTGTCAGACGCCAGTGAGAGCAGGAAACACGGGCTCCTTCAAAGGGACAATCTCCCCATTTCAGACTTCTCTGTCCATGGCATCCCTTGGAGATCCCTGCTGGGTCAGGACCCTTTAACATCTCTAATAATGACTGGGATGGCAGGACAGGAGCTCTGGGGAGCTCTGCAGGTGTGTTGGCATGGTGATAACATGGCAGGGCAGGGCCAGAGGGACCGTGGTAAGCTGGAGATGGGCTGACAGGGACATTCCGCAGAGCAGCGGTGACAAATGCCATGCCCAGCATCTCGGGCAGAAAAATTCCAGATTCAATATCATCTGGGGAGTCAATAGGCTTTTGAGAGGCTTTGCAGAATAATGCCTGAGGTGGTCCCATTTTTTATTGATATCTCAAAAGGCAGTTATGCTGGAGGGAATGTTTTGGGGAAGAATCATGACCAAAATTCTGAGTGAACTTTGCCTCATCCTACTGAGGCTGGTCTACGTCATCACAAAAGTTACAGTAAAATTTTGCTGGGTTGTCTCTAGCCTGGCTAACCTTTCTCTAACATCTCTAGGTATTTTGGTTATTCCCTTGAAATTCTTGAATTTGTTGAATGGTTGGGTTCAGAATAATTTGTGCCGTGAGCACTTACCAGCAGGTAACTGCCATTATAATGTTCCTCATCCCAGGGTTTTTATGTGCATTATGTGGCTGTTTCTTGCAGAGGCTGAAGGAGCTGAAACAGAGGGAGTTTGCTCGAAATGTAGCATCTAAGTCACGAAAAGATGAAAGAAAACAGGAGAAAGCCCTTCAACGTTTGCACAAGCTGGCTGAGCTAAGGAAAGAGAGGACGTGGTAAGTCCATGGCTACTCAAACAGAAAAAGTGCTTTAAAATAAGCCCTCCACTCTTAGCTGGTGCTCTGGGATGCAGGAGACCCTTGGCTGTGGCCACACACACGTGTTTTTAGGGTGTTTTGGAAGCATTCTGTGCACAGTATTGGATTCACAGTGTGTGCAGGAATGAATGTTTAACATTGCTTTTTCAGCTGAGCTAAAATGACACATATTTTTAGTTTAAAAAAAGATGTGTTTCATATATATTTCATAAAACCAGGCACTTTGGTTGAAAGCTGAGTGAACTAGGTCATGCATTTGCAGGCTGACACTACTTCATTGATGAGGTGAGGAACACAGTCTGTCTCTCTAGGATGTAACAGATCTCTGCGATTTAGTTTTCAAAATGCTCGCCTGGGAAAGCATCCAGAAACCTAGCTTTAAATCTCAATAGCCAGATTTTTCATATTAAAAGGTATGAGCTCCTTTTCCCCTGCTCAGCAGAGTGTTTACCTCCCTCTGCAAAAGTGACTCCTTGCTACTCGTACACTGTAGTATTGTATCTAGGCAGGCTGTTGAAATTGTTATTGAGCTTGCTAGTTGTGACTGAATTCTCAAAATATTACACAGTTCTGACACTGACAAGCCACTGAAATGATATGTACTTGTCACAGTGTCATCTGAAGAAAGAAAGAAAAAATGTTGATGCTCAAGAGCAAATGTTTTCTCTTTATTCAGCCTTTGCCTTCCCCAGATGATCTAGCAGAGAAGTCCAACCAAGCTGCAGCTCCTGTTCAGAAATAGTCTCTTTGTCCCTAGTTTGGATGGTGGGCAGAGTCCTGAAACAAAGTCTGAATAAGCAGGTGCATGGGACAGGAATGTTGCTGGGTCTGTTTGACAGGAGCAACGCAACACCTAATTTTTAAATCTTTTTGTGATAACTCTTTCTCCTCCATGAGTGTTTTAACTGGCCATATATTATACTTGAGTATATTAGATATCGTTCCCCACAAACCTGCTCCAAAATCTGAATTTTGCATATTTCATGAGAAAAAGGAAAGAGGAACTTGCTGTTTCCCTTTTTCCATGCTGGTGAAACACAAATTTTGCAAGCCTTTGATGTTTCTGAATTATTTGGGTTTTTTAAAGTATCCTTTTGCTAGTTTGTGAAGGAGAATTTCTATCTGAGCCTAATTTATCTATTTCATAATTGCTGTTTACTACCACTTTGCATCCTTAGAGGTGTGATACAGACAGACACACAGGATTTTTTTAAACTGGCATTTTCTAGGCTGGTTTTGTAGAAGTCACCATTTTATTCTGTGAAAGAAAGGATTTGTGTGGGGGTTTAATATAAATCTCAGATTTGTAAAGAACTGGGCAAGGCAGGAATTCTCATGAGGAATTTCTTTCTCATAAAACCTCTTCCTTAATTTCTAGACCTGATAGGGTAAAGTCATTATTCTTCATCTCAGCACTTCTTGGGGTCCTAAATGACATTTACAGATTTTAGCAATGACTCATCAGTGAGTAATGCTCTGCACTGCAACACAGAGCGTTTGGCTAAAACAAACAAACAAATGGTTTTAACACAGGTCCATTACTCCTAATGCTGAGCAGTTCCTGTGTATCCTGGAAAATTGTCAGCTTAAACACTTCTTGCTCCTCTCTTTCCTTCCTATTAAGTCAAATAGAACAGATGGGAAGAGGACATGAAATGAAGAACAGAAGTAGACAGTGATACATTTTTCCTCAAGAGGGATGAATCACTTACTTTACTTCTATCAGCTGAAATCCTCTCCCCAGTTTTATTTCTCCATGAAAGAAACTGCTGAGGTGGCGATGGTTTGGTTTGTGCACACAAATAGGATGGGAGCTGCTGGGGGATTGCCTGTGGGCAGAGCAGCAGTCTGACTGCAATGATGACTAAGGGGGAAGAGCTCTGTGAAGCACTCTCTGTTTTAATATATTTTGAAGCATGAAGGGATGTAAAACTGCAATCTGTAGTAATAGCGTTGTAACCATGGTGGTCTGCTGGGAGGAGAGGCAAGATTTCTGTCGAGACAGACAGTCTCTGGCCAGCCAGTGTGTCTAGGAAAAATTAACTACTTTGTAGGAATATGATTCCTTCAGCTGATAACTTCACATGAAGGAGCTGGGGGCATAATATTAACTCATTATTTTTTTTCAGTCAACTGATCTTTATTATAAAAGATGGCATTTTTTCATAGTCTAAATGTACATATCCACAGAGTCTTCCTCTTTTCCTTAAAAAACTCCCTTAAGTGCCAATGTAATACCATGTTTCTGTCAGCAGTTCTCTGAAAGGTATTGACTCAAAGTTTTGTTTTCCTTCCTAGTGCTCCTGGAAGTGGCCCTATGTTCAAATCCACTACAGTGACTGTGCGAGATGATTGCAGTGATCTCCCCAAAAGTGCTGCCACAGATTCTGCTAAAAGCCAGGATTTCAGCTGTACATTAACGCACGATGCTCAGAATTGCAAAGACATTGCTTCTGTTGTTTCTTCTGCTCCTGGAGACGCAGGCAGTCATCAGTCCGACACGAACAAATGCGGAGATCAGGTTCAAGGAGCTCAAGGACACAGGGTTGGGTTCTCCTTTGCCTTTCCTAAGAAAGCAGCAGTCAAACTGGAGTCTTCAGCTGCTGTCTTCTATGAGTTCAATGAGGAAACCTCCATGGAGCATGGATTTAGCAGAAGGAGCAGGTTTGTTCCGGGAACATGTAACCTTCAGTCTCCTTCAGCAGCAGAAATAGTTGCTTGCCCTGAGGAGAAACACAACTGTTTTCACCCACTGGTGGAAAAATGCACAGACACAGCAGAAGCTCCTGAAGCTCAGGAGTCAAAAGAGCCGTTCAGTGAGGAGAGCAGGGCGCTGGAGGCTCTGGCTCTAACTCCTGCCCTGTCCCACCCAAAGCAGCCGCTGTCCTCAGACACGGATGGCCACGGTGGGGATGGAAGTGTGGCTGACCTCGGGGACCAAACGCTGCCCCTGGCTGCAGGCAGTGCTCAGGTCCTGCCCCTGGACAGCAGCGGGCACGAGCTGCAGGCAAACAGAGCTCCTGTGCAGGAACTTGGGGAGGATTGTTCCTCCCTGCAGGATGTTGCAGAGGAAAACTGCAACGACGGGAGCAGCGATCCATCCGCAGCTGAAACTGAAATAAAAGATCTGGGGGCAGATGCAGTAGTTCCATCACCGTCTGAAGAAGGTAATGGAGCCCCAAAAAGCAAACCAGACATGTACAAGAGACCCCGTCAACCCTTTGTTCCTGTTCTTAGCAAATATGGATCAAATATTCTTCAGTGGCCCTCGGAAATGTTAATTTACACAAGTACAGACCCATCAATTTCTTATAGCTGTAATCCTCTATATTTTGATTTTAAGTCATCAAGAGCAAGTGACAGCCAAGAAAAGCCCAAGCATCAACCAAGCATACCTCATTTGCACCCTAAAACTGAATCTAACCATATCTTAGTCTCGGATTTTACAAATAAACCTGCTTCAGAGTGTGGTGATCATGAGGTCGAAGTGAATAAAAATGTGTGCAACTATACAATACCCTTATTAAGTGATGTTTCCCTCTTCAGAAATTGTGACCTTGCAAAAAATCAAAACAAAGTGTCCTTGGATGAGTTATTCAGGATTAGAAAAATAGAAAAGTATCACGTATCTCAAAACCCCTTACAACAAAACACTGTGATAGATGAGAAATACAACAAAGTCTGGATCAAAGAAGGCCATGAAAAATGGCTTCACAAAAGCAGAAAACGGAAAAGGAGAAGAAAATTATGTCATTGTCATTATCATTACTGTGGGGACACAACAGTAACAGAAATTGAGGTGTCTCCAGTAGCTGAAAAAGAAGTTACTTACCGAGATGAAAATAAATATCAGCACCTCCAGAATAATGCAGAGAAGTGCAGACATGATGCAGGGAATATCTGGTTAGCTGCAGGTGAGGTACAGCAGCCACACCCAAAATTTGGCATTGAAAATGGTCTCAAGAGAGTAATGTCTGCATCAGATCACATACACTGGGGCAGAGGCTGGTGTGACTTTTGGAGTGCAAAAAATAGTGGCCAACACCATGGTTGTAAAGGGCCCCACAGAAAGAGCAAAGCGATCTCCCGGAGGCAGGCAAAGCGGCTGACTCCCAGCTCCAGGAGGCACAGCCTAAGGCACTCTAAAACGTGCTGTAGCTGCAAAGTCAGGAGGTCAAGCTGTAGCCCAGAGCATAACTGTCTAGGACAATGCAGTGAGGAGAGGGGGCTGAGTCCAAACCAGCCCGTGAAGAGAGGTTACAGTGTTCTGACAGAAGAACCCGAGAAACCCCACCGCAAGCGGCGGCAGCACAGCTACTCCTCTTCCTCGGATGAAAGCTCATGTGGACAGGCATCATCAACAGACGAATATCTAAGGCAAGCACATGCTTTAGGTACCTACCACAAGGCAAAAGGGAAACGCAGGAGAAGGAAGACTAGGCTCCATCATGTTTTCCTTGACAGGAATGCAAAAAGTGAGACCTCTGAACTTCCCAAAGAAAATTCTGCAAATTCTACGGTAAATGTTTTGGGGGACTTACTGACTCAAGACAATCTGGAGGAAACTAACGCAGCTCCCAAAGAGGATGATGATGCAAAAGATAGGGATGAAACAATGGAGCTGGAGGAAAGCAAGTCGCCTCTAGAAACTGCTGACCCACAGGTGCTGAAAGATGATAAACCCACGGCGTGTGCAGAGATGGAGAGCACACCGGCCACGCTTCCTGACACAACTTCTGCTGCTTCTGCTCCTGAGCACAGTGCTCCAGCAGCTGCTGCCGAACAGGATGTTCCCCAAGAAGGAAAGAAAAAGGAAAATGTCAACAGTCGTGAAAATCAAGCTCGTCACAAAGTTCCCGTCCCCAACAGACACTTGGAGCAAGCTCCTCCTAAATCCTTTCTTTGCCATTACGAATTGGCGGAGTCTCTACCGCACGAGAAAATGGGTGAGGTGGCCGGTGAATGGGTGCAGTGTAATCCCGGCATATTTAGCAGTCCCCCGCCCTTGCCATTCAAAGAAGCACATGTAAACAGTCACACCTTTCTAAGTACCGAGCAGTTAATAGCCCCCTTCCCCCTGCCCGATCAGACCCTGATATTCCCTGCTGATAGCCACGAGAAGTTCAAGGAGCTCCCGTCGGAGGCGTTCCAGCAGATCGTGCCGCAGAGCGTGCTGTCCAGCAAAGTGAAGTTCGCGTTCGCTCCGCCGCCCATGCAGCCCCCGGGCTCGCCGCTGCCGCTGCCGCTGCAGCCGCCGCTGTGCTCTACCTCGGTGACCACCATCCACCACACCATCCTGCAGCAGCACGCCGCCGCCGGCACGCTGAAGGTTCTCCAGCCCCACCAGCAGTTCCTCTCGCAGGTCCCGGCTCTTTCCAGAGCGCCTTTACCTCATGTGGCGGTGGCGCCGCGGCTGTGCCCGGCGGGACACGCAGCGTTCGTGGCCCCGCCGCACCTGCCGCTGCTGCCGCCCTCGGTCCTGCAGCCCGCCCCGCTGCCCTTTCCCCCGCTGCCGCACTCCGTCTTCCCGTCCCTGCTGGCCCCGCACCCGGCTGTCATCCCCCTGCAGCCGCTCTTTTAGGACGCGAAGGGGGGAAGGAACCTTCGGCTAAACGGCCCCGCTGTCTCTGCAGTCCCCTCGAGCTTTGCAAAGCGGTCCTGTGAACTAAACTGGTTAAAATTCCTTGTTAAGCATTTACTAGAAGTATAATGATGCAACAAACATTCATGGCAAGTTCAGACCTGTACTATTACTGAAGCACTGAATAGTCTGATACTAATTATGAACTATATATATATGTGAAAATCATGTCTTAGAATATGTATAATGTATATAAAATATATTTATAGTTCTATAACTTATGTTGTAAAGTATTCACTTTTTGTTTTTTATCTTTGTGTATTTGCACCTATTTAATGTTTAGACAAAGCTGATGCACTATGTTTTGTACTATGTTCTCTGAAACTGTAAATCTAGTGACAAACTATCTCTTGCAATAAATTTTTTGTTAACTACTTAAGTATATCAAAAATCTTTCATTATAAGTCTCATGGATGTTGTTCTTCCATGTCCTTCTGCAGCTGAATAGCATCCTCTGCCCCTGCTGTGTTGGGATAACCAGGTTTCCTACGTGTCAGTGATTTATCAGGGAGGCTCAGAGGCCAATACTTTGAGGGCAGCTGTCTCACCAAGCCAGAGAGAAAGGGTAATAGATGTGTTTGTGTTGGTGGCTTGATGTCACCGAAACAAACTTTGCCTACTTGTACTATTTGCACAAATTGCTGGCTGGTGGAGCTGGTCCCTTTTATACTAATCCACGGAAAGACAATGTAACAAATATAACGCTGGTGATGGGAGGGGAAGAAAGGATGATACTGACAGCAGTTTGGCTTCCAGGGAATATTGCTTGTAGCACCCAGCAGTCTCTCTGATGGCCCACAGATCTCTCAGAGGGAGATCCTTGCTGGGCAGTGTGTGAAGGCAGCAAGAGCACAGGAGCATGAAGGAGAGGTCAGGAGACCCACCGGGGTTTGATACAAATTCTTACCTCACTTCACCCCCTACTTCCTGTAGCATTTCACTGAAGAAATAGAGTAACACAGAATAGAGATTAGTCAAAGTAATGATATACTGCCATTGTTTCTAACTGTATTTCAGAGACTTCTCCCTACCTCTGCTGCCTATTTATTGCTGTCAAACCTCACCCAGCTTTAGCTGGTGAAATCTCCTCATTTGCTTGAGCGTGAGGTGTATCAGACCCACGCCTGCCATGGTCCAGTATAAAAGCAGAAGTCATTCTGAGGTAGAGCCATCCCTTTGAGTTAAAATGAAGTGTTACCATGTGAGTGAAGCCAAGGATTTGCAGCATGAAGGTTAGTGCTAGACATAGGCCCTCCATAATAAAAGGTAGGTAGGCTCTCCCAATTAATTACTTCTTTTCACCTTTTTATATACTATAATAAAATCATATGAAGTTGAACTGAAAGAATAGTGAATTTTAAGTATTATTAATATACATTGCATATTAATAGCTACAGGCATTAACCATTTGCAAAGTAATGCTATATCTTACACCATATATATCTGGATCTTTCTTTCTGCATCGATAGCATTAGAACTTACCTGTATCGAAATCGCAAGTTTTAGAATAATATTACATTAAAACTGTGGCAAACAACATCTTACCACTATGACTACAGAGTCAGCTGCTCAAGGGATGTGAGTTTCCCATGGTGTGTGGTTGCAAAGGGCTAAACTATGTTAATAAGCAAAGAGTTGATAGGAAAGAGCAGATGAGCAGCCAGGTTCTGAGGCTGCAGCAGGGAGTGGGATGCCGCTGAGCACCCACCCCTGTAACGCCAGAAAGGAGATATATATGCTCTAGTTCCAACTTCAGGTGGATGCCCATTTCTATTTATGTGGTACCTAAAAAGTACAGGACCAAGTGGCTTGTACTCCTCCTTTATTTCAAGAGTCTGCCTGCGTGAGGTGTTTGTCTCCACCACCTCCTGTCACCGAGCACGGGAATCTCCGTTGCGAGCGGGAGGGTTGTCCTGGGTGACTTGGGGCCCTTGGGTGACGTGTCCTGGCTTCTGCACTTCTGCCCTCCTCTGTGGGAGGCAGCACACACAGTGCCCTGGGTTCTGATGGCCCATCAAAGACAAAATCCATCTCATCATAGAGCAGTACATTAAGAAAAAAAAGGAAAAGAATCCACATAGGACAAATACGGTTGCACGTTCTGGCAGGAGATTAAAAATCAGCAATTTAAAATTTTCAGTTGCAGTGTTCGTTGAAAAAGCCCATCTATGAACTTGGAAGTCCACATTTTTTCACCAAAATGTTCCAACAGCTTTGAATTCTACTTTTTCCTTATAGTTTAAATTATTTTAAGTTGTTAAACAGTTTTAAGACATTGCACAGTTCTTTATTATCTACTGTAATTGCTGTTCAATAGTGTATAAACTATTTAAAATAAAAGAGTCATAACCATAAAATGTAATAATTTTCTAATATGGTATTGCCTTTAATGCTAGAACTGTTTGTATATGTGACTTCATATGTAAAAGCAAAAGCAGTATAAAAATAAATAATAAGTTTCAAATTGAACACACTAAATTAAATTACCTAGTGAAATATTCTTTTGAGTTTCTGTTTTATTATTAAATGTATAACTCTAATAAGTTATATAAGGGTAGTTCTTCTTTTGTATGTTTTATCTGATATTTTAGATTAAATGTGCATTTTCATTCCATAAATTGGTAGTCTAATTTATAAACAAAAACTATTGCAAGTGCTAAATAATTGAATTTTTATAATTTTAAATAAATTCTACCCAATTCCTTAAATCTAAGTAATTTACTTCTGAATTTACAAATTTGCACAGATCTAGTGTGTTTATGCTCCACTTTGCCAAATTTAGAATGTATTGGGATTTCTTCCTAGTGCAAGCAGTAAAAGTGTTGCTCCCAAAGGGCAAGAATTAGACCTTCAGATCCAACCCTCAGTGAGGTTAGAGGTTTTGTTAAGTGATTTCCCAGCCCAGCTCTGCAGAGAAGTACCTGAAAAGTTACTCTGTTCCTCTGAGATGAGACAAATATCTTTATTTTGGTGCTTAGCAAGTTGCAGCCTGCCCAGTCTGACCTTCTTGGGGACGTGCCATTTCTCAGGTAACATGAGCCATAAAATAATGGTCCAGAGGAGCTCTTGGGCATTAAGGAACACGAGTGCCTCACTTTGTGAGGGACAGTTTGGAGTAACTGGGCTCTTGTCTTGTGCCTCTTGTGTCTGTAAGTACAGAGAATTTTTAAACTGCTACCAATACATGCAAAGAACTGGATTGTTAATTTGGTTTCCTTCACGATCTAGAAGCTACACAAGCTGTAAATTGCTGGGGAGAAGTCACCAGATTTCAGATTCTACAGAAGTGAGCAGCAGTGGGTTGTGGCCCATGGAGAAATTGCTGGTCACAGACATGGTAAAAGAAACACTTTGTGTGGAGGATTATTGAGTGAGAATGTTTTCACCTTTCTGTTTAATCAAACAACAATGAAATGGTTATGAAGCAATGTCTTCTTTACCTGCAGTGTTAACTTTTTATGAGCTTGTCAACTTTTTGCACTTGTAAAAGAGTCCTTTGGGTGTGGTATTGAAACAAAGCTTTAAAAGGCTATTGGAACATCCCCTTCTCTTTATTCCTGTACACGATGATGTGCTGCTAATACAACAGGTCACATGGCTATAATTTTTCTGACAAGTTTATTTTCTGTAACCGTGCTTTTCCCTCAAAATACATGTTTTCCATTATGATAATGTTTACTTGATATGCTGCAGTTAAAATACAGCTTTAAATACATTTGTTCAGATTCTTCATTGGTGTAAATAATGTACAGCTTCTGGCTTTGGTTTGTAACCACCGAAAATTGTTCTTGCTGCAATGCCAAGGGTTTTGTTGACTCCCCGAGATTAAGGCAATACATTATGACCACGTGAATGTACTTTGGAGACAGTTCCTGTTTGTAAGGTGGTAAATTTTAATCTGATGGGTATTTTGCCGTGGTGCTCAGAGTCTACATGTTCTGTACTCCATACATTCATTTTCTGCTCTCCAATTACTGTGCGTTGCCTAAAGGCTTGTGTATGTGTAGCAGTGCACACATTTATGCAATATGCCTACCAATTGTAAAATATTACAGTGCTATATTAACTCTCTTTATTGAAAGTAAAGACATTTTTACTGTATAAAGATCATTGGATATTTTTAAATTAACATGACTGACTATCTAAATGTGTATGTTATTTCATACATCACTATGATTTAGTACTTGCAGCAGGCGTGGTTTTGTACATTACGCCCTCCCTTCTCTTTATTCAGGAATATGATAAAGTTTTCTCTTTCTCTGTGACTAAGATTATCAGACTTTATTGGAATTTGCCTATTTATGAAAATTAACCAGGCTATTTTATTACTTTCATTTGCAATAATTAGTGTACCAACTTTACAATTTATAATACATCTTATTTTTGCTTCGAGCTTCTGTTTTATTTTATGGATATTATAAAAGGCTGGGAGAATTTCTACCCTCAGTCTAAATTTTGACCTGTTAGTGAATTTCTGAAACCAATGGATTCTAAGGAAGCTTTGCCATTAGTGATACTGAGGATTTATTTTGACCTGGAGCATTAGGCCTCTTTATTTATTAAAACTGCCTAATACTTGCTGCTTTCAGTTGAATAATAATTTCATAAGATACGATGAGGAGCACAATCCAGTAAAGGAAAATGAATCCATTTTTAATCAGTCTTCTACCTCATTTGTTGTCAAGTTGTTTATATAATTTATGACCAAAAAGTTATATCTTTAAAATTTCTGTTCTGTTCATCAGTGTTTTGAAACATGTACATGCACCTTCTAGCCTAATACCAAAGAGGAAAACAGTTCATTGGAATATTAGATTTTCTACCTGTACAGACTCATGTAGAAATTTTAGTAAGCAGGACTACATTAATACAATATGCAGGTAACATAATGTATCAGTAGTCTTTATTTTTGCTGGGATAAGATCAAAATGTGCAAATCCATGTAGAGAAAAGCAAGCTTCAAATGTGAACCCACGATGAATACAATATTACTTATGAGAATTAAAGATGGTTACTCTTAAATCAGAAGTGGTGTTTGTTTGCTATGAATGAGACTTTAAAAGATTTTTTTTTTCCTCAAAAGAAGCAGCAAAGAGGAAAATACTTTTGGAAATACTTGATTTTAAATCAACTGGGTAGGACCTGTGTACCTTTCTCATGGGTGAGAAACAGCAAGTATTGGACATTCTAAATCCTCCATGTCATTAGGAAAAATCTTACACTTCTAGTGCAGTCTTACCTTGATTTAATCCAGTGATTCCTGCAGGAAGAATTAGGAGATTCACTTAAATGAATATATTTGCACTACTGGGAATACAGAGAAAGTGAAGCCCAGCTCAGGTCCAAATTTTTTCTTGCAACGTAACTCAGATTTAACAGTCTAAGTAATTTGACCCCAAACCTTCTTGCATATGACAGACTTCTATAAATGGCTTTTATGTCACTGGAGTGCTGGCAAGAATGACAGTGAAATCCAGTGTAATCTCCCCTCTCCTGTTAATAATGCCTGTTGAAGCAATCACTGTAGGAGATGCTGAAAGGAGGGAACCTGAATTGGACAATGCCTAAAACAAATATACCTTTAATTTGTGGGATTGTAAGTGGAAATGGAACCTTACTTGCATTTTAGTGTTTATGCATCTCCAGGTGTGCATGTGTGTGTTTGTACACATGTACCACGTTACTGGTTTAGGATTCTTTTTTTTTCCCTAGGTCTAGTTGAGTAGTGGTAAGAATATCTTGTTTGGAATGTACATAGCAGAAGGGAAGAAATCGTTGAAGGGAGTAATATTGACACAGAATAATAAGGAAAAAAAAGTGGTTATAATATAATGAACCCATCTTTTCCTCTCGAGAGTGGAGGGGGAGGTTGCATGAAGTTATTTCACCCGCTTTTTATTGGGTGGCTCTGTTTTGTATCTTTTCACCACCAAAATTATCAGTGCTGTTTGCTTCAGCTGGTCTGTCAATCCATCAGTGTCAAAAAACCAGTCAGGTTAACAGGAGAAAATCTGCATACAATTTGCTCTTAATGAAGTCCCTTTTCTCTCTGGAGAAATTACTCATTAAGTGAACCTTCAGTGTGCAAAATAATTCCGTTGCTCTCCCTGCCACTGCCTACAGCTGCATGTTTGCTCACCTTTTGTGAACCTCTCATTTTCTAGGAGTAGAAGAAATGGGAAGGAAGTTATTTTCTTCAGGTGCCACCAGTTGAAGAAGACTCAGGTCTTCAAGTGGCTTTCCTCAGCTCTGTTGGATGTTGGTGCAGTTGCCTGCCCATGGCAGAGGTCAGTCAAGACTTTGTTCTTGAAGCCCTAAGAGGAAACCCAGTCTGGGATGAAGGGTATTTTGTGGTTTATTTTCCATAAAGTGATGTGGGCCATTGAATGTGTTATTGGTTAATAAAAAAGGCAAAATGCTATTAAGGTTGTAAAAAGCAGATTAAATGGAAGCTAAGCATTGGGGTGAGGTACAGAATGTAGATCACAAAAGGGATCGTGAGGGGATTGTCAAAGGTGAGAAATTTATAATGAAGAAAAAGAACAGCAGTAATAATATTTTACATACAATGTAAAATACCCTTACATAGACAACATCTGTGCAAAAAAAATCAGTCTTGAGTCACCAATCAAGTACTGGGAGCTGAATTTTGGGCATCAGGTTGTATGGGATGTAGGACAGTATGCACAGGGGGAGCAGGAATTGCTACTCTGAAAAATGTCTTGAAGGACAAATAGAAAGTGGTTTTAGGGGAAAGCATACAGATACTTTTGGAGGGAAAAGAAAGGCAGGGATCCAGGGTGGGGGGGTCAGACTTGCCAATGTTCATGGAGCTGGGTGGTGGCTCAATGAGGTACAAATGAGGCTGGGTGCAGGGGAGGCACTGCTGCAGGAGTTCTTACAGACAGTTTTCATAAACTCTACTCAAGCCTGCAGACATTAGTGATAATTAATCTCTAGAACCCCCCTGCCTGCTTTTATTCAATTATCCTTGGGAGGTACTTCTGCTTTTAACCCCAGGACAGCAAGTGCTGGGCTTTCCTGGCAGGGCACTATGCGGCTTTAGTCTGCGCCGTGGGATGTGGGAATCCTGCAGCAGCTCAGGGGCTGATTCCCTCGAAAGGCTGAAGGCAAAAACACCTATTCAGAGTGCTGTTCACAGAGAGCAAAGTTGCAGGGAGATGTGAGTGAGGGCCAGTGCAGCTGCGTGGGTGAGAGGTTTTCCTTGAGGCTGGAGTTGCGGGCTGTGTGTGCTGCTGTGTCACAGGGTGATGCGTGGGACCAAAGCTGATCCTCTCTATGGTTTTTCATTCTCACGCAGGGTTGTGAGGCTTAGTGGGGCTGGGAGATGCCATCCGACACACCACGAGCTAAATGTGGCACAGTTCTCCTCAAATCCTGCAGCTACCAAAACATCCCTGTTGTACAGCTGGCAACAGAAGAAACACGCGGGTTTCAGAGCAGCAGTTGAATTTCTAGGTAGGACATACCAAAAAGGCCAGTTCTTCTTTATTCTTTTATTTTTATATGTTTCTAAAGACAATCAAGGATTGGTGAAAAGGGTCAACACCCCTGAAGGTTTACAGGACAAAGACATGGTCAATCATCTTTCTCCACCCTAGGGAAAGGAATGAAAAGCAATTCCACAAGTGTAAAACAATTCTGGCCAGTTAAGAAAAACAAGGACCATGTTTACAGAAAAAGCATGGAAAACTACAGCTACAAAGTTACAATCATGGAACTCTGAAAAAAGCAGGGCAACGCATCCCTCTTCCCAAGATGTTTTTAAATAAAATTATGTGGCTTTTGAGACCCTTTTCCGAGGAGTGTGGATGTTTGGGTTCACAACATCACCTTGCAATGGGGAGAAGCAGTGCAGGGCTAAGCAGATATTGCCAGCCAAGAGAGTTTTGTTCTGAAGCACTGTATATAATTCTAGCAACAGGAAAGCAAAACCCTCATGGTCATCAGGGATTCCCTGTCTGTGACCATTCAGCAGACAGCTGTCTGAAATTCAGTGGCCTCGTAGATGGAGAAAGCTCCATAGAATAACTGGCAAGCCTTTCTTTTCATCTTTAAAATCCATAATGCATGTATATACATATTGTTAATAATTCATATTAATGGAGAGCTCTTGCCCAAGAGCACATTCCCCCATCACAGAAAATAAATTGTTTAATGATGTCTAGGATAGAAATCAGAGTCTGGCTCTAAATCCAGCTATTACAGAACAGTGCTAGACATGCAGTGCACACTTCCATAAACAAATAAATTCATTACAGTTTAATAACAGTGGAAATAAAAAATGTAAGGTAATTTAAATAACGTGCAAAATAGAGCCATATTTTACCCTAAAGCCTTAATGTCAAGTACACACTTTCTCAGGAATTCCTGAAAGCCTTCAGGGCTGGCCTCAAGTGGAGGTAAACAATTAAGGTGGAATTTTAATGTTATCATCATGGCCTAAATGTATAGGGAGGCAAAATTCAGTTTTGTGGCAGTAGTTGTCCAAGGCTGGGTGTTGGATGGCAGAGAGTCTGGGAATGCTCAGTTTTGTGCTGGGGCACTCAGCAGGTTTAGGTGGCATTCTGCAGAGTACTGGCTTCTGGGATTTGGGAGCAAGGGCAGGATCTGCAGAGCCTCACTGCCATTGAGGGAAATCAGTGTTTGGAGATGCCAGTGGTGCATTGCAGAGGTGCCAAGAAAGGTGACGAGGAGAAGCAGGACCTTACAAGCTCAAACTTCAGCCGTCTTGCAGAGAAATTTTTCATATTTTCTGCACCCTTTGATTGTTGGCTAATTCAAGCACCTTATTTTCCTGTGTTTTAAAACAAAATAAAAGGGGGAATTTATTTCTTGCTTAGAAATGGGTAATAACAGAAGACTCAGTAGTGACTGGCTTTTTGTTTTTCTTGTCCCAGCAGCTGAAATATTCATGGTGATGGTGAGAGCTCACTCAGCTCGGGAGTGTCCTGACCTGCTGGTGTTCTCCCTGGGACTGCTCCTCTGCAGTGGATTGCTCCTGGCCCTCACAAACAAACACACCAGGTGACCCAAAATGCTCATATTTTACTTATGTCCCGTTTTCCCTGCAGTTTCATGGATCTACAATACATGTGGGCCATTTCAGTTGGGTGTTGTGTCAGACTGGGTGATTCTGTTACAAGTATTTGTGTTCACTCTCTGACAGTTCAAGTAATTTTTTGCTTGTTCTATTAAATGGTTGCTCTGTTTCACAGAACAGTCACACAATTCTTACCCTGGAGCTGAATTGACTGTTCCTCTAGGTGATGTGTAACTCTTTTGTGCTGTGATAACAGCAATATCATCCTGGGAGAGAGGCCCTTTCCTGATCAATGTTCTATTAAAATAGTAATAAGTTGGTACTGGTTTAACTTGTAATCTTCATATCCTCATCTGCAACATTGGTCTCTGGTTGAACTGCTCTGAATATGCATTTGTAGCCTGAACTCATCTCACTCAGTGAGTTTTTGATTCTATGAAGGTTTAGCACAGAAATCTCAAGCCAAAGTCTGGATTTTGAATTCAGGATATTCAACATGGCCTGGATCTGACAGCTTTTGGGGTCTGATTGGAATTTCTGGAGCCATTAAATGGTTCTGGATGCTCTTTCTGAGACTGCTGAGAACAATTTTGAATGTTCTCTTTCCACAAACCTATCACACTGATCATCAGCCTCACAGACTCAGGCACTTCCTTGAAGGTTTAACATCCCAAGCATACCATGTCTGTGTACTAATGACCATAAATGGGATCTCAGCCAATTATTTTCCCAGAAGATCTCACCATACCATCCTGGAGTAACTGAATTTGGCAATTTAAGAAATGCAGGCTGTATTACTCTCTTTCTAAAGTCTGTGCAATAATTTGCACATGCATTCTCCTTTTGCAAGCAGGAGAGATTTTGAGAACTAGCTTTTTCTTGATGTTTGTCAAAGGGAACTAATTTTTTAATTCAATAATACATTTTTTTCTTTCAAGCCATCCAGGAATTTTAATATACTTGCTCTGTTATACAAGAAGAAAACGACTATTTATCCCAATGGATATTTTTTTCAGAAAAAACTCACCCTTTGCTTCTTTGAGGATTTAAACATGAATTCTAGTTTCCTCTCAACTCTCCATCTTGTGATGCTCCTTGTCAGATTAATGTGTTTTAAAGCTGTCGGTTGGTACCTGAGCTGTCAAAAAGGAAGATTAGAAACACACCTTTCTTTTGGGGGATTCGTTTTGCATTGCAAAATGCAGAGGAAGAAAAAGAAAACCTCTCCTGCTTACTGCTGGCATCCATCTGAGGCTTGCTGTGCATGCCATTTGGTCAAGTTTTGGGGTCAGGAAGGAATTTTGGTTATTCACACTAGAACAGATTCAAGGTCCTGAAATGGTTATTGTTTTGTGGGGTGCAGAATGTGCAGAAATGAAGGGTCATGGGTTTGATTTTTATCTTAAGCATTAACAGGGCATGTGACTCAGGACAGAAATAATTTCTCTCTGCCTCCTTCAGGAGACTGGAACTGTTGTATTTGCCTTACACTTATCTTCTTATACAGTCAATCAGTAGATGAAATATGTTTTATTAACTTTTTAACTTTCATGAAGTTTTCAGCTAGGAAAAGAGAAAGATACAATGTTTTTAATACTAGCAAAGTCACTGTAATTTTTTTTCAGGTATCATTTCAGAAGAAGTTACTGTGCAAATCCTTAGTGTGTTTTTTACACAAATTGAAATAATTTCTGAAAGAAATACAGAGGATAACCCTTGAGTTCAAGCAACAGGGAGGCATTCTGCAGCAGCTCTCTTGGTCCCAGGTTCTAATGAGACCATAAATGCTGGGCAAGGCCCATAAACACTGCAGAGGCTTGGAGCAATGGTGTTCACCAGTGCCACTAATCCAGCTTTAAATCAATTTCTCAGAACCTGTGTCCTATTCTCCTCTCAGTCTGAGTAATAAAGTGCATTCAAGGGAGATGGTGCACATGAGAAAGTGCTCCTCATTTCACAGGACTTGAGGAATAATCCAGGACAATATATTTCCCTAGTGTTTCAGTTAGTGTTTAAATGATTCAGCCCTCATTTTGGCTCTGCACTTATTATAGAAAGTGCTTGATTTTGATCTAATCTGTGCTCTGAAGACTTTTAAGACCATTTCTTACAGTTTCTTAAAGCAAGAGCCTGTTCCATTCTCAGTAAGCGTAAATAACTCACTTTTCTGAATATGGATGTATCACCATACCTAGCAGTCAGGTCAGTTTTTTTACATAGAGCAAAAAAAGTCTGATGTGGGAAAACAACCTGGAAAAAGCAGTGAAATCAAACAGCAGCAGATGCCTATGCACCTATGGTAGGTAGGTATATTTGAATGAAAAGTCAGGCATGTAAAACCCAGATCTTAATTTGCCCCTGTGCTTGTTTTGTTGAAATTACAGAATATGGCAATCTTTTCCATTCATGCCAAATACTAATTAGCAAGACAATAAAAACACAAGCAAAACAAGAGAGGCTCTTACTGGCAGAATTCGTAGGCAGAGTGGTTTCTTTCATTGGGATACAATGAAATGAACTGGTTTTTTGGTAAGGTTTTGACTGCCTGAAGTCAGTAACTCACAGCTCATTTTCAGTGTGTGTTTTTGTAGGTGCTGTGTAGGAGAGGACAGGCTGACAATAGATTTTCAGAGATACTGTGTTGGATTTTGCTGATGAACAGGCAATATTTTGGATCTTAAAAATAATTGGGTCTTATAAAGAATCATTTGCTCAATTTAGATCTGTCACACAACTTTCTCAAATTGTTGTTTGATCTAGTGCAAAATAAGATAGTAGTTGAATTAACTGAAGATTTTTGAAGAAATACTTGTTACAGCAAACATGATGACCAGTGGTTTTTTCATGTGTACAATAAGTCATTTCTGTGTACAGATTTCTTCCAGACTGAAAAATGACAGCCAAAAGTGTAAATGCATTTGGAACAGGTCCCATTGGAAAAATATATGTTCAATTATGCAATATATAATTTCCCTTTATCCTTCTGTCCCAGGTGGGTGTTGTGTGATGGGATGGAGTACACCTGGTCACCATAGGAATGCAACATACAAGGAAGCTCCTAAACAGAAAGCAGTTAATTGAACTAAGCATCTTTTGATGCTGCTGCCTAATTACTTTCATCTACGACATTTAAAAGGCAGATATTTGGAAATAAGCTTTACTCAGAAAAGGTACAGAACCCTGAGAAAACACCTTGAGGAAAGGAAGTGTATCTCCAGCCGTGTGTAAATGTGCAGCTCAGAGGTGATAAGTGTTTTTATCTCTCTGCTACAACCTGCTCTTACAAGGCAGATACAACTTCTTGTCAGCGTGTGCGTGCTGCGTAGGTGATGTGATCTGAGCAGGCTTTTCATGCCCATTGCCTTCTACTCTTCATCAGTTCTGCTCTGTCATGACGAATGTGTTCCCTTGCAGCAACCTTAATTGTTTTTTGAGGGTTAGAAGAGTGATCATAATCGCAGCTGTTGTGAATTTAATTCTGATCTGCAAAGAGACTGCACTGTAAGCAAACGTTTTCATTTTGAATGCTTAAATCAATGGTTTTCAATTACAAAGAGGGAACCCAGTAGCTGGAAACGTTCCTTACCAGAGGGTAGATCCTACCCCTATTAGTCACTCACATTGCCTGTTTTTCAGACATTCACAGTTGAAACTGTGAGCTCAGGAAATAAAGTATGTGGTATCTACAAAAAAAATCCCAGGTGTGGATGATCTCTAACTGATTGATGAGTGCTGATAAAAAAAACTAGGTTAGGTGGCTACTTTCTCTTGAGTGCCTCGCTATAAAATGGCATTTGGGCTATGAATGGAGTGGGTAGTCTCATTTCTGCCCCCTGTATTCAAGTTCTGTGCACTATGGAGGTTTATTTCTGCAGGAATGTGCTGCTCGTGTCTTTGTTGTTCTTTGAACTGTTGAGGTTTATTTCTGTTCTTCCACCCTCAACTTACAAAGGTGTGCAATTCTTCTGTGCCTACATCCTGGCAATGCCATGAGGGAACCTCCAGGGTAGCAGCTGCTGGTCATGGCAACGTGTGAGGAGCAATCCCATCCCTTTACAGAACACACAGCCAGGAGCATAACTTCATTTAAACAACCTCACTCAAATTCAGCTTCTCATTGTGAAATCCAGAGTACAGAGACAATACCAGCAGTAGAAAACAGATGAAAACTCCCAGCTGAAATAATGCCCAGAAATTGCATTCACTCAGTGCCAAGGACCTGTGCATGGCTGAAGTCTAACAAAGCTCTTCACTGAGCCAATTTAGGTAAGTACACTTTACAAATGAGTAAAGAACATTTTGTGTCATTTTTCTTGTGTTTCCTCCTAGATATTTGGGGTTACAGTGTAAACATTGTGTCCTAACTAGCTATTTACTTTAAATTGTCTCATGAACTTAACAAAGTTTCTTTGGAACTTTGGTGCTGTTCACTTTCAGTGCAGCCAGTGATGGGTGTCTGTAGTAAATGCCTTGTATCTCAATATCAAATTACACTGACACTTCTATCTAGATACCTGGTCACCTCTGTTATCTAGTCTTTGAATTTCGTGGTGATAATAAAATGTTAAAGAAGATAAAATACATATATGGGTTTGTATTTAGATACACATTTTCACATCACTTTCAGTCAGTGAATCATCGTTAAAAAAAAAAAAATTACAAAAACTTACACCTAAAATTAGCACAACTGCCTTAAAATATACATATATGTATATTAAATGCTATAAAGCAAATTGCACACATATGCCTGACTTATTTTCTAATATAATATAATATAATAGTATCATGTTGCATTTTCCAATAATGAAGAATAACAGAACTAACCAGGATGATTGATTTCAGGAACTTATGCTTATGTCCCACCTTATTCTACGTGATTTTAGTAGAGAGTCTTGCCATTAACTATTTAGAGAAAACCCTTTTTGTTGGTTGAAAAGCCAGATCATAAAACATATGGTGATGTGAATTGTAATGCACTGTAGCTGAGACTGGTTCTGGTTTAAGTTGATCATTGATAAAATAGTTCTGGTGCCTTTGGGAATATGTTAGAAATATTGGTAAATATTTAACACTTTATATCTATATCTATATATATATAGATATAAAATAATTAAGAATTGTATGGATACCAATGAATCAAAACAAACATTCCAAAACCTGTGAGAAAAGCCACACTGCCCTGATGTTGCTTTTGCCTTTGGTGTGATGTGAAACCATTTCTCAGTAATGTAAAGAAACATTGCTCAACAGTGCAGGGTGGCATAATTTAAAGCCTTAATTAAACATGCATGAGGGAAGATGAAATCCATTTTTTAAATGTTATGTGATTTCAAATATATATTTTATTTAGTACATTTGCTATTAATTTTAATCCTGGTGATAAAAGTGTTATTGATAGAATTTAAATGGAAATTTCTGTTGAAGCTTAAAGATCTGCATAGAAGTGGGGGGGGGTTGGGGGTTTGGTTTTGGTTTGCCTTAGGGTTTTTTTGGCAAGGGGATGGGTGTGTGGGGTTTTTTAATTCATGTGGCAATGAGAAAAATTACTCAGAGTGGTGGTAGAATATCCATCCTTAGGGGTTTTCAGGATTCAGGTGGACAGAGCCATGGCTGTTGCCAAGTTGCATGGAAGACCATTGATCCTGGTGATCTCACTAAAGGCACACTGCTAAAAATCAGCCCAGACAGGAGTGGGATTGCAAGGGACAGCTGAATCTTGTGTGTGGGGCAGGGATAAATCAGCATCTCCATTAATCCCTGTCACTGCCAACTCACAAAAAATAGAAATTAAAATCCGTGTTTGATCAGTGGCATTCAAATCCCAGATTATTTTCCAAATTAAGAANAACTTTGGTGCTGTTCACTTTCAGTGCAGCCAGTGATGGGTGTCTGTAGTAAATGCCTTGTATCTCAATATCAAATTACACTGACACTTCTATCTAGATACCTGGTCACCTCTGTTATCTAGTCTTTGAATTTCGTGGTGATAATAAAATGTTAAAGAAGATAAAATACATATATGGGTTTGTATTTAGATACACATTTTCACATCACTTTCAGTCAGTGAATCATCGTTAAAAAAAAAAAAATTACAAAAACTTACACCTAAAATTAGCACAACTGCCTTAAAATATACATATATGTATATTAAATGCTATAAAGCAAATTGCACACATATGCCTGACTTATTTTCTAATATAATATAATATAATAGTATCATGTTGCATTTTCCAATAATGAAGAATAACAGAACTAACCAGGATGATTGATTTCAGGAACTTATGCTTATGTCCCACCTTATTCTACGTGATTTTAGTAGAGAGTCTTGCCATTAACTATTTAGAGAAAACCCTTTTTGTTGGTTGAAAAGCCAGATCATAAAACATATGGTGATGTGAATTGTAATGCACTGTAGCTGAGACTGGTTCTGGTTTAAGTTGGTCATTGATAAAATAGTTCTGGTGCCTTTGGGAATATGTTAGAAATATTGGTAAATATTTAACACNGGGGGGGGTTTGGGTGTTTGGTTTTGGTTTGCCTTAGGGTTTTTTTGGCAAGGGGATGGGTGTGTGGGGTTTTTTAATTCATGTGGCAATGAGAAAAATTACTCAGAGTGGTGGTAGAATATCCATCCTTAGGGGTTTTCAGGATTCAGGTGGACAGAGCCATGGCTGTTGCCAAGTTGCATGGAAGACCATTGATCCTGGTGATCTCACTAAAGGCACACTGCTAAAAATCAGCCCAGACAGGAGTGGGATTGCAAGGGACAGCTGAATCTTGTGTGTGGGGCAGGGATAAATCAGCATCTCCATTAATCCCTGTCACTGCCAACTCACAAAAAATAGAAATTAAAATCCGTGTTTGATCAGTGGCATTCAAATCCCAGATTATTTTCCAAATTAAGAAAGGTCTTATCCAACTCCGTGTGTGTTTTCCTTCACTTATCACTGGTACAAAAATCACTTGTGAAATTCTGAAGCAGGAGAATAACAGTTGGCTGTGTCTAAAGACACATGGCAAGGCATAGAATGTGAGAATTTTCATTCTTTGTGTAGTTACCAGTAAATTGATCCTGTTTTCCATGGGTGCACTGTTGGGATAGAATACATTTTTGTTTATGCTTTGCTTGTAATAGTTTAAATTCATTTTTGACAACTGATATTTTCTAATCTTGCTGGATTTCATCAAGGGTTGATTTGTTTTTAAAAAAACACAATTCTGCTATATTTTTATTCACCACATTAAGTGAAACCTTTTCACTTGTAGATGTTTGGGGAATTATTAGTTTTATTGATTATTTTACAGTTCAATTGTATTCTATCAAATAGAATGGGTCAAAGGTTTTCAAAACCCTTTTTTTCCTCCAAGTAATTTAAGATTCAGTTCAGTTACAGTGGTTACTGTTCTCACTTTGATTCAACATCTCAAGTTTCAAGTTGTTCTCATGGTCCCATTAGATCATCTTATTGATTTGCCAGGCATTGATTTACTGGCTGCTCTGCCAGCAGCCATAGGAACACAGTTTGTTTGTAGCCTTAAAAAGTATTCCAAAACACTGCTCACAGATTAAGTCTGAGGAGTAGGCTCCATGGCTTTCTGTCAGATTTCTATTTAAAAATATTTCTGTGTAGAAACAAAAGAAAATGTATTTAATGGTAGTTGCATTTCCCACTGATGAACAGGTTAGGCAAAGAAACTGGAGTTAACAGATTCATCTTAGCCCAGTAATGTATTACTCTTTTTTTTTTTAATTTTACTTTGCACATGCATCAGTTTTCTAGAAGAGGCAATTATATCCAGGCTTTTCATTTTAGTGCAAAACTAACATGCTTAGATTTTGCCTGAACTTGCAGATATTCCTGTGCAGCACAAATGCCCAAGACAGAGATTGCTGAGTGGGCAGTTTGCAGCAGGATTCTCTGCAGACCCCTGCAGCAATGGGCCCCACAGTTCTTAATCAGAGACATGAGCAGGTTACTGGAGAATTCATTAACTCTGTCTCCTCTCAGTTTCCTGGAGCAGCTTTCCCTTTGTTCCTCTCCTGGTGAAGGGACAGTGTCAGTGTGAAGATGGGACAGCCTCTCCAGGCCTCCACTCTCCCCAGTGACCCTTCACCTGGAAGTGTCCAAAAACAGGGTGTGGATGTGGCACTTGGGACACGGTTTCGTGGTAAGCACCATCTTATAGGTCTTTTCCAACCTCAAGGATTTTATCATTCAGGGAAAGATATTAAAATAAAATATTTTCATCTTGCATATTGATCTGCTTTATAAAAAGAAACTTGGAAATTTTCATAATGTTATTTTGATGTTATGTTAATGATGTTTTGATGTTATGTTATGTGTCAGTTATGCACTAAATATATTCTCGCTGGCCATAACTTAAGAAAGACTTAAGAAAGATGGTCCTGGGTGAAAGAGGTTGTGAGATGGACAGGCAAAGGGTTTGTGTTCAGCCTCAGCCTGAAGCCAAATGGACATTAGAGAGGCTGCTGAGGCAGGACCCAGGGAATGACAGAAAATATATCTGTCAGTTTTGACGTAGAGAAGGTGGTAGGTTTGGGGTACTCTAGGCTCACTTCCACATCTGACTGCTGGAGTGGAAAAATGAGGCTTGGTTGTGTTCACAGAGTACTGGGTTTTTTCTTTAAAGTCAAGCAAAGTATGACGAAGCACCCAGGAAGCTTAGGGAAAAGAAACCTCTTCTCTGTAAAGAAACACACTTGTCAGAGCTGCAAAGTGAGCCAATATTGAAAGTTCCCAGTGGCTGAAATCAAGACAAGTGCCAAAAGTAGATGTAAGTACAGAAAGAGAGGGGAAATATCAGAATCACTGAGCTCTCGAGACGCGTGGCAAACACAGAAGGATAAAAGCTCTCTGCTGGTAACAGCCAGGACATAAACTATCAATTCCCTGTGTTATTTTGCTACTGCAATGCTGAGCCTTTTGTGACTTCTTCCAGAAGCACTGATTATCTGGCACATAGAATAACATTATTTACCATATGTCTTTCATGGGCTATCATGTCTTCCATGCTGGATTTAGTGTACCAACCTTTGTGCTGTGTTATTGTCATGTCAGCTTTAATTACTCTGCTTTAAAATGCTTACTACAGCAAAATGACTTTGCAGTGGATTAGTGTTTAGGAGTATCCACATTCATAGTGCATTCTCTGGCTGGTGCATAACATGCATTTGATTGAAACATTTAAAATGTCAGATTTAGGGATTTTATGTCTAGAAATGAGTATTTTTATGATTTAATCACTAAAGACAGCTATGCCTTTATAAATATAACTTTATATGTGGGAAATCTCAATGCAAAGAGAACATCTTGCTCTTAATATCAACTGTTAAATTTTATAACAGTAAATTTATAAGCTTACTTAAAGGGGCAATCCCTTATAAACAGTTTGGTGAAGAGCCACAGACCAGCCCCTGCTGCAAGAGGGTGCACGTGTGATAAGTCAAGCTTATATCCAAGATGAGCCATAAATAAGAACAGCTCTGCATTGATGCCTTTGTTTGAGAAATCCCCAAGACTCATTACAATATAAGCTGTAAGTTGTCTTTGGTGTAGAATTTCGTAGTTTTTCTGAGGAGCCAGACAATGGAGCTTTTGGAATCTTATGTGTTTCTTATCAACTTGCCAAGAGGAAGCTCTGCTGTGATTACTTATAATTGAAATATGATCTGCCCACGGCTTTGGCCAAATTCCTCCATTAGGAATAGAAGCAACTGTACCTTGCAGTTCCCCACTGTCTCACTGAGCTATTAGTTCTGTCTTCCTACTACCTTTCGCACCTGGAAGTGCACTTTTAAAAATAACCCCTGGTTCCAATGCCATTCCCCAATAAAAGTTTCTTTCATCCTATTGGTTTTCTGCCTCAGGAAGGATGGAGAGCCCAGTACCACACATGGGGAAAAATCTGGGAGCACAGCCAACAGCAGCAGCAGGAATGAAAGCAAAACACTGTGATTCCAACCAGAACAATCCTTCCTTCTTCCTGCCATAGGAGCCTAAGAAGTCCCCTGGAAAGCCTTGGAATTGGGGCTTTCCTGAATAACACACATCTGTGGTTTATTTACCTTGTGTTTGATATTGCAGTAAGTGCAAGATAGTCACTTGTGTTCATTCCTTTTAAAAGCAAAACTGAAGTAATTTGGGGGGGTTCTCAACATGGAACACAGTAATTCTTTTTTATTTTCTTTAATGGAAAAAAAAACCCTACTTAAAAGTTTTTGTAAGATGATGTTACATAGTTGAAATGGAAAGTATTCCCAGGTATCTTTATGGCCAAGTTCTCATATTTATGGCAGTGAGGTGAAGCACCACTACTTATGTTTTAAGCAACCTTGAAAAAAAAGAAAGGTTGACTGCGCTTGGAGTCTTATAAATGAGTATTTATTTGTCTTCTGCAGTCATCCCTGTTTTGTGTTCCACTGCCAGTAAGAAGCTTAACTTGAAGATAATTCAATAGAGCACTGTGTCTTAGAGCTCCAGCGACAGGCGTGAAATTGTTTTATCTTTTGTGTTGGCGGTGCGCGGCGCTCGCCGGGCTGGCGCGCGGACCATCTGCTGCCAAGGGAACTCGGGGGGTGCTTGTCAAACTGATTGCACTCTGCAGCAGCAGAGACACTGGAGAAATAGACTTTCTAATTACGTTTTGCCAGGGATCTTGTTTAAGTCTAGGAAGCGGTAATTCAGAAATAAATGGCTTTGGTGGACATCTTAGAATCTTTAATTAACAAATTACTCTATTAACACACGCGTTGTTTTCCAGGTGAGTGAGATCATTTGCCCCTGGGGCTTTTTTTTTTTTCCATATGCCTTCTGTTCCTCCAGCGAAATATGTAACAAATTGAAGTATTCATTTTGATTACATAAAGCACATGGGTATACAATTATATGAAAAGAAAGATGACATTTGTTGCCTGCCTTCCCTGAGGCCCCTACAGGCTTTGCCCTTCACTGAAAAAATAAGGCATAAAGTCATTAGAGTACATGCTTTTTTTTTTTGCACATTATATTTTTGCAAGGGTATGTTATTAAAGTAAAAGCCTTTACTAGAAACAATTGAATAATGATTCCTTACAAAATACCACTAAAATAATAAGTTTTTCTCCCAGAAGTTTTACATTCTTTCGTATGTCAATTGTGTGACCATTTTGGAGCTTTTTTGGGAATGCATTTATTTAATGTTACCATATTTATGTAATAAATACGTTAAAATATAATGCAATATATTAAATATTCATGCAAATATAATCAGTTTACTGCCTAATTTTATTAATTTTTTTTGCACATTATTTTATGCTTTACCAAGCTATTAATCTGCATTTGAATCCTATATATGTTTTACAGGGACACTTTCTGTACTGTGAAACAGTTTCTGAGCATATACTTGGCTGGAAGAACTAGTTCTTTGAGGTCTCAATATTTATTGGAGCATTAAATGAAACATTGGGACAGAAAGTTAGCTTGGATAACTAAAATGACAACAGCTACAAATTATATCAAGTCTCTAGGAATTTTTTAAAATATATTTTTGTGGTGAAACATACAGAGGAATTTACTTGGAAAGAGTTCAGAAAATGAATTTGAAGTAAGTTAGGAGTATGTGAAAGAGTTGTGAAGAAGACTTTCCTTTGTTTTGTCCTATGTGGGACTTGGATCTAATCCCGTTGAGGTTATGTTCTTTTATTCCATATCTGCTGTCTTGGGGAGTTTTTTCCTTCTTTCCTTCCCCTAGCTGATTAGGACAAGGAATCCTGAATTTACCTGGACCTGGCCTCTCTCCCACTGCATTTTTCAGATGTGTTTCTGGATATTTTGCAGCAATTCAGTCAGGGGAACTTGAATGTAACCCAAGCTCTGGTTCCTCATCTCTGCCACCCACATGTGGGGATGATGGGTTGTGTTTGAGTCTGTGATAACAACAAGTGGTCCCCTCTGTAGATTGTTTTACTGCTGCCGTTTAAAAATGACTACATAAACCACTGTTTAGATTAAGACAAAGAAAAATTTTTGCTAGTTCAGATGTAGAATTTTTAGTTGGCTCTTTCCTATCAATACCTGTTGGAAAGCATGCAGGTTATCGTTCCAGTCTCAGCAAGAAACCTGCCATGACTAGAGAAGACTAAGCTAGAAGGCACTGTGACCAAGAAAGCATCATGAAACCACAGACAGAAATTTGGAATTATTTT
The DNA here is from genome assembly GCA_013400955.1 of Drymodes brunneopygia. Classification (NCBI taxonomy): domain Eukaryota; kingdom Metazoa; phylum Chordata; class Aves; order Passeriformes; family Petroicidae; genus Drymodes; species Drymodes brunneopygia. The sequence continues at coordinate 341,877 of VZTZ01025918.1, read as the reverse complement.
TCAGAACCCAATCTTTCCATCATGTTTCAGGTAAAAGAACATTCCATGCTTTTTCACTGTTCTGAGCAGTAGAGGAACATGCGTTTGTGTGCCTGTGTATGTTTGTGAGCCTTTGTGTTTATATTCAGCTGCAGAAAATCTGTTCCTAGCTTCAGCAGTGTGTTACACATATTTCACATTGAGCTACTTTGTATTGCAACACCTGCCTCCCCGGTATTTTGCTCTGGGAGGGCTATGATGAGTGCTATCTTCCATATTATTAAAGGATAACATGAGCATTTGCTGCCGTGTCACTGTAGCAAACAATGACTTGTAGCTCCCTTGAAAATTCACACGCGTTTTATTGCTGCTTGAGAAAATAACACACATCTCCACTGCAGTTCTAGTCATTTTCCTGATTGCTGAAGGATTTCCCCTCTATTACCTCTGCATTTTCTGTGTTGCCAGGTGTGAAATGAACAGAATCATAAAGTCAGGCTGTTTTGGAGAATAAAAACAACAGCACGGTCTGTGCTGCTGAAATGGCAGCAGGCTGAAAGCAGAGAAATACTAGTAGCTATTGGCAATCCAACATACATGACAGATAGTAGAGTGTGAAAGACATATTTGCCAATTCTTGCAATTAAAGGCAGTTAAAATATATATTACTGCCTCAGGAAAATATTTCTTCTGTCCTTAAATTTCAGTATGTGCTGAAGTCATTCTGAAAGCAATAGGACTGCTACACCTTGCCTAAAAGTAAATTACCTTGATATTTAAGTGTTCCTTAAATATGGCTGGGCTGCCAGGAGCTGACATGTTTGCTAGCTGCCATAGGAGTTTCAGCAGTCACAAGATCATATGTTTGATCCAGTTCCTGGTAAAACCACTCAGAGCCTGCTAAATATTCCCATTGTATTGAAGAGCAGTTGTCTCAGGTGGTTGAGATGTGGAAGTGAGGACTAAAACTGGCTTGATCAAAGCTGTTTTGGAGATAGGATGGGGTATCTGAGATTGTGAGAGTAAAAATCCCCCAATTACAGAGTGAAGAAGAAAGAGAGCTGTATGGGGAACCAGAGGAATGACTTGGATATGCAAAAGTTGTTTATATATTGAATAATTTGCAGCATAAGAAAAACACCTGAGACAATTCTTGCTAAGGACACTGAAGCTACAGAAGCCTGGGTGAGTGATGCAAACATTTCAGCTGAGTGTGTGACTGATGCAGGTCAGCAGCAGCAGAGCAGGAGGGGCACTGATGCACCCAAATGGGCCTGACAAGCCCCACCTGGGACCCCCTTCCCCCCTGCCAGGGAGGCTGTTTGAGCTCAGCCCAGGATGCTCCTGCTGCATCCTGGCAGGAACATCATCAGATGGATTCCTCTTGCTGGAGGTGCTGGTTTCATAGACAGCTTAGGTGAGAAAATTGTGAGTAATGTGCTTTGGCTGGCTCTGTGTTCTCACTGCCTGATCTATGAATGGGATAACACTTGGTTCAGACAAGGTGCAAACACTTTAAATATATTACAGGCAGCTAGAGTAGAAGAAGAGATTTCATTAAGATTTCATTTTGAAATACAAGGTGTTAACAAAATAATACACTTCTTCTATTAAAAAAAAAAATGTTGCTGAGAAAGCTCACTTGTGAAAACCTTAGCTGAAGACAAATTACAGTGAAAAGCCTAACAACAAACAAGAGCAGAAAGAAGCATAAGAGCTAAAGCTCTGAATGTTATTGGGGTCTACAGTGGGAGCTTGGGGTGCAGCTGCAGAGGAGCTGCAGGTTGAGCTCTGTGTGGGACCCTAAGGCAAGAGGCTGAGAACTTCTCACCCTGTGCCCAGCCAGGTGAGGGACACCCAGGGACACAGCAGGAACTGAGGTCTTGTGGGGGGAAAAGCACAACTTGTGCCTGCCTGGGCTGTCTTTGGAAAGAGTAACTTGTTGTGGGGGTAAAAACCCCAGTGGGCCCTTCATTCTGGGTCCCTCCTCAGAGGGAGGAAGAACTGGGGAGAGTTTGTTGTTTAGTACATTGAAAGCACTAGAAAGAGATTAGCTGGTCTAGAGTGTAATAATTAAAGTTTTGTGTGTTGCTCTTTACACGAGAATTCCCTGGATTCACAAGCTCTTGAGGAAGTGGCAAGCTACAGGCAACACCTTTTTCTCATTTGATCCTCTTTCCCTTCTTGGGAGGGACAGTAAGGAGCTGATGAGCAGCACCTGGAACATCTTTGTCTAGACAGGACTGTTTGCTTTTTATGGGAGAAACTGTTTTTCAGGGTCTGCGTGTGTACAGTTCCTAATGCAGCAGAAACATCTTTTTCATGTGGAAGCCATACAAAGAAGTAACATTTAATTATAACCCATTATGATTTATAGCCTCTGAGGGGGAAAAAAACAAATGCCAGAAGCTTATTGGTGAGGGAGATCAGGCAAGGAGGAAGCTGCAGGGAAAAGCCATCAGTTATCCCTTATTGTCTTTTGAGGAGAGTCTCTAAGTATTTGTAATCTTCTGACTTAGAGGGAAACCAAAGTGATCTGGTTTTGCTTACTAGGTCTGGAACAGACACCTATTTAACATGTTAGGCCATTAAGAGGATGAGTAGAGCGTAAATATCTACAAACACAAATGGAAGACAGGCTAAGGAATTTCTAGTGAGACTTTGGTGGTTTGGTTTTTGTTTTTTTTGTGCCTTTGCATTTGAATGGGTTTTAGCAGAACACCTTTAATTCTTCCACTATAAATGTACTGGACAGCATGTACACAAGGGTGATGAAGTTTTGGGTGCTTAATAGTCCTTTTGGTAGGTGCAAAAGAGTGTTTTGGACCTTTTTGCCCTCCTGGGTATCTTGTTTCCTGATGTCATCCTCAGCTGTGCTTTATCCTTTAACAGGCTATTCTGAGGCTGTGATGGAGTTTAACATTTGATACCCTGTGTTTCATGTTTGAGCACAGGCAGCCTTCTGGCAGCCATAAATGTAGATTATTGCCATCTCCATTTAGGTGCTGTGCTCTTGGCATGTGAGCACCAGCAGATGCCATTAAGTCTGAAGTGGCATTTGGCACCTGTGTGCCAGTGCCCTTAAGAGGAGGGACTTCCTATAGAAGATCCACAGCTCACCAAGTGCCCATCCAAACCCATTTTGCTTGGCACTGAGCAAGCTGGCTCTATCCCTGGCGGGCAGGCGCTGTGCCATTGCAGCAGATGGGGCTGAGGGAGGGGAGCCTTGTCCAGCCACAGAGTGCTCCTGTCTCAGGGCAGGGTTTGCAGCCAGCAGCCTCCCAGTGGCTCCCTCTCCTCAGGCCCCAGCTCCAGTTGGAATGGCTCGGTGATAGATTTTAGGATGTCAATCCTAGTTTCAAAATGTGCTGTGGTTGTATTGCTCTTGACAAAATGATTTCAGCCTGGATGGTGCAGTTATGCAGGAGGCCCTGAGGATTGTAACCAGCAGACTCATATCAGAATTATGATCCTAAGATTTGTGTGATACCATAACCACTATGCTCGGTTTGATATTTTGTAGCATACTCTCCACAGTAAGTTACCTAAAAGAAGTTCGAAACTGTCTCACACAGGTGGTAAAAAAATCACAAGCTAAATGCAAGGTTGTCACAACCATTTTTAGAACAGGCGCAAATATATGTGCACAAGTTTGTTCGTGGCACTGGTAGAAAAGGCAGCGTTGAAAATTAAAACGGTGTCACAGTCCATAATGACCTGTTTGTTTCTTACACCAGTCACAGCAATGGTGTGTTTTTGAGGCAGAACAGAAGTAAAGCATTTTGTGGAGCTGGTTGCCACATCTGTGATCCAGCAGGGCTCCTGAATAACCCCCTTTATCACCTGATAAAAGCCCTGAACTTGCATTCTGAGTCAAATGCTGTCTATTTAAAAGTGATAAATACTCGAGGAATAAAAAGCCACTATTGATTCCAGGGACTGCACAGATGTGGGTGTGTAATCAATGGGGCTTACCCCTTCACAATAAGACCAGTGAGTGAAAGACTACAATTCCTTCAAACTTCGTTGGGTAAATATTGCTTTACAAAAAGCACAATCATCCTAGAGGTATTGCATATTCTGGATAAAGCCATTTTGGTTTTTATGAACTGCTGTAAGAATAAGCCTAATGTTAACACCGAGGCTGGAGTGACAGAAACATCAAACTAGAATCAAAAGAAAACAAACAAGGCATAGACTGACTCGTAATATTCCTTGATCTGTCTATAGTTGTCACACAGGGCAGTTATTCTCATCAAAACAGCAATTTAATGACATTAATTTCACTGGTGGCATCATTTGTTTTTGTGATGTTTTGTCACTTCAAGAAAGGTCATTTTTCATACCCTCACTCAAGTACCATAGTAAATAGGGTAACCATAATTTTTTTTTCAAGTTTTATTCTACAAATTTTTCTTGAAAGATAGAAATACTTGGGGCCTGACTGATACAGTTTTTTGATCTGTTTTGTTTCTTTTAATCGACTCCCAAATGAGAATGTCATTTGGGTTGATGCAAAGACCTTAAATATGAATTTTCCTCTCTCAGCAGGAGGGAGAAGACTTTAGATCCATGAAGTTATATAACACAGAAGTAACCACCCTGAAAGTAATAAGTTAGTTACTAAAATTAGTAAAATTAAGTATAAATATGTAGGCTTAAGAGGTGGCTTTGCAATTACTGTAACATTCTGTTGACTCGTGCCTGCTGTCAGTCTCTGCTGAAAACTCCGGGGAGCAATTTGGGGTGTCCTGTTGCTGGCACTGGTGTGGGCTCTTCCTGGGTATCCCCAGCACTGGTCCTGCAGCCTCTGCCACTTCCATGTGCTAGGAAAGCACAGCTGTGCAGCTCTCACACTATAGGTAGTTTTCAGGAAAAAAATACCAAATGTTCACAGTAATTATATTTTGGGACCGATGGGGCCCTGAGGAGACTTTGGATCTTGGTTGGTTGGTGTCACTTGGCTTAGTTCAGCAGTTTCATTTTGCAGTGTAGGCTAATCTCTGGGGCTGACTGCATTGCAGGTACATAGGGCTTGGAATGAGGTTTTCAAAAATCCCCCTATGATCTGTTCAGGCAGCAGAGATCAGCATCCTAATATCCTCCGACACTTGGCTTATTTTTTTTTCTCTTCAGGGCAAAAGGATTTCAAATATTGTCCCAAACCTCTGGCTACCTGCCAGAAAATACTTTCCTTGGGAGATACAGAACAAAACCAAACTTTAACCAAGCTGCTGAATTTACTTTCAGCTTTGGGATTCACTACAATACCCCTTACACAGGTCTTGCATCTTGTGTAGTACAGAACCATCGATAACAACAGCAAGGAATTGACTGGGGATCTGTTTTCCTCTAATACTGGCAAGAAAAGGGAAAGCTGAGACCAGTTAGGGCAAAGACTACAATCCCAGGTAAAAAAACAACCTCTCCCAAAGTATTTAATAATACTTTGATTTAAATGCATTGCAGTGTAGCAGTATTTCTTGTAGCAGGAGAGCACCAATGCATTGCATAAGCCTTGCTGACTGAATGGTAATTAATGCCCATTCACAGAAATATATTGATAATATGTTTAGCTTTCACAGTGAGAGCTAGCATATTATTTTTAGGATGGGGCTTTTTTTTTGGCCTTCAGAGTGGTGCTGCATATTGAGGTTTTATTTCCCTCAGCTATTCCATTACCAGAATGAAATGCCACCAGTTAATAGGATGGCAGAGTAAATGTCACAAGCTGAAGGGACCACAGGAATGTGTATTTGCCACATGTAGAAGCTGTACTTTATTACAGCACAATGTAGAATTTATGAGCATTGCTATAATATTCTAGATATGCCTCTCTGGTAATATCTGATATATATCAGTGCTAAAAGTCAGGATACTGCAAAATCAGCTCCCTCTTGCTCTCTGTACCTTTCCTAGATGCTCTGGAGCTATATAGTCCCAGTAATGCACTGTCAACTAAAGCAGGTAAAACCAGCCCCTGCATATTATTTATTGGCCTGTGAATGCAGATTGCAAACACACTTTATTACCTGCTAATTTACCACCCGCTGGCTGAAGGATAGCCAAAGTCTACTGTTTGTTTTATAGGAATTCATTATGCCATTAACCTTTCGCTCCTGTAGGCCACGAGCAAGAATCTCCTCGGTTAAATCACTCCTGTAATAATGCTGTACAAATGAAAACAATGATTTATTGCACCCCACAAAGTCTAATAAACATAAATTATTTCCTAATGCTCTGCGTGTTGCAGATGATTGCGTGTACAAGTTACTCTTTCCAAAGACTGCTCTGGTCCCCTCTGAAACATGTTAAGTAAAAATCATGCCCATTTTGGTGTTTGAGGTAACATTTTCACGTCTCGCAGTGTAATAACAGGGACATCATTGAAAATGATGGGGTTTCTGTATTTGGTTATTTTTTTAAGGAGGAGGAAGAAATACAAAGGATAAGGCAACAGCAGTTTTCCTCTCTCCTGTCAGCTGTTACTGCTCTTCTGTGTGGATGGCAGTGAAGGCAGGACACGTAGTCCAAGGGTGATCCAAACATATATCCCCTCCTTCTCCCAGCCAAAGCAAAACTTTCTGCTGTTTTCTGGGTTTTCAATAAATGTTTTGTGACAGGGTACCTCTGCAGTGAGTGCAGCATGAGGCTCTATCAGTTCTGTATTTTCTGCACCTTTCAGATAGCCTAAAAAATCTCTCCTACCCATTTCAAGCATTGCCAATTAAAAAAAAAATCCTTTGCAGTATGTGACATTCACCTTGATACCAGTGACATTCAGAGAGCCTGCTGATTTTTAAGCTAGTGATTAAGAACTGTCTGAAATAGTTTCACACATGGTTTGTAAATCCTCAGTCAGAGCTTTTCCATCAGTGCCGCTGTGAAATATTTCTCCTTGGCTTTGGAGATATATTAACAAATTCCTTTGCAGGAACTTTCTGTCTTGAAAATGAAATAATCTCTCTCTTCTTGTAAACATTTATTTTCCACAAATACAAGAATTGCTGGCCAATGACTATAATGTAGCACAATTTTACATTAGATAGAGGTCAACCTAGAACATGACCAAAGTAAACTAAAAATCCAGAAGTTTTCCCCCCTCCAAAAATTCAGTAGTCCCTTGTGCTTAAAGCATGAAATAGAAAGGTGTAAATGATCTGAACAGAATGGCAACATCTATTTACACAATTTGAATTGATCCCATAAAGCAGCAATCAACAGGGTAGTCTCTGTCCTGTTTAATAAATGCTGTATATCTGAAAGGATTGCAGAAAATAAGGACATTTATTCTCTTTGTTTCCAGAATGGAATTAGTACAGCTGATTTACATCCTTATGACAGTTTGTATCTCCTGAGGGTGGGAGGGAGAAGAACCACTGTTGAACTCCTCCAAATCTCAAGTCTGAGTTACTGCCATCATGCTCTTAGTGATGTTATGCTCCTTTGATGTTCTTTAGCTATGGAGTTTGATTTCATAAGAAGAAAGAGAAAACTGCAAGGAGTTCATGCAGTCGTGACTGCAAGCAGCAGCAGTCCCAGACCTGCAGGGAGCCTGTTGTCTGGAAGGCAGGCAGCATCTCATAAAGACCATTCCATTTGGCTGAGTTGCCACTTGCTAGATTAAAACTTGTTTCTGGAAGGCAAATTTTGCAAGGTCCCCTCACTTCCCACTCCAAACTGTTTGCAGTAGCACACAGCTGAAGGCAAGGTGCAGTCCTGTTCATCTTGAGGATGGAGGCATAGGATAGCAATGTCATTAAGCACTTCCATAGGTACTGGGCACTTCAGTCTATATGGCTTGTTCTAAATCCCAGCTGATAGTGCATGTGTTGATTTGTAGTTTGGGTCAGAATTTGGCTTAAAGGCTTTAGTGAGTAGCTCTAAATGAGAATAATTACCCATTTTTATTCCTGCCAATAGGGCTGAATGGCGTGTTCAGAAGTAACATCCAAGGAGCCCAGAGGACGAGTCCCTTGGGCAGCTGCACAGCTATGCCCAGAGGTTTCCTTGGACTAAGTGCACTTCTGGATCATTTGGCAGGGAATAATCCAGTATAAACACATGCTTGAGGGGGAGGAAATGACTTCAATTAGAGTCTCTTTATCGTTAGTCTGATCAACTTGTGTTCATCGTGTAGCTTAATGTTGTTTACTTATTTTAAGTGGGACTCAGCCACTGTGATCCACGTATTAATAAAATTAGTGTTCACTGCTTTATCTGAAAAAATAGAGATGGTCAGTGGCACAACTGTAGTAGTTCATATCAGATCCTGAGTCAAGGTCACAGCTGAGTTGTTGAAAGACTTCTTTGTTCTTCTGCTTGCCTGATTTTCAGAGAAAAATTTTTGCACTCACACTTTTTTCTTCTTTCTCCTGTCCAACTCATCCAACACTTCTTGATAACTTCTGTATTTATTGGCCTGTTTCAGGCAAACTTGGCAGCTCTGCCTGAGCTGGGGTCTCATAGCTGTGAAGTGCCGATGGTTTTCATTAAAATCACTGTTTTGGCACATGCTGTAGTGTGCCTTTGGTGAAGGTGAAAACATGCCTTGTTCTGCCTGCCAGCAGCCTGAGTACCCACGTGGCTCTGGGCACAGTGTGCGTGTCTGGCAAGTGAGGAAACAAGGGAAGGTGCACAGGAGAAGCTGAGGAGCATTTGGAGGTCCTGCTAGAACAGGAGGGAAGTGGATGTTTGTCATGGTACAGGAGGAGTTGGGAAAGGGGGGGATCTGCACGCGAGACAGGAGGCAAAGGAGCTCAATTTGCAGCAGTAACTGGGTTAACAGTTTACAGACAGGGTGGAAGATGGATGTCTCAGATGTGCAGGAAATCAGGCTTCATTAGCTCTGCTCCGTGCAGAAAAACATGTTATTAATTGCCTTTGGTCTCCAGGGGAACCAATAGCCTCGTTTGAAACTATTCTGCTGCTTATTGTCTGAGCACTGAGGCATGCTCTGAACAGGGGGATGTCTTTGATGCTGATAGATCAAACTCTGCACTGAAATCTGCTGAGATGAGGAAGTCTGAATCAGCAAAGCCAGCTTTTAAGGAAACAGAGATCCCTCTGTGGAATAAAGAAACAAGTGCTGCCAGAGACTGGAGATATAAAGTCTGTGCTCTTTAAAGCTCAGCACTCTCTGGGGCCCAGCCAGCAGCCTGGAGGACAGAGGAGAAATTACTTCAGGATTTCCATCCAAGGAGGAAAAGAGCCCTAAGTGGCTGTGTGTAGGAGTGCAAGGACAGCCTGATATGATGTGTGGTTAATGTCTGTTCCCATGCTTGCAGGCTTGGAATTCACAAAGCAGCAGCATTAGCAAATGCTCTGCAGTGATGGGGAAAGTTGCCTGGGACTTTCTTTTCCTCTAATTCCTAATACATGTTGAACCTGTATATTTAGTTTGAGGCTTTCCACCTGTCCTTTTGGGTAATAATTCTGACACTAAGAACTGTCTTCTGCAGAGATGAAGTCTAAGTCACAGGTTTGTTTAATCTCTTGAGTCTCTGACTGCAAAGATCTGGGAGAGGGCAGAAAAAGCGCTGTATTATTTTTGGAGAAGTAGTTTCCAGCTCTGATTTTGTTCTTCAGCTCACATCCTGCTTCTCTTTGCCTTTTTTCTTTCACTATAATCACCTGATATGGGTCTGGTTGTTATTTGCAAAAGTAGCCAGTTGTAGGGGTGCCTGATGAAGGTGTTTGACCTAAATGATTAGATGCTGCTGATTTACAGAGAAACACATTTATTTACATGTATGAACCCATCCTCTGTACTTCTCCAGAGGAGTATGGTACATTTGTGAGTTCCTCTGGATCTTCTGTGATGAAACCTTCACCTGAATGAGCTCTGTTTTACTGCTGCAAGCTTGTGAGGCACTGCAATGTTCATTTCTCATGCTGTTTCCAAAGGAACAGTTGGAGCAAAAGCCGTAAGACACAAGTGGAATTTGGTTTGAACCCCTAATCTCTTTCACAGAATTAATGTAGCAGGAGAATATTTTTGAAGGAATGGATAGGCCAAGGCATAAAGCATCCACTACATGTACAGAGCAACACGTGGCTGATTGGTGCTCTTAATGGATTGGCTTTTAACAAAGTACAGTTGATAATGGTGTTTAAATTTTAGTTGCTATGTCATAATTGTGAAACAGGAGAGGTCTCAATTATATGGTAGCATAATTACATGTTAAAGAAATGTCTGGACATCCACTTAGTGCCATGGTCTGGTTGACAAGGTGGTGATTGGTCAGAGGTTGGACTTGATGATGTTAGAGGTCATTTCCAGTCTAAGTGATTCTGTGATTTACTGTGATAATAGCTTAGAGGCAAAAGAAATTTGGGAAGATTAGTCAGTGGAGTGCTTATTTTGTGGAAACTTTGGAAAGGCATTAAAACAGACAAGTACATTAACAAACTTAAAATAAGCTTTTTATTACTTAATATTTTTTCACCAAAATTCAAAGCTTTGGCACTCTAAGTAAAGCAGAAAGTGGAAATCTCAGCAGCACTGCATTAATTTTTCAAGCCCTAATGTGCCAGACAGGGAATAAGTTATTACATCTGTTGCCCTCTGGGAGGAAGAATGAAAAGCACAAAAATGATTCTTCGCTGTTAGGATGGAATAACTGAATAATAGCTGATAAAAGCGGTGGCATTGCTGCAGAAAAGCTTACAGCAGCTTGTGTGTCATCATTAGGAGCAAACATTTCTCTGTATAACTAGTGTAGCAAGATTAGGAAACGTGGCAGGGCTTATTTGTTCTTCTCATGGGGCCCTTTACAATTATGGGGGAATTTCGGGCGAGTGCCTGGTGTGCAGCAGTGGATGATCTGTGTGAGACTCTCCTTTTTTCATGTTGAATTCTCAGTCTAAAGGTGTCGCTTCCAGAATCCACAGGCAGAAATACAGTTGTCCATGGTGAGTTTATGAGAACAATATGGCACTTCAAGCTGTGGTGCCTCTAGGGCTTTGTTTGCCACAAGCTTTACTCTTGGGTGGGCTCCTGGAGATGATGAACTGAGTCCACAAAATCCTTGTGCCTCTGACAGGCAGAAACATTTGCTGAGTTCTTTGGTGACTTCATTTCCAAGGGAGAGCCCTGGAGGCCTCTTATTAATGATTGTCTGCTCTGTAAATACACTCATAAAGCTTTCTAAGTGCTGTGATAACATGGCAAACAAACAGAAGGATAACCCCAGAGGAAGATACAGGAATTACTTGTGTGTCCATGAGCTCACCTGGGAATGAAGGTAGGAAAGCACCATCCCCATGCTTCACTGGTGCCTCAACCTAAAGTATCTTAGTCTTTTGTCATCCCCAAGAGGTATGAAAGGCTTCAGTAACAGGGCATGGAGCCAAAGAAGAAAAGCAATGTGGATTTTTGGAAGGCTCTTTATCTGCCCGTCTCCTTGGAACATCAGATATTACAGTGGCATGTGGATCTAGAAAGGCACATGGACAAAAGGGGTGAAAGCACTTCAGACCTTCTCAAATCAGTGCCCTTTGTTGAAAAGGTTATTAGAATGCAATGTATAGATTTTTAACTTTGCTTCTATTCAATCTCAGTATAGCCTTCTATAACATGCTTTGTTGTGGGTGCTGTTGGCTTGTGAGTCAAAGCAAGCTCATTTCACCTGGTGGAACTAAGTGCACTGAGGGTTTTCATGCACATTTCTCTCATTAATGCTGAGCTGATACTGCTTCTCTGGCATGACCGTGCCTTGTCAGGGGTTCATCTGAGGTCTGGGATACAGCAGGCTGTGACAATTTACTGTGCTGCAGGATGTAATGCATAAACAAGGGCTATTTTAAGGCTGATGGGAGCTAATGGAGGAGTAAGTGCAAGCTAAACCTTATGGAAACATTCTGTCCCTGATTTATTGCAAACACCATCTAAGTGTATTTGTGTATCGAGGCAGACTAGGGGTAGTCCTCTACTGTTCCCTGCAAGCATTCTTTAATTTTCATAATGCTTTTATTTGCACTGAGCAATGCCAGGGCCAATATCAGTATGTGGATTTAGCTGAAATCAGCTTTTTTTAAACTTGGTTCACCACTCTATTTAATTAAGGGTTGTTGGAAAGCTTCCACCTCCTCTGTGTGGACTAGCTATGCCTTAAGCCTTGTGTAGCTGATTTTAACAGATTGTCACTAAATCATGTTGGGTCATGCTCTCATACAACTTCTATCAGCATTGTCCTTGAAAATTCCACTGTGTGTAGCAATTCCACTGTGACATGGCTGGGAGTGAGGAATCTTCCTGGTCCTGAGCACCTTCCCCAGCTCTGACAGTGTGTGACAGTGGGGCACCAAAGGTGAAATCATCTCTCTGTAAACACAGAACAAGAACGTGCCTGTATTTTATTTGTTGTGTGAACATACATAAGGCAAAAAATAAATTTTAATACCCCTGCCTCCTCTAGTTTGTACTTAGCCCTACATATTGGACTAAACATCAAACCCCCAAACTGTGTGCAAATTAGTCATTGATTCTTGGGATCTTCTACCTTGAGAGGGGAACTGTAGTTAAAGGCATCCAACAGCTCGGGAAAGGCAAGATCTGCAAGTGTTAAAGAGTAAACCAATTATAATAAGGGGAAGATTTTTCCATTGTGAAGGGTAATCAGTCTCAGAGGTAGATTAGCACTGACATATCCCCTTTAGACAAGAAGCTCAGAACTGACAGCCATTTGGAATTATGTCTGGAAATGCTGTCAACACCCACACGTCATGAAAAAAGGAAACGTGGTCTCTTGGCTGCCTGCAGTTGCAGCCATCTGTTTGGATGGTGAATTCCTGCTCTGGGCTTGGTTGGAGTAGTTCACTAGGATTTCATGGGTGCCAAGCAGCAGGAGCTTGAAAAGAGCAGGCTGTGTGTCTCAACACACGCTGCAGCTTTTATTGGGAGCCCTCATTCTGCATGACTGCAGCAGCAGCATGGACATCCTGGGTTTGCTGACATGTGTTGGTACTCACGTGTCAAAGCAAAGGAGCAGAGACAAATAAAACAGATTTTGAGGGAGTTTGGGCCTGCCAAAATGCAGTGCAATGGGCATCTCAAACTTAAAATAGTGTGGGACAACCCAAATGTCCTTAGGAGAACCATCTCCTGAGATTTCTAGATGAATAGGAAAAATCACTGCCTTTTCACCACCCACTGAATCAGCTGGAATTTATGACATTAAATTGCTCATTCAATTCCAGAATGAGAGAAATCAGTCAGAATACCTAATTACATGGTTGTTGAATATGGACAGAGCAGTCTTTTTAAAAAAATAAAATAAAATATAACTGTGCCACAGACCTGGAGAGATCTGTATAGCTGGGAGGCAGTGCAGCTGTAAGGAATTTTATTCATATGCTGTGTGTTTTACTTACGTTTTTGTTTGACACTTAACAGCAAAATTATTTCACTTTAGAAAAAAAGCAACCAGTAATGATTATTTCACTAGGTCTTTAATATATTAATTCTGATTCTTATCTTGATTAACTTTTTTTTTTTCATTTTTCCTAAGAAGTTTTTCATAAAGAAAGGAAATGCAGGGTTTTTATACCTAGATGAAGAAGTGTAGTCATTGCATCGCTGCTGTTTGCATTTGTGCTGTTGGGGAATGATTGTGTATAGCATTAAAGGCTTTTAGGGTTGATGTCTAACCCCACAGATTTCTGGGGACCCACCTTCCTGCCTCTGTAAGGCAGATCCAACTCTCTTTTACAGCGCCCCCAGGAGGAGATATTGTAGGTGGTGCTGGACACAGCTCTTCCCTTTGCCAAAAGGCTGTGTTTTAAAGTGTCTTTTTTTTCCTTTAACTAGAGAAAATCATACACACTGCTCCTTCCTTCCTTGTTTTAAAGTAAGTATTACATTCAGTTTTTCTGTCGAAGATCTTTTGTTATCTGCCTTTTTTCTCTAAGAAGCCCAGTTGCTTCTGGTATGTAGCTGTCCTTACTCTTGTATTTTTTTAAACGTCTACCTTTCCTTTTTTATTTTTTCTATAATTTCCTATATCCCTGATTCTTAACACAAACATGTTGGTGACTGAATAATGCCACCACCAATTTCCAAACACATAGGGAAAACGCTGACTTTTTTGATTTCTGTTTTGATAAGATTGCTTTGGAGTTATGAAACACAGAGCAGGTTTCTGGCACAAACTCCCAAGTGATCTGCCTCTAACCTGCTGCTGCATCATGGAGATGGGGACACTGAGCTGCAGAGCAGAGCAGGCTCTGTGCAGCAAACCCAGCAATGCTGGGAGACAGCAAGGCTTGCCTGAGTGGTGGCAATGGGGAGGTTGGACCTCCAGGTATCTCTGGCTCAGCTGTGACATGCAAGGATGCACGTGAAGAGCCTGTCCAGCTCTTCCATAGTGACAAAGTGCCATTTGCCTGTGTCTGCTGGCAATGACAAGGTGCCTTTCAGCTCTTCCCACCCCCTGTGCTGGAGGAGCAGGGGTTCAGGTGAGCAGGTGCTGTCCCACCCCTTGGTTGGCATTTGCCTTGGTGAGAGGCAGAGTTTGTGTCCAGGGCAGCAGTGCCCCAGCCCTGGGAATGGCAGCTCCATCTGGGACAGTGGCCAGGGTGCCCTGGGAGCCCTGCAAAGGGTTTGATGGTGCATCTATTATTTCAGCCTTTTTCAGCATTACCTGTCCGAGGTTTCTTGTTGAAGCAAATGCTCTGTGCTTCTCCCATTTCCAAGAACCTTTTCCCCTTGACTAGACAAATGATGACATTGCTGTGTCACTAATCTTGCCGATTTTCACAGTGTTTGATAAACACTTTGGAACAGATTCCATCACATCCAGCAGATTTAATGCTTCTTTAGATAAGGCAAGTGCCTAACAGTAACACTTTCCTCAGTCAATTCAACTACAAGTAAATACTGTGTGTGATTATAGGATTAAATCTGAAGCAAAAGCCTGGTTTTGTAAGTAGTTAAAAATCTCTTGTTGAGGCTCTTCTTTCTCTCACTTGCTGTAGAAAAACTCATTTTTCCTTGACAAGTTTTCAGTTACAAAAATTGATTGTATGCTTAAAAAATCAGGTTCTTGGGAGAGCTTTAATTTCCTCTTGAAACGATCATTTTTTAAATGGAAGTGCACTTGATTTTGGAAAATTTCAATTTTATTTATTCCAAATCTCCTTGCAAATAGATTTTTCTGCTCGATCCATTTTTCCTTTTCATACTTGTGAAAGTTGCCATAGTTACCCGTAAATTGCTGGATTTTTCCCCCCCAATTAAATCTCAGTAGTTATGAAGAAAGATGTTGTTACTTGTAACAGTAAGAGGTTTCCTCTTCAGCCCCTCACCCCCTTGATGATTGTGTCTATTGAAGCAGCAATATTTCTCTGACTCATATTTACCTGATGATTCAGAACCTCGGAGATGAGATTCCATTCTCAGAAATTACCACAGTGGGTGTTGTTATCTGTGGGGGAAATGGTAAAGCTTGGAATCTGTAATGCCCAACATGGTTACATGAGGCTCTGAGGAGCAATTCCTGTTTCCTCATGTGGCTCTCTGTAACTTAACACTGGACAGAGACCTCAAAGCTGCTCCCAGCATTGGAAAGGTCTCAGCAATTGCAGGTGCTCCTCCCCAGTGACTGAAACACTCAAACATTCAAAAAGGGAAGAAGGAAGGAGGATTTGGAATACTCCCAGCCAGTCAGCTTCACCTCAGTCCCTCTGGGCATTTTGGAGTGGCTCACCCAAGAAGCTTTTTTTTGCCTTGTGCTGGGTTCTGCAGTGCACAGGTGGTCTCAGTCCTTTTCCTCCATGGCTTTTTATGCAACATGTACAAAGCAGGGTATCCATTCACTGGGATATCCAGTTTAATGGAGCAGAGAAGTGGAGCTCCAGGTGAGGTTAAAATCCACTTGCTGCCCTTGGCTGGTTTTCTTCCACTAGCCTAGGAGCCAAGAGCTTTGCTATTGATACCAGTGAATGAAGTGAGCAAAACTTTTATTATTTCATCAGAGAAGAGAAAGTCACAGCAGTTCAACTCTCTTCTCAAACAGTTCCATTTTAATTCAATAGTTGAAGCAAACAAAAAGCCTTCCTTACACAGGTTAGTGGTAACATATCTCACCAAGCATAGCCCAAAACACTGTTGGAGTGGCTCCCTAAAACTTACCAGACTTCCCAGGTCATGATGTACCCTGGCACTCCCTTGAAAATTTCAGCAATGAATCAAACTTAATGTTTTCTGTTTCTATGGAAATAGAGCAGGAGCACTCATGGAATCATCTAGTTTGCCTCAGCTGATGGGCAGATGAGGGAAATACCATCCCAAACATTAGAACTGGTTCAGAGCCCACTCAAGCTAAGAGCTTTAGACAGAGTCTGATGTTTTAAGGATGCTGCAGAGCAAGGCAGGATTTGAGGGCTGTGTCACTGCCTCTGTGGCTGTCTTGGTAACACTGATTAATTATATGAATATTTCTGTGACATATTTGTTTAGAAAATGCAAAGGCATCATATATTCTCCCCTCTGAGGGTGCTGAGGCCCTGGCACAGCTTGCCCAAAGCAGCCGTGTCTGCCCATCCCTGAAAGTGTTCAAGGCCAGGTTGGACAGGGCTTGGAGCAGCCTGGGATAGTGGAAGGTGTCCTTGCCCATGGCAGGGAGGTGGAATGGGATGAGCTTTAAGGTCCCTTCTAACCCAAATCTCTCTGTGACTCCATGATTCTATGGTACAAACATTTTTGAAGTACCCAGTGGTTCCCAGTGTGCTGTGCTATGGACAAAACCAGCACAGACCATATTTCCAGACATGGAAAGGATGTAAAGGATGGGCAGACAAACACAGGGCTGTACCAGCATTTGATTTGGCAGCTCTTACTTCAATTTTTTTTTTTTAAAGTAATTAATATATGTGGGGTGCTTAATAAAGCAGTATCCAAGTAGTCATGGCTGTAGCTTGATCTACAACACACATGGCTTTTAGAAATATTTGCTGTGCTTACAGTATAGGCAGCAGCATCTAAAACCCCTTGGATGGTGTAGGTTGCTGCTGTAAAGGGACTTTTCTGAAAAATACCCAGTATTTCCTTCACAGGAGATGAAATAACTCACTAAAGTAATGGGATTATGTCCTTTATATCATTTTAAGGGAATGGAAGTCAGTTTTGTAGCTAACGTGCTTGGCAAGGATTGTATCTGTTTTAAATGATGGTTTATTTTAATGTTTTTTCCACACTGTCATGCAGGGACTCTAGGGAAACCCTTCCTTAGATGAGCAGAACACCTCCATTCCCTTTGTGTTGGATTTTCCTGGTAAGTAGAGAACATGATCTTCAGTTCACTGGAGCAAGTGCAGACATGTTATTAAAGCTGAATATTTGAATTAAGCAATTCTGGAACCAAATACATGCTGGAAAACACACATCCCAAATTTAAAATGCCGATAACTGCACTACTGTTGTTTGGCTATTTTCCCTAGAATTATTTTCCATTCTTCAAATGGGACAGGCTAAAGTGTGTGGCCTGGAAGCTGTCTCCAATTTTGCCAGATTGGAAGGACTTGGGAATCTCAACATTGCCATAGTGAAATTTGATACTATTCCTTCCCTTTGCTCACATGGTTTGTCAGTGTTTAATTTGGAAAACTGACTGATCCCTTTTCTCTGATGTCTGTTTTCACCATCTTCATATCTTCAGGAAAAAAAAAAAAATCTGTAAGAATTTTTTGAATAAGTAAGCCCTGTAGGGTTTTGGGAATCTCAGCTTACCCTTTAGATGTTTGACAGGCTGGAGAATATATTCATGTATAACAACAAAAGGAAATGATGATACATCTTCTCTCTTCTGAACTACTGTCTGCTTAAAATGAGACTTTTACAATGAACACTGGAAAGAAACACTTGTACAAAACTTATTTTCTTTTGACAAGGTATAAAATAGCTTTCTCTATTTCTTTTCTTAAGAAAAAAGGAACAAATTCATTTTTTCCTGTTTAGACTAATTTGAGGTGGAGTAGAAGGAATGTAATGGCTTAATTAGTTGCATGATAATTTTTGCTTTTCTGCAGGAGGGTGAACATGTATATATGAAAACCTTTATTAATAATTGCCAGGCGTGTGGCAGAAACACGATCTGTGTCAGTCAAAATACCAAAGTTATTTATTTCATTACATGCAAGATAATAGCATTTTATCCTTCTGGTTTCAAGAGTTGGATCTTGTACTGCACTTCTTTTTACTAGATGCTACAGAAGAGATGTAATTGAGCTTCTGTAAGTGAATTTGGAAGCTGTTGTGGAAGCTGTGGTTTGCCCAGCTGTGCCAATGACTTTTTAGGGAGTAACTGTGAAGTTCAGGTCTCACTCTGGGTTCTGAGTTGAAACACATTGGCTCTAATATTTTTGGTCAAGTTGTGCTTTCAAGGCTGCTACCAGGAAAGCTGAAGTCATAAATGTGGGACCTGTGCAGGTGTGCCTTTCTTTCTCTGCCTGAATGGAAACAGGAGAATGCAAACAGTGCCCAGGGCTACAGAAAGGAAATCACTTCCCTGGAGAGGAGCCATGTGCCACCAGTGACCAGCAGCCTGTCCTGCCTTGTAGAGGCCTCTGTTGCTGGCTGCAGACAGGAGCTTCACTGGGACAGGATCATCAGGTCAGAACGTTCTTGGGTTTGTTTCAGACAGATCTGGGTGAGTGGTTGTCAGCCCTCAGGATGGGACCAGGCTGGAATTACCCTCACCAGCTTCACTTGGCCTTCAGCTTCAACCTGGAGCTGCAGCCCATCAGTCCCAGGAGGTTCTCTAAGCTCCAGGTTCAGGTTTGGGTAGAACTGGTTTAGGATATCTGTTCCCTGTCATTTTCTGAGTTATTGTTTGGATTTCCTGGGCTGACTTGGCTGAGGATCATTGGATGGGTTTTGTTGCTGTCACCATCCCAGCTTTGCTTCCCTGGATCAGGAGCTCCACCTGTGAGATCAGTGCCTCTAGTTTTAAGAACAGAGCAATGGAGTGACTTAATATAAACTGTGATTTTCTGAAACACTAAGCAAGACAAATGTGTATTGCCTCTTCCAGAGTGCTTAGATTCTAAACCTCTGCTTGGAATTTAGCAGGTTTACTTGGTAACAGTTAGTTGGTGGCACTTCAGCAAGTGCTGTAGCACAGCTGGCTGTCTTCAGTGAAATATGATTCATCTGAAGTTTTGTAGTGGATTCAGATGAAGTGTGGTTAGGCAATACATTACTATGGAAGGTGTAATGGCTTAGTATTTCAAGATAATTTTTGTGTGTATGGGAAAGTTAAAAGATCTGGTACCTTACACAACGTTTTTTCTTCTGAAACAGTTTTAAGCCTAGCCATGTGCAGATTCAATTCAACACCTACTTAAATGAATCAGATTTGGTAGGAAATCTGCTGAGCTTGCTCTTCTGAGAGCTGTGTGAGTGTGAAATATCAGGAGGCTGCAATTCCCTTATTTCTGAATGAGTGGAGCACATGCTGTTTTTCCTAGGGAGGAATAGAGTGTTCAGAGACTTTTAAAATGCCCAGGCTGTGCTGTCACACCCTGACTGACATTTTGCTTGAAAACTCAATTGCTGTTCATATTTCCAGATGATAACTTGCATCTGCTGTGATGGGATGGTGCTGGATGCTCGTTGTTAGCTCTGGCTGCTCTGGGAAGTGGCAGGACAGCAGTAATGTGGAGTTTTGCCTTACAGCCATCTGTACAAGAGAGTTATTATTTCAACCCTCACAGGTGCACCTGCTCAGCTCTTGTTTGTGAGCAAAGGGGCACTCAGGGCTAACAGTAAGATTCTGGGAAGATGCACACATACAAAAAACCCCTTTAAAATACTGATTTAGAAAGCAGGTTTCTAGGGACAATCCTTGTGTATCATTTTCTATCTGCTTTTGACAGGCCCAAGATTTGATCCTAGCTAATACTGAAAGAAGATCCTGTAAATGCCTGCTTCTTTCTGCTGAAGGCAGTTTCCTTCTCTTCACAGAGCACAAGTTTCCTGTGATTCAAAGTTCCTTTCTAACCACGCTGGCTTTCCCTCAGGAAAAAAAGCCCCATTGTGATATCCAGCCATTGGACTTGCATTGGTGTCCTTAAGTGGTTTACTGTAAAAACAAAGTTCATACAAAGATCCCACATGAAAAAGATCCTCTTGCAAGGAGCTGCATTGATGGTCCTTTGATTTGTCTGTTGTGTTTTTGAGATGCAGCTTTTTTTGACATTTCAGCTGCCTGTTATGCCATGATGCAAAGCACAGTGACAGCTATATTTACACTAGCTGTAAATCTGGTCTGTAAACACCAGATGAAGCTCAAACTTGGACACAGGCATATTCCCAAACTGTCACTACTGTGACAACACAGTTCTGTCCAGAGATGCAATGAAACTGGTTAAATCTGCAGGGGTGTTTGAGAATCTTGGGTAGTAAACTTAAAGGAACATGATGCACATTATACTAGGTCTCCTTTTTTTTTTTTGCTGTTGCAATATGTGTATAGATAGATAGATGCATCCTCACCAGAATCATCCCTGTCACCAGAGAGGGAGAAAACCAAAAGGGAAATGTAAGACAGTAGGATCTGGGAGAGATGAGAGTGGCATGCTGTTCTCTAGTGGCTTATTCTGTAGGCTGTGCCTAATACAACAAAATTCTCTGAGAGATTGGATAAAAGATGTTCTCAATTTCACTTTATAAGCAAGTTGAGGCTGCACACTCACGCTTTTCTATCCACCTGCCCACAAACATTGACCTCAAGTAGGCTGGGTGGGGTTTCTCCCATGTGGCAGAGACAAGGAAGGCCAGATCTTGAATATGCATTGCATCCCTGGGTTCCCTTTGATTGCCAGCTCATAAAATCACATATTCCTGAGTCATGAATAAATTACACTGATCTGAATAAATGATACTGTTTCAGCTCAAGGCCCTTCAGCTATGAAGGGTAATGGCCTGGCACGGAACCATTCCTTTTAAAAATGGTGTAGGATGGGGCTAGACTTGCTAAGCCAGGCTTCTGGCAGGGCGTGGAGAGGACTGAAGTGCTGGTTTCAGGAAATGGTTCCCATCTTAGTGGTGAAGTGTATTCCCCATGCACCTCCCAAATTCGTGGCAGTGGAATCAAGCACATACAGCCCTGGTTTCTCAGCCAGGATCCTTGCTGAAGTGCTGCTAGCCTTGGAAAGGTGTCAGTCAGGGAAGGGCTTGGCTGTGGGGGAGGTTCAGGATTAAGCAAGGTGGATTTAACAACATCCCACTGAAGCTGTCAGTGCACATTGCTCGGGTGGTTGGGGGTCTGGGTTTGGGAATGTGATGTGTTGCTCAGTGTCTGCTCAAGCCTTGTGCTCCCCAGCAGCATCAAAATCACTTGGAGAAAAACATTTGATAAACTATTTAGGCAATAATCAAACTCAGTCAAACCTGTGATGATTTTGGGGGCTGTAGAGATCAGGAAGCACAAACAATTTATTTGAAGCCTGAAGCATTAAAATTGACTACTTTTAAGTTTTGAGGGACCATTTCCTCTTTTGTTCTTATGTTGTCCTGCTTTGTTGACATTCCTTAATCTGTAGTAAATTTTGTTGCATGCAATAGAAAAATTCAGACTACTGCAAAAGGGCTTCAGGAGGGCTTTTTCTTAGGGCTGTGGTTCATTTAGTTTGGGTTTTGGTGGTGGTGGTGGGTTTGGTTTCCCTCCAGATGGTTGTAGTACTGTGCACAATTCTGCAGTAAATGCATGCAAGCACATTAAAGGTTGTAAGTCATTAAATTGGAATATCAGGAAAATATACTTTTAAGGAAGTGCCTGCTAAATAATACAAACATTGAAAATTATTATCTTTCAAGTCAAGAAAACAAATTTTTTCATCTAAAGTGATAGGTACAGAAAAATATTACCCTTTAATAGGATATTGGTGGAATGAGCAAATAATGGGAAATATGTGAACAATGGGGGCTGTTCAGAGATGAGAGAGTTAAGGTCACAATGGCCACATCCTAGCATCAGTTGTACCCATCTGGATATTCTTGTGTCTTCTTGAGGATTAAGAAGCACTTCCTTGAGAGATTTCATGAGTGTGTATTTAAGAGACTTAAACTTTCCTGTAGCACTTCTTGTGCAAATTCTGGGATCTAGTGGGAGATCTGTATGGTTTTTTAATCTTATAATGGATATTTAAATAAGGAATTTAGTCTCTTTCTGATGTTTTTAAACTGATTCTTCTCGCAGCAAATGTCAGGAGCAAAAGTAATCACTTTCAGGAAAAAGTACAAATTTATTTTTTGGAACATTAACTTCAAGTGCCATAAATATAATTGATGTACAAAACAAGTGCTAAGGGATCTTTATAAGCAAATGTAAAAACAGATTTTTCTTGGATGCATTTTTTCCTTTATGTAGTTTCTTAAGACACTTTAAGTTCTCACAGAACTTTGCATTTATTATATATTCAATATTTTGCTAAGAAGTTTGGTGTGTACAAAGTTTCTGTGTAAGAACTGGATAGATGCTTTGGTGCCTTAGGTGAAGTAATGTGCTATTGAATCAAATTTGGGATTCAGAAATACTGTTCCATGTGAGAAAACATGTTTCAGAGGCTCTTGGGGCTTAATGTACTGTCTAAGTTTTTGTGGGCCAGGTTGCTCTTGAATTGCATGGTGGTAATAGGGTGTGTTGCATATTAAATAGGTTGATAATAAAAGCAGGAAAATAATTGTGCCCAGCTGGTATCTTGGCAGACTTAGAACACTGATCCATCTTTTGTGGTTGCGATCTTATTTGTGACAAATATCAAAGTTTATTGCTGCTTTAATTTCAAAAGAGTTATTTCTGCCTGGCAAGTGCTTCCCTGTTGTCATTCCAAATCCAGTGTCAGTGCAGCTGATGTGAAAATAATGCAGTTTTTATGCCATGCTTTGCTTGTGGTCAGTGTATATTAATGAGTTACATGTTCTGCCTTGTTGATTCTCCATCCAGTGAGGCCAGACTGACTTGCTCCCATTTGTGCCAGTGTGTGCAAGGGGAATGCCATGTGTCACACAGTTTCCCAGTTAAGTGGCACATCTTTCACCCTTGTTAATTAAAGTGAGGGGACAAGCCAACCTCACAAGTTGTGTGGGCTTTTTTCCTTTCTTGCATGTTCTCTAGCTGTCAAAATGTTCATTACTCATATGCTGGGCTTTTGTTGCAAAATTCCTCTTGTGACTTCCCTAGTTACATTTTTAACAATTGGAGGGTTAGGGTAAGATGTTCAGGAATGTGCAGCTTCCTTGTAAAATGGACTGAAAAAATCTGTCTCCAGTGGTGAGGGTGTTCTAAAAGAGATTTTGTTGTAGCTGGGCTCTTGGAGATTAGTCATAAACAGGAGGTGGTCTAGTGTTCTCCACTGGTTTTCCATTAGTGCTTCCTAAGAAATATTCCAGTTCTGGAGGATGTTGAGTATAAGTGCTGCAAGTATTGATTAGTTAATGATCAAAAGCAATTCCTGATTGAAGTTCTGGCTTGTATTACTAATTCATTATCTACCACAAGTGTGGATTTAAGAGTGTGTGAGCCTTGAGTGGTTACCCCATTAGCATCTCATCTATGGAGCATCTGATCCCTTATCATAAAACTGCAAAGCCTCTAACATAGGCCAATCCTGCCTGTTGCATCCATGTTTTCTGGTCCAAAATACATTGAAATAAGATATAATCTGAGACTGTGTATGTCTGGAGCAGTGTAAATTGCAGATGTGCTGTGAGTGTCAGACAACTCTGAAGTCAAGCACGCACCTGCTGCACTGTGTGTTGCATATTCTGGACTGCACACGCACAGAATTTGGCTCTGCAAAGAATGAACAGCCTGTATCAAATGCTTCAGAGCTGCTGCAGGTGTGGTTTGACTACAGAACAGTTGTAAAAGGTCAAACAGGCACAGGATTTAACATGCACACATCACACAGTTACTGGCTCCCCGTTGAAGCCCTGGCTGGGTTACTGACAGTGTGCAGGAACGTGCGTGCTGCACTGACTGTTAATGACAATGGAGCTGTTGTGTTTCCTTCACCACATTTACATGTGGAATTTGATTTGAAGAAGGTAGTTGGAATAATAAAAAGCATTAGTAGTATTGTTAGTGACTCTATAATTATAATTAAAAGGTGCTAAAGCTGGTTAATGAATTCTGGGGATTGCTAGCACGTCCTTCAGTATTAACTGCATGGGTGTGGTAAGGAAAAGGGATGGGAGGGTAACATCATGGAGCATCCCCTGAGTTTGATTAATGAGAAATCAGACATGTGAGAAATAAAGAATTTCTGTTTATTCACAGGGAGAAAAAAAAAATACAGATTTCCTTGCATTTCTTGGGTGAGGGAAAGAAATATAAGTATAGGCAGTCAGAGCACAGGCAACTGATAGCAGGTAGAAACAAACAGAAAATCATAAAACCCCCAAATGAGTAAACAAAACCAGCAGCAACACCAACACCAAACCACCAAACAATGAGAAGAACTGAAAGCCTTTAAAGTTAGGGAAAGAACTTGGCAAAACTGGCAGAACAAAGCATGCCTGGAAATCTCCCAACAGATCTTGGTAACATCTGTGTTTTTAACTGGAGAAACTGAATTGCTTGTTTGTTAATTAGGAAGGCTGGTATGTTGCTATGAGGAATTTGAAATGTGAATAATAAACCTGTCATGAGGGTTACCATTCACTTTTCCTTGATAAATATTCCTGCTCAAAAGTGAGATTCCAGAGGAACCTTTTGGCCATCACAGCAGCCGCTGCATTTGATACTTCTGTGTAACAGTTGGGAAATTGCAGATTATGAAATGTCTTGAAAAAACACTTTCTTCTTTACAGACGCATTCTTTGTTATAGCTGAGCATTAACTATTCCTGGCCACAAATACTTTTTACTTCAAACAAATTGCAGTTTGAGAGGAAACACCACCAGTCTTTCAAGGGCTAAGAATCATCTTAGGTAAGGTTTAAGTCTTAAGAGCTAGGGTAAAAAATTATCTTGGCAAAGATCCTGGGTACAAAACTCTTTAATTTAACTAACTCACCAAAACTGAGGGTTGATGGTTGAACAGGGAAGCCCCCAAACCCTTTCTTTTGTTCTTCAGAAACTAGAAATACCTGCACTGGTGCAAAGAACAATTCCACAGGACTTCTTACATATCCAGGTAGAGAAGGATCAATTTTACCTCCAGCACATTAAACACTGCAGTCAGGAGGGCAGGGCACAAGGAAGGTATTTCTGTGCACTTCATCAAACCCTTGTTATTTGTGCTCCAGTTAATGGAAGGTGTTAATCTCTCCTTTGAGTCAGTGGCATTGCAGCTGTGCAACACAGAAGTTCGGATATTTTCAGAAAATGGCAACAACTGATGTCCTTAAGATTTGTTCTGATGTATCAAGGTAAAGATCCACAGTTCCAAGCAGCCTCCAGTGCATGAAGAATGAAGTTTGTGCGTTGGGCTTGTATGAAAAGTGCAGACCAAACTAAGCTTGGCTCAGATGGAGGGAGGACGGGAGGTGGGGAGTGATGGAGAGGCGGGCTCCCTGCTCCCAGCAGTGTCAGGGGAGTGGCAGCAGGGGATAGCTCTGCTCCCTGTCCCTCCCCATCGAGTTCCTGGCACCACCTAGGTGCTTTAGCCTCTGACAGGAGGATTAGATCTTTTGTCAGAGCAGGTGTATTATTTCTTACCACTCAGGATCATCTGATATATTTCAAGCAAATTGACAGAGCCTGAAGGTGTAGTCAGAAAGTGCTGGTGATTTATTTCCCCTCTGATTTTCAGCTCCAGTGGAATGCACAGATAAAATGCAAAAATATAACAGCTTAGAAATAACTCTTCTGTGATTATATCCAGGCCTTTCCTCTTTAAATATTCAGTGTAAATGTAAATATATTCATAGCATTGTGTATTCTACCTGTAGAAATGCATTCGCTGTGTGAATGTGTTATAAAAATAATGGAAAATACTATTTTCTAATAAAAAAACAGACAAAAATTGAAGGCAGTTAAGGCTAGCAGAAGTTGTCCCAAAGAGGATGCATCGCTCCCTGTGTTCTCTATTTGAAATTCAAATTGTAATTACAACACTGTACTTTGAGATTGCTCTAACAGTGATTTAGACTCTTTCCAGTAATCTTTGTGTCTCTGTAGTGTCGGGGCACTGCTGGTGACACATGAAGTCCTTTGACAGGTATGGTTAGCTGGCTTAATCCTGCATGGGGACTGCTCAGGGAGATGCTATTATTACTTGAAAAGGTTGTTTAAAAAGCTCAAAAATCACTGGCATGTTTTTGTTGGGCACCTAATACTTTATTTTCAAGATGGTGGAATTCTTTAGGGGTATGAAGCTGTACAGGGGAGTGGCAGGAATGTGAGCAGGATCTGGGAGCTCACATGCACACAGCATTGCTGTGGGGTGTGTATGAATTTAGGGATATTGCCAGCTGTGGTGTGCTGACAGCTGCTGGGATCATAGGTAAAAAAGAAATAACATTCTATATAAATTATAATTTTATATGTAATTTATATGTATAAATTATATATTATAGATATAATTAAAATGATATCTATGTCTATCTATCTCTAATTTCCTTCCAGAGTATCTCTGAACATTTTCAATGCAAGTAAATGGACAAAACCATTGCAATTAAAAATATAACCTTCAAAATATGGACGTGCATGGATTGGTGTCAGAGACATTACATTTGCTTAAAGAGAATTTATTTAAAGGGTAACATATCTGTGAACAATTGTGTCCTACCGAGAGCTATAATATAAAATCCTGGAAGTCAGACTGTCAGAACTAAAGTTATTTTTATGAGGACTTTCACAGAAAAGCTGAGATAATATAGCATATCAATAATTTACTTTAGACATTTTGATTTGTATTTATTAATAAATGCAGCTTGCATATGTAGTTTCCACGGTAATTAAATTGTAATGTTGAAGGAATGGAAAAGGTGATAGGCCTTTAGCTGAGAGCAAGGGGAACATGTCATGTAAGCTTAAAATATTGCCAGTCTCCCAGAAGCCATTAGCTATAAACAGTGTAGGCATTTTGATTGCATTTTAAGGAGGAAAAATACCCGACCTTGAAAAACAACATATAACTTTGTGGGAAAAGAAACAAAATTATACATTGGAAATTATTACAGCTCCACAGGGGAACTAATGTATGTGCTCCTCCAACATAATCTCTACTACATCTTAGTTAAATATTCCTCACACTTCTGCAAGGCTGTCATTCTATTTCTATTATTCTAATGTACCCTATACTGTCACACTGCCTTTGTTTAATTCTGTGGTGTTGGGCTAAAAATCCACATTGTTTCAAACAGTGCGTGACGGATTCCACATATTAACACTTGGGGTCTTCCTGCTTAGGAACAAACATTGTCTGGAGCTTTGGGAAGACTCCATGGTATCCAAACCTCTCCAATATAAGACAGGGGAAAGTAGAATTCCCTTCTTTCTTCAGCTGTTTAGATCTTGCAGAAAGCTTCCCTTGTAGTGGAAAGGGTCTCAGAGCTGAATTGCTGACTGGTTTCATTAACGCCGAGCTCGAACCACTGGCACTGCAGGAACAGGACACAGCCAATGCAATTTGTAAGGCTCTGCTACAAGTGCCTGAAAATACAGCTTTAAAATTATCCTGATAATCAGAGAAATGCTTCATAAGTATCTTTGTAAGGCAAGATTTAAGCAGTCTTGCAATAAAGCCAAAGAGCATCTTTATAGGTATGTCAGAATTTGGGGTCTAGAACAAAAACAGGTTTATGGCCATTGCAGAGCAATTTTATTTCTTCTAACCATAACCTTATCCCTTTGCAATGGTATTTTTTAAATTAGTAATTTGGTATGAGTTGATTCTAATGACACCCTGCCCACAAATTACTCATTTTGCAGTTTATATTTAAACTCAGTTTTACTGAGATATGATAACCAGTAATCAACAGTGATTTGTGATGTGGCCAAGAGTTTTGTAGCTACCTACTTTGAAGATACTATTAAAAAACCTTAAGCATGCCTTAAGAAAGTAGACAGAAAAATATCTGCTTTTCTAAGACTGAAAAACAGATACAGCAGATAAAACTAGATATTATTTATCCTTCTTCTGACTTCTTCTTCACGTTCTCCCAGTAATGTGCTTTGAAGGGTGAATAGCCAAAATACATGTCTTGCAAATACACCAAATATATTTAAGACATAAGTGCAAGCAAATACTTGCATACATGGACACAGATTTGCTCTTTCCATTCACAATGGTGGCTTTTTAGAAAAAATCAGGGTTAGTGTTGGTCCCTTTGCTTTATCCAACAAAGATTGGGAGTCACCATTTGAGGGCTGCTTGGAAGGCTGAATCAGTTGCACCATTTGGCTGCAGGAGAAAGACTCCAGTTCACACATGTTCTTCTTTCTTTTTCTGCCTGTTTCAGATGGAACATCAACAACAGTTCAGCGGAGCTCAAAATTAAAGCTCAGGAATGATCGGTTAAATCTCAAAAAATTGCAGGGGGTAAATAGAGTGAGAAATTAGTTTCTTAATATTGACAGGATACTGCAGCCTTCATTATAAATAAGATTGTCAGCTGATATCACTTCAGTTTTACATATGGATTTCTTATGTGTGAGTGGATCATGACAGCTTCCTCACAGTCCAGTGAAATCTAAAGAGATCTGTTTGAAATATTTAATTTAATATTCATTAAACAAGGGCTTCTTGAAGGAAAAGTAGATGTTTGCACTGCTGCTACCTGTGATGTCTGAGAGCCTTTCTACAGATGACTCTGTTGTTAATGAGCTAAATTGGCTGTGAGTCCTCCAAGGGAATTCATGAAAACTTCCAGTGCTTTCCTGAGGAAGTTCCAACAGCTAATGCTGCATTTTAAGTTGCAGTTGTCACTGGCTTTTATCATTTATTTTGTTAGGCCAGTGTAAAGATGTTGAGGGCTTGTTTGACTGCTAAGTGAATCATTTTCTGTGTATATGCACATATGCTCTTACATATATATTTAAGTCTACATAGCATATTATTACATTAATTATTTTTTTTTAAACAGAAGATTAGTTTTTGTGATGTTATAGGGAAAAAATTAAGGCTGAAATTAAATGCAAAATTGGGAAAGAAATGTGAAAACTGCAGAGCATCTAAGTCCCCTCGTGTTCCAGACTACTGCCAAGACAAGCCATGCAGGAATATTCCCTGAAGGACAAATATTTTACAACTGTGACAAATACCTAAATTGCTAGTAAGTTATTTTCTGCTTTATCTGTCTTTTTCCTCATAATGCAAAAAAAAAAAAAAAAAGTGGATATTCTTTCCCTAGGTGGATTAGCAACAAACTGGGATTCTGTGCAGGGATGATTTTTATTTCCTTTAGTGCATGGAGTGGTTCCTGATCAGATTATTTCCTTTCCCTACCTGATGTGGAGAAACAAGGGCAGGATACGGAAAGAAGGCAAAGTAATTATTAAGCTTATCATGAAAATTCTGTGCAATTCCCAAATGTGTGCTCGTGTCAATTCTTGAAATAGATGTTTCTGATTTAGAGTGGTTTGCATGGGGATCAGCCCACTGTGATTGTAGGAGTTGGTTATGAATTGAGCTGAGATGTGAAGAAAATATGTATTTCCTGCCCCTTGATCCTGGCAAAACAATATTGACCCTCTGCTAATTGAGAGTCATAGAAAAGGTTCTGAATTTTCCCCGAGATGTTCCAACAAGAAGAACAGATATTTAAATTGAATTTTGACACTTTTCAGTAAAACAAACCTCACAGAAGTCTCAGTTTGGTGCAGGACTGCCCTGACAGACACAGTGCCCTGTCTCAGTGTTGCATTCACTCACACAAATGCTGTCTGTGTCTTTTAAGGCTGTTTCACTCTCCCAAACTGCAGTTTTAGTGTGTGAAATGTTCCTTCTGTCTGCCCTGTGCGTTTTCTCTCTGTTATTTGTGTCTCTTGAACTGTCTGAACAATTGAGAGTTGCAGAATACCAGAATGGTTGAGACTGAAGGCACATCTTGTCCAACCCCATAATTAAAGTTTTTGAAATGTTTCTTCACATGGGGTTGGCAATGCTTTTTTTTTTTCTTTGCCCAGAGCTCCCTTCAGTTTGTCTGTGTCTGGCTGGGTTGCATCAGGTGCAGTATGGTGAATTTGGGCCTGATGGAGGTTGTCAATGGAAGACATTTAATTAGCTGTGTTGTCCAGAGAATAAAGAATAAAGTCTTTATTAATGGGGTGTAAAATCACAATAACATTCATTGCTGTCATATCCATTTACCAGTTTATAACTAATTAGCTTTCAGTTCTCAGCCTTAGGTTCTGTCTTGCAGACTCCCAGAACATCTTCCTTTTCCCAAAATACTATTCCCAGTAGACCTCCTTTCTCAGGCAATCCCAATGTGATGACTGGGGGGTTTAATCCCCTTATTTGGTTATTAATTAACTAATTTACCTCTTCAGTTGTTTGTTTGGGGTTTTTTTTCCCCACTTTTTCTAATACTTCAAGAGGTTTGTATGTAAAAGTTAAAGTTCTTCCACATTTTTTGAGCAAGACCTTTTCTACTTCTCGTTGTGCAGCTCTGATCTTTTATTTAGGATAGCTGCCACATAAAAAAAAAAAAAACCAACAAAACCAACAAAAGAGCTCTTTACTCCAGGTACTTGCTGTGTCCTTGGTTTGGGTAGAAGGACATTTCCCATTGTTAGGGTGTAAATGAGTGATGGGCAATGAGTGAGGTACCTGTTTGGTTTTGGTTTTACCTCCTGGAAGCTGGTTAGACATGAAGTGTTTCCTCAGGCAGGGTGGGGTATTTGGAGCTGGAGGTGGTTTTGTGACTTCACCTTTGCTGACAAAGACAGTGGATTTATTACTAGCTGTACTTTCTAATTTTAGTATGATCTTTATCTTTTCCTCACCGTATGAGGCACCCAGAGACAATATAGATTGCAATTATTTTTGTAACAGAATAACAGGCATGTAGAGATGTAAACAGATTTATTTCCCAAGTGTCCTGTCTTTGAATAGTGCTTTTCCATCTGTGTATCATTGGCATTTCCCCCCCAGGAAACCTTATATTATTCCTCTATTTTCAAGTCCATAGAATCTTTATGGATTTTTCTTCTATTTAAATATTTGAAGGTCCTTCCAATTTATGAATTTCAGTAGAGTGCAGTTTGCAGGCTCCAAGAGATCCACACTGAAGACACCAGCCAGTTGTTTAAAGCTACATTGGACCTGCTGCTGTTCCATTAATGAGCTTTGCTGGCATTAATGAGTGTTATTGGCATCTCTGCCCACATCAGAGGGGTTGGAACTACAAGGTTTTTTGGTCACTTCCAACCCAAATCATTCTATGGTTCTAGGGTTTATTATACTAAAGTATTAAAAGACTTTTTAACAAGTCTTTATAGCATTCTTCTACACTTGAAGGTGATTGCAGACAACTTGTAATTTGAAACAGACATCTAAAAAAAAAAAAATCAGGTAATTTTCCAGACAAAATAATAGGCAAAAGTATTTTCTCACAAAGAAGTGAAAATTCTTCTGAAATTCTAATCCCTTTTATTTCTTCTGAAAATTCTGCCTGCTGGCAACAGAAATGGTAACTGTTTTCAGTGAGACTTCACCTTTTAGAAAAAATAACTTTAAAGAGCAGTTTTAAATAGCCACAAATGTGGAGCCCAGCACTTGAAGATTGTGTGGCAGAATCCAACATTGCCACAGCAGACACTGCAGCCTCTTCATCCCCTCCCTCTTTATCTCTGTGTTTCATCCTTTAGAAAAGTGGTCAGAGAAAATACGTCTCTTTATTAAACAATAGAAATAAAGGATAATACTGAAATCAATTTACTGCAGCTGGTTTTGTACTGTCTAGTGGAACACTGCTGGCTGCTGTGGATGCATCTGAAAAGCCTTTCATATCTAAAGATTGACTCCAGGCAAAGGTGAAAACAAGAGCAACAAAGCAAAAGGAAATGATGAGTCTATTTTCTGAGAGGAGAGATGGGGGAAAAAATTATTTTCCTTATTAAGCTTAGCAGGGAAGGGCAAAAAAGGACTATTTTCAGAAAAAAAGTGACTTTTCATCCTCCTGACTTAGTTGTACTCGGAGTATTTTTATTTCTTCAGTAGTGCAGGTCAATGCCAAGGAATATTTAATCCATCAGGTTCATGATCCTGAAGGTGTAGCTTTCCAGTGGCCTTCTGTGTATCACTAGGTCTGAAACAGAGCAAAATGGAAGGTTTACAGACAGGGGTCAGCCTGGGGCTTGCCATCACCCTTACTCATCTCTTGGTGTGTATTCAACATTGTTCTGTGGTCAGAATCTGTCAGTGAGGGGAATACTCCATCTAACCCTAGGAATGCTGGCACTGGGCATTGGGATTCAGACACCTGAGGAGGGAAGGTGTCAGCAAACCACCTCTACTGGCCAGTCCTTGACAAAATTCTGTCTCAGAAGTGGTGCTGTGCATCCCTAACCACAGTCAGGACTCTTTGCTTTTATCTCTAGTATTTTCTTGGATTTTTAGGGGTGGTTTGGGGAGATGTTTTGGGGTTTTTTTGTTTTGTTTGGGTTTTTCTTTCAGCAGATCAATCCTGAGATGATAGTAGGTCACCCATCAAGTATTCATTGGCCTTTGTTTTAGAGGATTTCTGCTGTATCAAAGATCCCTTTCTTCAAGATTGTGTCTTAAAAATAACTTTCAGTCTATAAAATGAAGGGCTTAAAAAGGAAACATGGGGTAATCAGTGCTGCTTTGGTTGCTGGAAGTAATACATTATATTCTGAGAGAGATTTCCACATTAATATTGGATGCCTGTAAGAGGATGTGGCATTACAAAGCACAGAATTAAAATATCTATTTTATACTGTCATTCATCTTAAAACTTCCCAGCTGAAGCATGTTGTATTTTAAAAGAAATTAATAAGTTGCACATTTATTCCCCCTGAAATGTCTGTATGTTATTATTGCTTCTCTAGCTGTTGTTTGAGGTCCCAACTGAAATGGAAGTTTTAATAGATACTGAGTTTACACATAATAAGACACAGCACATGCCCAGTAAAATTTACAGTAGACTTCAGAGAGAATGTACAAAAGGGCAGAGAAAGGAAGTGCTTTTATCTCAGTTTAATGAATAGAGAGCAAAAGCACAAAGAACACAAATAATTTTCTCACAATCACCCAGGAAGCCAACAGCAGGAATGAGAATGACACCTGCATCTTAAGAGACCTGATGGCTTGATTGGCAAAAAAAAAAAAAAATTAAATGTCCCCTTTCTTTCTTATTAACTGGAATTGTTTATTGTAGTACTTTGAAAGGAGCTGTAGAAGTAACAATGGTCATAATTAGGTGACTCTAAAAGCATCTTAGCTTGGCTCAGTGGTGACTGCAGGGTGACACAAAGAGTGTGTCAGAGCTGCAGATGTGTTCTCCTCTGCAATGGGGCACTGGGTACTGAGGGAAATCGTAAAAAGTTGTGGAGTTGGTTTTGGTGAGGGCTCCTGATGCAATGTTTTCAAACAAGAGTAAGCTTTCAGTTCTGGAACTTTCAGATTCCTTTAAAAATTTAAGAGAATGAGTCCTCCAAAGGCACCAAGTGAAGTTGTCTGGTGGATGGATGTAGGTAAAAGTGCATTGCAGGGGCATCAGTGACACACACCCTGAGCCTTGATTATACTTCATAAACTGTACTGGATATTGGATTTTTGCATTTAATCTCCAGATATTTCTTTTAAAGGACAATTCTGATAGCTAGTACCAGATCTTGTTGGTAGTCTGACTTACTTTTGTAATTGTGCTGCTCTGTCCATACCGAGTTCTGTTAAAAGTAAGGAATGTTCCCTATATTTGAAAATTGGATGTTAAAAAGAGTCACTGCATCTTTGCTCCTGCCACAGTACTTGAATGGTTGAAAACTTAATGGTGGATGTGGTTTTTATTCATGATCAGAAGGCT
The DNA here is from genome assembly GCA_013400955.1 of Drymodes brunneopygia. Lineage (NCBI taxonomy): Eukaryota > Metazoa > Chordata > Aves > Passeriformes > Petroicidae > Drymodes > Drymodes brunneopygia. The sequence continues at coordinate 307,956 of VZTZ01025918.1, read as the reverse complement.
GCCAGCCCAGTCCCATCATGGTCACCCCACATCTGAACTGCTCATCCTCATGTGCAGGCATAACCTTAATTCCAATAGAGCATCAATTTATGTAAAATATTAAAAGGTAAGGTTCTTCAGGTGTTTTATGTTTTCCCTGTGATATTGCTTCTTCCCTGGAATTATTTTTCTTCTCTCTTCAATGCTCCAGGGAGCTGTTGAATATGTTGACTCCTGTACACAAACAAGCACATTCTATTCCAGCACAAACACCTCATTTTCTGCTCAGCACAACAGGCACGGCAAAGAAATGAGGAGACTTTTATGGTGAAGCAACCTGCATGTCAGACACCTTACCCTGAATTTTCCAAATGCATTTCATGTGAAGTCCAAGGTGATGACAGATACTCCTGGTGGAAAAATTGGCTTTGAGTTTCTCTTTTGTTACCAGGGACAATTCCAGTGACAAGAAATGAGGCAGATGTTAATGTGTGTGCCAAGTGTGTGACATTTGGGTGCTGCAGAAAGGATGTGACTGCAAGGAGGGGGGAAAGCTCTGTGCTGAAATACCTGCTGGTGGCAGCCAGTGCACTTCCTCGAAGAGAAAAGCTCAGCAAACCTATTTTTCACTCTCAACAAAATCATTTTCCTGTGTTTTTCTATAGTAACACTCTCCCAAGTCAAGTTAGTCCTGTGTGAAGCTCCTCCTTCTGAAAAATGTAAAGGGGTGTCAAGAAGTTTTGTGATATTGTTCCATGATAGATGGTAGAAAAGTGTTTAGTGAAGTACTGGGGTTCTTAAAACAGACAAAACATTGCTGGAAATAAAGGCAGCATTTGATAGAGGCAGGGATGGCCTTTTTACTCCTTGCTGAGTAGTGCAAACAAATCTGTTGCATTTTGAACACAGTGGATTTTCTCACTGTCTTCTGAACAGTGTCCACAGAAAAGGGATGCAGTCCTGCACAGTGACTGAAAATACCTAACACCTCTGAATTTCAGAGGGCTCATAAATGGTACAAAACATAGATTTGAGTTAATTAGGGCTGGGTTTTTCCTGCCCATCTTGTTGTATTCATGATGACATGTGAAATGGTGGAGAAGCTCAGACTGCTGGGACAGCACTCCCTGTGCTGGTGCACAGTCACTGTGCTGGGGATCACCAAGGTATTCCTTCTCTGACATGTGTTAAAAAAAAAACAACCTTGATCTCTGCACTTAGAGGAAAATTTTGTTTTAATTACAAGACCGCATCAAAACTATTGGTATGAATTTATTTGCATTCGTGGGGAAAAATATAATCTTCTTTTAGTATTTCCCTTTTCACACATGCAGGTGTCATGTCATAATCTACTTAGCCTTTGTTTTCCCTCTAATCTGTTGTGCAAATAAATACTTTTCTTAGGGATATGCCTGTGTGCTAGGTAACTTAGGCAGTGCTTTTATTTTTCTTTTTTTTGTAAATCAGTTAAAATGCTCACCTGAGGTAAAATTCAAAGATATCACTCTGTTTAAAGAGGCAGTAAAATAAAATGGATTTTTCTTCCTTTCCAAGTGTTGTACTTGATATATAATTATTTTTTCCCCTAAAAAGCGTCTTTTCTCATTTCATATTAGAAGCTAGAAATTAATTTAACAGTGTGAATAGAGAGGCTGTGAATAAAAGGGACCCAAGGCACTAAGGATCAGTTCCTAACTCAGTTGTAGAATAATCATTTTGGAAATGAAGTCTGGAAACAAATCTGCTTATACTTTCACCAACATTTTCCCTTCTCCTACAAGGAGTAATGGCTTTAAAATGAGAAAAGGCAGGTTCAGATTAGATATTAGGAAGAAATTCTTTATTGGTGGTGGGGCACCAGTTGCTCAGAGAAGTTGGGGATTCTTGTAAGTGTTCAAGGCCACATTGAATGGAAATTTGAGTTACCTGGTGTAGTGGAAGGTGTCCCAAGGGATTAGAATTGGATGAGCTTTAATGTCCCTTCCAGTCCAAAGCATTCTCATTCTGTCTGATTCTTCTAATTATTCACTTTCTCTTCTCCCACTACCTAGATATATTTGGTTTTAGATGCCTTGAGGTGGGGAGGGAGGGAGAGCAATAGAGTTGTTCTCTACCCAATCTACTGGTTTGGTTTGGTTTGGTTTGGTTTGGTTTTTTCCTACCTGCATACCTGTTAATGCCTGTATGAGGCCAAGGTCCTGGTGATCAGAGCAAATGAAGCTCCTGCTAACACATTCCTCATTTCCATGCTGGTTTCTAATCAGAGCTGCTGGGCTGTCTGGCTACAGCCAGCCTGATGGAATTTACAGAATAGCTTCAAACAAGGAGAGCTGCTTTGAGGAAGGTTTTTCAGCCATAACTGATTCCAGTCAAAGCCTTTGCTATGTTATTCCATACTCTTTCTAAGATGATGGATAATTATTTGTAAAAGCATATATTATATATCCATGCAGTATTTTCCATAAAATTCACTTTTTCTTTTTCACTCTTAGCATTTGCTTCTCAATTCTGTTCTTGTTACTGGGCCAGGTGAACCAGTGGTAAGCACCCATTTATCATTTTCCTCAGTGTATCCAGCCAAAAGCAGCTTTCTGTATTATGGAGGGAAAACTCCATTATAAAATGGGACCAGACTTTAAAACCACCCCTTACCACATACAGTGCTCAGAGGGAATGAGTTCAATCTTTTAGCTGAATCCAGGTTACAGGTGCATTCCTTTGCTTTGAAGTTTTCTTTCAGTGACCAGAGTCCTGGGGAACTGACCTTCCTTCAGGTAAGTCACACATTAAAGAAATCTAAAATAATAAAGGGAAAATACACAAATGTACACGTGCTCATGTGCCCTGGAAAGGGATCATGCAGAATTCCTCACTGAAAATTATTTGGGTTTTGTGGTTTAATTAATAATATTGCACAGACAAATTGAGAGCAAGAGAATGATCTGGCAGTGAGGAGGGAGTTGTTACACATGATGTTGTTCCCCAGTAGTGGAAGGTAGTGATGTACAGGCTGCTGCCTCAGACATTAATCTTCTCAGCTGCATCCATAAATGAAATGTCATGCCTAACAACTCCTCTTTTATTGGTATTTCATCTTAGCTTTCCCTGATTAAAATTAATGTCTGAGCATGTATGTATAAAAATGGGGATTAAAAGATCTGCATTTTCAGATGGTCAGAGATGATACATTCACACACACACACAGAGCCCAGTTTCAAAGAACAGATAGAAAAAAAAAAAACCAGCTGCAAAAAGTCAGAGCACCTGTTCTTAACAAACATGACAACCTGCCAAAATTTCATCTTGAGATGTGCTTAAGACTGTGACAGAGATAACCAGAAATTACTGTGCACTGGGAAAGCAAATTAAAATCCAGAATTCAGTGAGGCCACAGGATATTGGATTTAAGACCATGAAGAGGTTGTCAGTGTTTATGACATTTCATTGCTGGAAACATATCAGTGTACTCAGTGTGTGGATATATTTGAATGCTAAAGCTGGGTGGAAAGGCTAAGTCAAATCTGTAGGAAAGCTTGTAGGAATCTGTAGGAATGAGCAGCTGAGCATCCTCAGTTCCAGTCAGTCGTGGGGGCCGTGGTTATATCAATTTGTACAAGAAAGAAATATGGCAAATATTATTCCATTGAAGCAAAAGTGAGAAGTTTTACTGAAGTTACAAATTGACTTTGGGTCTGGCTTGGTGTGGCTGCTCTGCTGGTGTGGTATTAATGGGAAATAGGATGGAAGTTCCAGGGAGTGGTGTGGTTTGAACCCCTCTGCCAAGGTTTTCCTCCCCAGGCTTTGCCATGTGCAGGGCTGGGTGTTGTCACTGGGGCTAGAGAAGAGACACAAGTTACTCTGAGTTTTCCAAGTATTGGGGGTTTGTTCCAGGTCTGTTCAGAAGACACACATTCGTGTTATTTCTCAAAGCAAAAGCTAAATCCCTAAATTCATCAGTTTTAATTTGGCAATTAAGTCTGTTGAATTTTACTTGTCCCACCCTACTCACTAATCAAGCAGAGCATTTCATATGTTCTCATGCTTTGATCAGCTTTGACAAAATCAGAGGCTTTTCAGAAAAATGCTTCAATAAGCTGTGATGGAAAGGTAAAATTTTAATGAATGTCACGTGTACAGTTTTAGGGGTGTTTTTTGGATAACACTGTGAGACATGACTGACATGTTAAAGCGTTCTGTCCTTTGCCTCATGGAATTTATTAAACTTTTGCCTTACAAAGGGCATTGTTTGTCATGAAACATAATCTCCCATCACTTCTGACCACAAATCCAACCTGTGCTATCTGACAGTAAATACACAGCCTCATCAAATCACTCATCTTCCCACGTTTCAGCAGTAATTTTGAGGGAATCTGAATAAATTACCTGGCAAATGGTACAGCTGCTCTCAAACAGCAGAACTAATGAATTGTCATGACTGGAGAGAGGGAGAGGTGCCTTGCATCCCTAATCTGAGACAGCTGACAGGATGATGCCTGAGCAGGTTTAGTCGCCATTGCTAATTACAGGCTGAGAAATTACAGCCACCTTTAGGTTAATGGCTGGTAAACACCTAGAGATAACTTACAGCAAGAAAGGACTTGCCCTAGAGCTTCAAAAGGGGGTGGAAGGAAGTTTTATGCTGCTGTGCTGACCCTCCAGCAGTGACTATCCAACCCGAGCCTTTTAATATCCACAGCATTCTGGTTCCAAAGGCATTCTAAATACAAAGACTGGGGACCTTTCCCCATTAATTTTATTTTTCTTAAAACAGAGATATATTAACACTTCAAAGGTGAGTCTACTCAGTCATAATAAAGAATTCAATTATTCTTCTCCTCTGTCAGTTCTTCTCCTCAGCTAAGTTTGTAGTGTTGTAATGAAAAATGTCAGTGGTGTGATGGTTATACCAACAATAAAATCATTTGCTCTCTGTTTTTATCTGAGGATACTAAATCTAACATGCCAGTTATATCTCTGGAGTGGGTTTGAGTGAGTAGTGAATACCAGCTCAGTCAGCAGAGTTTTAAATCAATCCTAGTGCTTTGTAAAAGCAGCAGTACCTTGTCAGCTTAGAAAATGTTAATGGACTATCTGGCAAGCATGACTTGAATTACAATTTTAAACTGATATTTCACTATACTCATCATTTTTGGTTTTTGTTACTTCCTCCCAACAGAAACTCACATAAATTCTCTGGTAAAGCAGACCAAATGTTTCCTAGACAGATACATAAACTAAGACAAAGGTGAAAATTGAGAAAGGTAGGTAAAGGAAACTAAAAATACAGTAAATTCAAGTGGACCTTGGATTTGTAATGCTGTACAAGCTTTTGTGCTGCTTAATATTTATCAGCCTGAGAATTTTCCTTCCAGACCTGTTGCAGTATTCATCCTTTCTGCTTTCTAACAAGGATGGCAAAATCTAAAATCAATGTGTGTCTTAATACTCTGCTACTGAAATGCTCAGACTTGCTTTTATATCCCCATTTTGGAAATAAAAAATCCAAGAATAGGAAAAAGTTACGTGGACATTTTCAAAGCTACAGAAATCTCTTTTTACTGATAAGCTCAAGTAATTCAAGTTGTTTAATTTATCAAGATGACAACTGAGATGGGATTTGATTGCTGTTATGTGAATAGTTTATTGTTGGCTAAAAGGAGGCATGGTGAAAGGGCCTCCAATTATCCATGGAAGAGCATGACATATTCTGATTTATGGACAAATTCTAATGACATATCCTGCCCAAATGTTAATCCTTCAAAAGTGATGAAATGAGCAGAGCAGTCCAAACAGACAAAAGGTAAGTTTAATATTTCTTTATCTTATCATACCTAACTTTTGGAAACAATACAGGAGGATATTGAAAGTGAAACTCCATGAAATGGAGGGTTAAATTCTTTATTTATATTACTCTTTGGTATATTTGACTGGGGATTATTTACCTTTTAAAAAGTGGAAAAGAGCACATAAGCTTGGGGTTCTGGGCTAAAAGTGGCTTTTTTATTATATGAAATGTGTGCTAAGCTTGGTATGATGCCTAAGTAAAAAAAAAGCAAACCCAAAGTTATTGCATCTGAATTTCTTGTTTCTTCCTGCTCAGTTCCAGTCAGTTCTGGTGGCATTTGAAGTGTCACACTATTTGTGTGTGAATGCAAAAGAATCTCAGTATTGGAGAACTGTCTAAAATTCATCCCAGATCTCTCAGATTTGGCTTCTGTGCAGAGAGATCTTCTGTGCAGACGTCTTCAGGCATAGAGATGGTGTGAAAAGATACAAAATAGCTTTTTAAAGCTTCAACATGAAAAGCGTAAAGATAAAGCTTGGTAATTCATTCAAACTTTAGAAAGTCATGAGTATGCTTACATTTAGGTCACTAGTTACAGATTGGGAAACCTTTTAGAGGGAAAACTTTATTTATACATTCTGTTTGAGGGAAAAGTAAATTGCTGGTAACTGTTAAAATTTCATTTATAGAAAGCCCTCACACCAATTCATGCTATGGCTTTTCTGGCTCCCTTCATAGAAGGAGCTTTCTTAGCTCTGTGATCAGTGAGCCATTGCAAAAAAGATTATTCAGACTTGCACTTGCACCTTCAGGTTTCTGTGTGTGCTCTCAGACTCTGCTAGGACTCTGGTCAAATGAATAAAGGTATTAATGTCAGCAGTTTTGGCTGTGGAGAAGCTGAGGTTTCACTGGAACACTCCACCCAAGCACTTGAGCAGCCACTTCTACTCACCTCTCTTATCCCCTGATCCCACAACCAAACCTTGTGGCTCTGTATCAGTAACCCTTCCCCAGCTGTTCTGAGGATGCTCACAGGGTGCAGGCTGCCCAGCATGGTAACACTGTCAGCTCTCCCAGGATGAGCCTCAAAGATGCCCAAATTATTCTTTTGGGTTGTTTATGAGCTGTGGAAAGTGTTTTGGAGGCTGTGATGAGGGTGGTTGATTCCATAATGATTTGGGGATTTGTGACCTCATTCAAAAATCTCTGGGGTCTGATGCAGTCCAGAGTCACATTTTAAAGGGTTTGTGGGGGTTTGAGGATTATTTCTTTGGAAGTTTTACTGTTTCATGTGGGGTTCTGGCAGGCTCTGTTTGGATTACCTTACTGCATGTTTCCTTAGTGAAGGAGCAGTACACGCATCAGGGAAACATGCTTTTAGTTGGATTAAGATTTGGTTTAGTAAATAATACTAAATTTAATAAATAATAATAAATTTAATAAAAAATAATGATCTATTGGACAATTACTGTTTGAAGGTGCTCTAGTGAAGTCATGAAGCAGTCACTACTTTCTGCTTTCCTGACTAGACATAAAAATCCCCAACACTTTAAAGGGAATGCAAGTCAAAACTTGTTACTCAATTTATTTTTTTTTTTGTTGTTGTTGTTCCAAAAGAATCTTTAAATTTCCAANTGAGACATGACTGACATGTTAAAGCGTTCTGTCCTTTGCCTCATGGAATTTATTAAACTTTTGCCTTACAAAGGGCATTGTTTGTCATGAAACATAATCTCCCATCACTTCTGACCACAAATCCAACCTGTGCTATCTGACAGTAAATACACAGCCTCATCAAATCACTCATCTTCCCACGTTTCAGCAGTAATTTTGAGGGAATCTGAATAAATTACCTGGCAAATGGTACAGCTGCTCTCAAACAGCAGAACTAATGAATTGTCATGACTGGAGAGAGGGAGAGGTGCCTTGCATCCCTAATCTGAGACAGCTGACAGGATGATGCCTGAGCAGGTTTAGTCACCATTGCTAATTACAGGCTGAGAAATTACAGCCACCTTTAGGTTAATGGCTGGTAAACACCTAGAGATAACTTACAGCAAGAAAGGACTTGCCCTAGAGCTTCAAAAGGGGGTGGAAGGAAGTTTTATGCTGCTGTGCTGACCCTCCAGCAGTGACTATCCAACCCGAGCCTTTTAATATCCACAGCATTCTGGTTCCAAAGGCATTCTAAATACAAAAACTGGGGACCTTTCCCCATTAATTTTATTTTTCTTAAAACAGAGATATATTAACACTTCAAAGGTGAGTCTACTCAGTCATAATAAAGAATTCAATTATTCTTCTCCTCTGTCAGTTCTTCTCCTCAGCTAAGTTTGTAGTGTTGTAATGAAAAATGTCAGTGGTGTGATGGTTATACCAACAATAAAATCATTTGCTCTCTGTTTTTATCTGAGGATACTAAATCTAACATGCCAGTTATATCTCTGGAGTGGGTTTGAGTGAGTAGTGAATACCAGCTCAGTCAGCAGAGTTTTAAATCAATCCTAGTGCTTTGTAAAAGCAGCAGTACCTTGTCAGCTTAGAAAATGTTAATGGACTATCTGGCAAGCATGACTTGAATTACAATTTTAAACTGATATTTCACTATACTCATCATTTTTGGTTTTTGTTACTTCCTCCCAACAGAAACTCACATAAATTCTCTGGTAAAGCAGACCAAATGTTTCCTAGACAGATACATAAACTAAGACAAAGGTGAAAATTGAGAAAGGTAGGTAAAGGAAACTAAAAATACAGTAAATTCAAGTGGACCTTGGATTTGTAATGCTGTACAAGCTTTTGTGCTGCTTAATATTTATCAGCCTGAGAATTTTCCTTCCAGACCTGTTGCAGTATTCATCCTTTCTGCTTTCTAACAAGGATGGCAAAATCTAAAATCAATGTGTGTCTTAATACTCTGCTACTGAAATGCTCAGACTTGCTTTTATATCCCCATTTTGGAAATAAAAAATCCAAGAATAGGAAAAAGTTACGTGGACATTTTCAAAGCTACAGAAATCTCTTTTTACTGATAAGCTCAAGTAATTCAAGTTGTTTAATTTATCAAGATGACAACTGAGATGGGATTTGATTGCTGTTATGTGAATAGTTTATTGTTGGCTAAAAGGAGGCATGGTGAAAGGGCCTCCAATTATCCATGGAAGAGCATGACATATTCTGATTTATGGACAAATTCTAATGACATATCCTGCCCAAATGTTAATCCTTCAAAAGTGATGAAATGAGCAGAGCAGTCCAAACAGACAAAAGGTAAGTTTAATATTTCTTTATCTTATCATACCTAACTTTTGGAAACAATACAGGAGGATATTGAAAGTGAAACTCCATGAAATGGAGGGTTAAATTCTTTATTTATATTACTCTTTGGTATATTTGACTGGGGATTATTTACCTTTTAAAAAGTGGAAAAGAGCACATAAGCTTGGGGTTCTGGGCTAAAAGTGGCTTTTTTATTATATGAAATGTGTGCTAAGCTTGGTATGATGCCTAAGTAAAAAAAAAGCAAACCCAAAGTTATTGCATCTGAATTTCTTGTTTCTTCCTGCTCAGTTCCAGTCAGTTCTGGTGGCATTTGAAGTGTCACACTATTTGTGTGTGAATGCAAAAGAATCTCAGTATTGGAGAACTGTCTAAAATTCATCCCAGATCTCTCAGATTTGGCTTCTGTGCAGAGAGATCTTCTGTGCAGACGTCTTCAGGCATAGAGATGGTGTGAAAAGATACAAAATAGCTTTTTAAAGCTTCAACATGAAAAGCGTAAAGATAAAGCTTGGTAATTCATTCAAACTTTAGAAAGTCATGAGTATGCTTACATTTAGGTCACTAGTTACAGATTGGGAAACCTTTTAGAGGGAAAACTTTATTTATACATTCTGTTTGAGGGAAAAGTAAATTGCTGGTAACTGTTAAAATTTCATTTATAGAAAGCCCTCACACCAATTCATGCTATGGCTTTTCTGGCTCCCTTCATAGAAGGAGCTTTCTTAGCTCTGTGATCAGTGAGCCATTGCAAAAAAGATTATTCAGACTTGCACTTGCACCTTCAGGTTTCTGTGTGTGCTCTCAGACTCTGCTAGGACTCTGGTCAAATGAATAAAGGTATTAATGTCAGCAGTTTTGGCTGTGGAGAAGCTGAGGTTTCACTGGAACACTCCACCCAAGCACTTGAGCAGCCACTTCTACTCACCTCTCTTATCCCCTGCTCCCACAACCAAACCTTGTGGCTCTGTATCAGTAACCCTTCCCCAGCTGTTCTGAGGATGCTCACAGGGTGCAGGCTGCCCAGCATGGTAACACTGTCAGCTCTCCCAGGATGAGCCTCAAAGATGCCCAAATTATTCTTTTGGGTTGTTTATGAGCTGTGGAAAGTGTTTTGGAGGCTGTGATGAGGGTGGTTGATTCCATAATGATTTGGGGATTTGTGACCTCATTCAAAAATCTCTGGGGTCTGATGCAGTCCAGAGTCACATTTTAAAGGGTTTGTGGGGGTTTGAGGATTATTTCTTTGGAAGTTTTACTGTTTCATGTGGGGTTCTGGCAGGCTCTGTTTGGATTACCTTACTGCATGTTTCCTTAGTGAAGGAGCAGTACACGCATCAGGGAAACATGCTTTTAGTTGGATTAAGATTTGGTTTAANTTTTTTTTTTGTTGTTGTTGTTCCAAAAGTATCTTTAAATTTCCAATTAATGTAGAAAGTAGTTAAACTGATTCTGAGCTGGGATTAGAGGAGGAAATTATATTCTGTTTCCTGACTGAAGTCCAGTAAGTTATTTTGTTTGGTGCTTTTTAGGTTTTTTTTTATTTCTTCAGCTGAATGAACTGGAAACAGGAAAAATACTGCCTGTTTCACCACTTCTGTACCCCTTAAACCATCTTTTCTTAATGCATGTCACTTAACTGCTGGTGCTGAAAGACTCCACAAAACTGTAGAAGGCTTCCTGTTTCCTCTAGTGAAAGCCGTGGTGACAGCAATGCTGGGTAAAAAACCTAAGTGTCCTGATTTAATACCTCTTAAAGGAGTTACTTTCAGAAGTTGAGTTAAAGAAATACCAGATGTCAAACACCCCCAAAACCTCTCTGCTTTGCAGTGTGGGAAATTAGACATGATAATAAATGATGTCTGGAAATCTGAGTTCAGCGAGGAACCTGCCTCAGTTTTATTTTCTCTACAGGCATGCTGTAACCTGGCAGATGGGACCATCATTGTTTGTAACCAGCAGTTTATAGCACAGAACTTGCACACTCCATTTTATCCAGCTGCTTCATGCTGCCTTAACCTTTAAACTGTTTTCATCAATTTTTGCAGCTTTGATGCTGGAGGCGTTTGAAAGAGGAAAGCCCCCAGTTGGTGCAGCAGCAAAAAATCATCTCCAGGGGAAACTCCATGGGAAAGTCTGGGACTGCAAGTCTTGCCTGACACCTTGTTCATCTGGGGAGTGCTGAAATGCTGCATTCACCTTTCCAAAACCAACAGGGTTTGCCCCTTTGCAAAGGAGAAGAGGGGAAAAAAAAAAAAAAAGTAGTATTTTTTAGAAGTGACCACCTGAGGGATGATAAATTGTGCAAATCCTTTCAGAGTAGATCTCCTTGGATCTTTTTTTTTTTTGGAACCAAACTGTATACTATGATAAAAAAATGCCCAGAATTTTTCA
>VZTZ01025918.1:192085-296509 GCA_013400955.1 Drymodes brunneopygia | reverse complement strand
TTTTTTTAAAGGTTTTTTTTTTTTTTTTTTTTTTTTTTTTTTTTTTTTTTTTTTGTAGTTTAAAATTTCAGAATTTTGTCTGAAGCGATCTTCTTGTAGCTGAACTAATTCACATACACTTAACTGAACAGAAAGATAACAATTCCTTGAGCTCAACAGTTCTAGCTGGAAGAGCCATTCACAAAATTACCCACCCAAAAATCTGAACTTATGTCTTTCAGGACAGAAGGGAGCTTGTGGTCCTGGTCCCCAAGGAAGACACATCTCTGCCCTGTAACAAGGGGCCAGGAGCCAACATGGCCTGAGAGTACCAAGTCACAGAGGCAGTTTGTGTTTTCCAGGCAATGCTGTGTCCAGGGTGGATCCTGGCACAGGATCAGGGCTCCCTGCCTTCTCAGGGGCTGCTTCCACCACATTCATGTGCAGCCACACAAGCTGCAGAGGAATTTGGCATAAATAACCTCCTGCAACACTTGGAACAAAGCTCTGGTTGTCTGGTGTAGAGGGATTTATAAGTGCATGTTAAGCAAAAGTGTTTTAACACCATTATTTTTAAAAAAAGAAACAACTCAAGGACATGTTGGATGCTCAGATAATAATGATAAAAGAAAAGCTTGGATGAAACAAAATCTTGTAGTAATGCCTATAAAATCCCCTGGCACTACCAGCTTTTGAAGTGTTTCACTCCAGTTTCCATTTATGCTAATGAGCACTTGAATATTTCAGTGGTTTTGTGTGTTTGCTACAGCCTGACCCAATAGCATGCTTTTAAGATCTTATGCTCTGGGATAAAATCATGCCTTTTGCCTACACTTGGAGCACATGTTCCTCATTCCTCACTTTAAAGAGTCCCTGGGACCAAGCCTGCTTGCAGTGTGGTGTTATTTTTTCCCACAGATGATGGGCTGCTGTTGTTCCAGACATCTCTCAAATGGTCAGAGGGATGATGAGACAAACACCTGTTTGTTTGCAGATGGTGCCCTGCACAGTTCTGTGAGCTATGTGCTAAACAGCCATGAGTGACTTGGAAGCAGTGCTGGGAAAAATATAGACCTTAAAACTTTCAGCAGTTCCACTCCCATCAGATTTTTAGACCTGGCTGGGCACAGCAGAGAACAGAAGGGGGAGGATTTCAATATTGCAAATGTTCTCGCGCTGCTAACGTGCCATTTTTCAGCTTTGAAAGAAGTCTTCTGTAATACAGAAATGAAGAGGTTTACCCAGCAGAAAATAAGTGTTGCCACTTTATTGTTTTTGGCAGGAAGTGGTGGTTCATCATTTGGACACACCAGGTACTTTTCTTGTGACTATCGTATAATTTAAAATGACAATGCTTCAAATGGTGACAAAATGACAAAGCACTGATCTGTGGTGGAAGTCTAGCATGGAGAGAGAGCTGCAGCCAGGCAAAATTGTCCTGAAAGGGAGTTGGAAGAGCACTTTGCTTTCAGTTTATTTATTCCCTGTGCTTTGCCTTTGCTGATACACCAGCAGGGAAGCAGGAGCTGTGAACCTTGGTGTGCATGTCTCCAGTTTGTTTGGGGCATTGGGTTGGGTCCAGGTACTCTCTGCTCCAACATTTTGAGGACTTGTTTATGCAACATTGTCCATCCCTGTGAAAACTGCTGAAATCAAACCTGGTGCATTTGCTGTGGCTGGAATACTACTGTCCATTTGCATAGCAAGGAAAAAAAAAATCATGGTTAAAACTTGCTTGCTCGTTTGAGCTGTCACAGTTGCTTTTGAGATTCTCAAGCAGAGAATTTTGCATTTTGGAGATACGTGTTCTGCTGAGCTTGCCTAGCCTTAGAAATTCCTGGGAGTGCCCAGTAGTTGCCTTGTGACAAACACTGAGCTGGTCAGCAGCAATAGCTGATGGTAGGAAAGTGTCCATCTGTCTGGGAATTTACTGCTGCCTTCAGAGATCCATAATCCTACACAAATATTTTGCTCAGGGACTTGAGTGCATCTTAGAAGATGGGAGTGAAGGTAGATTTTGTGGTCACAAAAAAAAAGACATTTGTAGAAAAATGGTGTATGTTATAAATATGGTGGTTATATGAAGTCTAGTAAAATTCCATCTAACTAAAACACATTCCTTTCAGCAAAGACTGAAGTTAAATGAGATCCTTGAAGTGTACAAACACATACCAGACAAGTGCTAGTGAATTATACCATTACCTTAGAAACTGGAGTTATTGCTAAAATGTAACACAGCTATTTAAACTGAAATTAATAGACAGGTATCATGTGCCACTTGATTTTTCTGAAGTCATTTTCACTGCTGTTCCCAGGAGAGGCTGTGAATGTGGGATTGATTTGCAGTGAGAATGAGGCCTGTGATTATCCTGTTCCTCATCTTGCCAGTGGGTTTCCTCTGGAAGGTATTCCTGCCCTCCTTCCCACCCCATGCTCCTGCTGGGCTGCAGGGGAAGCACATGTGGGGAGCTGGGGGAAGGTGTTCAAACAAATCCTCCAGCTTTAACTCAGCCAAGGGAAGTTCTTACATGCTGCCCTGTTTCTCAGTGTTGAAATCACTAATACTCAGGTCCAGGAGGATGTGCCTTTCTCTGGTTATTTAGGAGATGTCAATTCTCTGACTGACTGCATGGTCTGTGCTTGTGCTTTACAGGTTTGAGCTACTCAGTGGCCACAACCAGCTGCAAAGTGCCATAAATGGAACAATATCATGACTGGAGCTACCCAGTGGACTTCAGATGGACAGCTGGCTCTGTAAGTACCACTGTCCTGATGGGAATTCTAAAAAGCAGTGCCAGCTCCTGTGGATGGTGGGATCTTGGTCAGCAGATTACATGGTGTTAAGGAAAAAGCTTTTGTGCCTTGGAATTGTTCTGTGGCTGTGTTCAGTTTGAACTTCTCTCATATTTTTTTGTGATTTAATTATCTTTCTAAAGAAAGGTAAACTGTTAGCCTCCCCCCAAGGGGCTCATACAAACCCCTTTGAAACAAAGCACTGAAATCCCCAAACCATCTGGACTGTAGGAGACTTGGATTTTCCAAGTACTGTTCCAAAACTCAAGCTGGTGTGACTGGTCAGTGATGTACTTTATGAGATTTAAAGTCTGGTGTCTTGCTTCTACCTTCCAGCCTGTGGTTTTAATCTTCTGTGGAGCTGTGCTGAACAGAACAGCTGGCCTGTAATTGGGGGAGATTGCTGCAGCCACTTATCTCTGTGGGTGTCACTCCTGTTCTCAGGGTTATTGCAGTTAAAATGGTTATCATTTTCATCTATAGTGGCTTCCTAAGACAAAAATAAGCATGGGCCACTTACCTTTGCAGTGTAATTGAATCATTTTTGAATCATTTCAGTATAGAATGATTTACTTTTTTTTTTTCTTGTTTTTTTTCCCTGCTGATCCATGGCCATAACCCAGGAGAAGTTATGCATTGTTATTGTTCTCATGCTATTTACCAGAAGGGAGCAGGATCTAAATAAGCTTAAAAGTTTCTGATTGCCGTGATTGGAGTGTCAAAATTTTTCACTCTAAGAATAAAATAAAAGATCCTAATTCTACAGGCTATTCAGATCTTGTTACACTGCCTGCTTGTCATGCCACATTACTGTTTTCTTCTAACTCTGAATGGCCCCTCTTGTTGAGTCAGTCATTTCCTAACTCATAAATTTGGGAAGCCATACTGGGTGGTCAGAGTTCAAGTGAGTTTTGGAAGAGGGCTTGTACTAACAGATTAGGACTTGAGAAATCTCATTTCAGTTATTATCTTTAGCAAATATATTTAGTGGGACCTTACACGATCCATTAATCAGTCAGGGTGTGATCTGCATCCTACCAAGGTTAATTAAGGTGTTTCTTTTGACTTTGGTGAACTTTAACATCCTTATCCACTAAGAGCAGCCATTGCTTTTTTGTTTCTCTTCTTTTTCTGTCTAACAAACAGGCAATGCCTAATATACATTTAGGCATCCAGGAAAAATAAAACACATAGCTCTGGCAGCCTGCAAGTAATGCTACTAATGCAGGAAGAGAAACCTTTTGAAGGTCAAGTTACCACACATCCAAACCCCGGAAAGCATTTGTCATGCCCTGGGAATTGATCTGAAATCTGATCCATCTTGGAGAATAAATCACCACAGAAAGCACACATTAGAATATCTCTTACTGAAATTCCACATGGAGCTGATTTCCTGGAAGCAGCCTTAGGTGTGGTGTGGGTAATGGGGCTGGTGCTCTGGAGGGCGACTTGTGTCTGAAAAGCAGCAGGGATAACAGAAAGAGCAGTAAATCCATCAGTGCCCACAGAGGGAGGGACTGGAGCTCCTTCTTGCAGCTCAGTGGAAAGGTGGACTGCTCTTCAGGTATGTCCTTATAAATGTCAGCACATGGACCTCATTCTGAAAGTCCTAATGCCAGCACTTTACATTGGACAGCTTGTAATATACAAATGATATCAGCTCCATGAAGACTTTAAAATAGGAAGGAATAGTATCATTAAATCCTGAGGGTTGCTCCCATATGAGATCTCCTTGTACTGCAAACTCCACATAAGTAAAAAATAAGAGCATTTGACTGTTTCATAAAGCTAAGCATATTTCACAGTGCCATATCATAAAACCCTTGCCTCTTGGGTAGCTGGGTGTGGCAGTTGTAAAAGTGTCAGATTTATTCTAAGAATTCTCTGTGTTCATTGTTTTTAATTGCCTTTATTCCTTGTAACACAAGGCAGAGGCGCATGGAAGCAATCAGTAATTTGTCCTCTATGATTTCATGTAACTGAGCCAATGTCCTCTGCACACAGAAAGAAAGCAAAGCCCCAAGATGAAAGCTCTGCCTGGGATTACCTGGGATTAACTGGTGAGCACAAAAAGGATATTAATAAGAAAATAGTTGAGGGCTAGCACAGGTGTTCTCCCATGAAGAGTCTAAGGCACAGCCTTATACCCTGGTGAGGGAGCTCTGTGCCTCTAGCCATTTGTGGTTTCAATGGTTTGTGCTAATGTGGGCTGGAACAAGTGTAATGGATGTAGGGGGCAGGAAAAAAATCTCTTCTGGTCTAATGCTCAGTTTTAAATGATTTTCAGACAAAAAGAAAGCTGAATATAGTGCACAATACAGTTTTAGCTAAGGAAAGGAACTGGCTTGGAAGAGAAGGTGGCTGAGACTGAAAGCAAACATAGCACAAGAGAAATGTGAAATGTTGTCTTTATAAACTGTGTATTTCTCCTGCTCTGTCAGTTTATTCATAATATCCTGTCTTTAAATAAATAAACAGTCTGGATATTTTTTTCCATTTTTCTTTCGCCATTTGTATACTTTATTCAAACCATTTCTTTTCAACAGTTTTTTGTCTTTCCTTCCATGGCAACAAAGAGCCAAGGCTTCTTTGCAAAGGCAGCACAGTCCTTCACACAGCACCCTCTCTGTGCTAAGGTGGGTACAAATCCACTCCTGTTGTTAGGACTGCTGACATCACTGACCAATAGTGATGATAATGAGACAGTTCCTAGCCATGCATTATTAATATGATCGTGTTACCCGCAGCAAGTGGTGATCTCCAAGTTTTAGTGCACTAAGGCAGCCTTAAAATCTTCAAATCATTTACAGCTTTGTCACACTTTTTCAGTAGCTATTATTGCTCAGCCATTCCTCTTTCTCTTCCTCTTGCCTTCTCAGGTGAGCAAAGATCTTTGATGCTTCCACTTTCTCACTCCGTGAATGGATCAAACAGCCCAAAACCTACAGGGCTTTGAAAGGGGAGGAGCACTGGAAGAGGAGATTAATCAGATAGAACAGACATGCATTTGTCTGGAGCTTGCTTGGTCTGGTTTTGTAGTTGACATTTGTGAGCATAAAAGCATTAGGGAGAGAAGTAACAATGGCATTTTTCGATAAAATATTAGTAGACAGAAAAAAGTTAATTTTGTACTAAATACCACTGTAATATTATGGCTTGTGGTAAATTTCTAACTACCCTGAAGTGATAATCAGTTTTCTTTCCTGTAAAAGGATCCATAGTCTAAGGAGACTCTTGAGTGGCAGCCTAGATATGAGAAATGTTATTTGAATTAGGCAAAGTTTATATTCTTATCCATGTTTATAGTGCTTTCCAGAGGCTTTCTCTCACTTTTAGGCCTTCTCCACAAAAGTACATGCAATAAAAATGTTGCTGCCGCCAGCTTGTATGCCTGAAAGGTCAATTCTTCTTTTTGTTCTAACTTTATCAGTTTCTTTAATAAAAGATATTAACTCTCTTCACAAACCTGTCTCACAGAGAGAAGAAAAATATCCCCAGCTCCAAAGAAAATATCACTTCTATTTAATGATTAAAAGGAATCAGTGTGAGAGAAGACATAAGGCAGCTACCAGAAAATTCTGGTGAGTAGCAAGCTATAAAAGCTTCAGTTTTCTGGCCATTCTGAAAGTTTTTGGTTTTGTTTTGGTAATAAAGTTGAGCATAACAGAGCAAGAAGTCTTTCGAGGCCATGGTTCACACATCAGGAAAACAATCCTTTCCTTCCTTCCTGATGATAGGGACTATGCCTTTCTTAATTCCAGAAGGTGCTGCAGCAGCTCTGTGCCAATTCCATTCCTTCAGCCTGGCCTGTGGAACATCCCCTCTGTGAGAGGAGACCAACACCAAATTCACAGCTTTCACTTTTGCTGGAAAGGACTGAAGTGACTTTGAGAGGTTACCATGGGATTTATCAGAAGAAACTGATGGGAGGGCACTGCCTAAGGCCTCCAACATGAACACACATCAACATCATAGGAGATTATTACCAGTAGGATCATTCTAACACTAATATTTAATAATGATTAATAACAAACAACAGTCATAACTTTTCCATAAAATATAACAACTATGATAATACAATAGTAATTTTTCTAAGAAACATGTAAGTAGTTAATACTAATTAATAGTAACAAACAAAACCCATTGCAATTCTATAAAATTTAAAGGCAATTAATAGTAACAAACTCCATGACATTTTTATAAAATATAACAGTAATCAGTAGTAATTAGTAGTAACAAAATCAATTACATTTCTATAAAATGTAACTATGATAGTACAATAGTAATTAATACTATATAGTAGTAACAAACAAAACTGTTACATTTCTGTTAAATGTAACAGTAATTAGTACTAAATAATAGCAACAGAAACCATTACGTTTCTGTAATATCTGAATGTAATTAATAGTAACGATTGTTAAAGTTCTATAAATATAAATCTACAATAATTAATAATAATCATTACATTTCTATAAAATAGAATATTAATAAGACCAGTGCTAATAAGATGTTAGCCTAGTGCAGGTAACCAGGCCTGTGGTGTTTATACCAAGTAGAACACAAACCCCAGCTCCAATTCTGAGCTAGTGCATTTTTGTTCCAGGTTCAGCATTTAAATCCTGCCCCTCTCTAGGTGTGAATATGAGACAAGTTATCCCTGTGTGACAGGGAAGAGCCAAGCCTGTGCAAAGTTCACCAGCACACTGTGCTCTGCGTGGTCACTGCTTGATTATTCAAAGGTGTTTGTGGAAAATAAGTCCAAAGTTCAGCTTTGGTGGATGATCACTCTTTCTGCACCATTTAAGCACATCATCTCATTTCTAAGTGGTACTGATTACAACACTTCATGGGCAACCACAGTCATTTTCTGAATGGAAGGGCAAGAGAAATGTGACCCTGTCATAAAACAAAGCCCATGCTCCAGTGAGTGGTGTAACATGGGCTGAATGCTCAGGGGGGCTGTTCCAATGTGTGATTAAATGCAGCTCATTGGTATAATGCCTTCCCATTTAAACAGCTTAATTTTTAAATCACCAGATAATTGTGTAATTGTGGTATTTCTGTTCCCTTTCATGAATCAGGGCCTCCTGTCTAATGGTTCTGTGAAAATAGAATTGCCTGAAGGCATCCCCAGCTCTGTTCTGTGGTGTCACTGTGGGGCTCAGAGCTGGGCCCTGGAGCAGGTAAATGATGTTTGACTTGGAGAATACACCTACACCTGCTAGGGCCAGCTCACTTCTCCTTCCAAGAGGGACATTGCTCATGAGATCACATCCACAGGCCAGTCAGCTGCTGCTGGTTTCTCCTTGTAGCAGCTCCTTTGCAGAGTGTTTCAGCTGGGAAGCTGCACCGTTGCTGTCAAAGGAAGATCAATCCATTACAAACTGACTTGTTGGCTTCTCCTGACAAAAATATACCCAAAGCATTTTGAATAAGCAGGCGAATCTCAGTGTTCTTTTATGTCTTCCCATTTCACTAAAACACAACCCACTTGCTAAATACATGTAATCTGAGTCAAATTGGTATAAATGCCTGCCAAGGATAACATCAAGGATGCTAAGGAAAAACAGCTAGATATTACCAATTAAATACATCAGTAGATTTGGGAGAAACTGCTGGATTTGTACAAACAGGCTGTTTGTGCTTTGCTTCTTCAATATAGAATCTCCAGAGATGAATAAAACACAAGGAATTATGGGGAACTTCAGGTAATCTTCTTTTCTTTCACTTCACCCAAACTGGGGCTTGGCACATTTTGTCTGCAGCATCAAAGCACTGCAAACAAAGCCACAGCAAATGAAACCACAGCATACAGCACAAACACCCCGTGCAGTACAGATCTAAAGCCATAACCAACACCACGGAGCTGTGTAGGACTCATGGCTACCCTTTTATTTCCTTGCATAATTAAGTGAATCTTATTTTTGTTGTTGTACCTATTGAAAGGCATTTAGTTCCCTGTTTATACAGAGACAGCCCTGACTTCTGTTGTAGCATCAGTTGAAAATTTAAGACGGGGAGGATTTTCCCATAATTAATGAATATTTTAATCAGTATTAAACTCCAGGTCTCCTTTTTATATCCCCTTCCCTAATTTACTTCTGCCTCTGAATGCTAGACAAAACCCATAAGGGGGACAAAGCCTGAGTAGACAGGCTTCAAATGAGTATTTTAGAGCTTTGCCTTGAGAGGAAACCTTTGTGATTTCAGTATGCACACGTTGAGAAGACCTATTAAAATACATGGCTCTCTGAGCCACTGCATCGCTTCACCTCAGTACTTCACCTTCCCATCCTGTTATACAACAGCCAATGCACTCCATTCCTGGTGAGACATTTAAATTGTGAGCTCTTTGGGCCATGAGTTGTTACCTTTTTGCTCAGCGCTTTCACAATTTTTAGTCCCAAGAAGCCAATGACCTTGACTGGACACAAAAACCACACTTTATACAAATTATCCATAAATATTTCCAGAGTCTTTCTTTGGCATCACACAAATTTCTTCACCCACACTGAATATGTCTCCAGCTTAAGGCAAATTGTCTAAAGCTCTTGCATGATACTCTGCCTTATTTATGAATATTTCAGCTTCTGATCTGATCTGTGTCTACTACACCTTCTGTTTCTTACCATTTTTAAGGACAAATCAGTAACTTCAAAAGCCAAGAATGCTGTCCTGAGTGGCCACCTGGCAATATGTAGACTCTAAGGCTCCAAAAAAAAATCGGACTTAATGTTCCTACCTTATTACATGGTATTAGACACCACCATGCCCATAAGTTTAACTAAGCTGGAAACTGACTGGAAGACAAAGGAAAATCATTTCTGAAAGCATAAGAAATATAATTTCACATGTTGAGTGCCTGTGTGTTTTTAAGATTTTTTTAAAAACTGAACCAAAGTGCCTAAGATTTAAATACCAACTTGAGCTGTCAAAAATCACTACAGATGTAGGTAGAATTATTTTTCATGTAACAGAATCTAACTCCTGTCTCTCGCTGGGTTTTGGACACAAAACTGGCTGACAACTCACACTGCAGTTATATGAAAACATCACTGTCAAAAGCACAGGCAATTCAAACATTTTTCTGCTACATTTGTGGTAGAAAAAGACTTTTTAAAAGCTTATAGTTGTAAAAAAATAGCACATGTATGAGAAAAACAATGGTTTAAGATTATTTCTTTTGCCAAGTATCAAGTAAAAGCATTAGGAACAGATACAGCACTATTTCATGAAGTCAGAAAAAGGTAAAGACTTGCAATTTAATGTCATTATACAGACACATTCCTATAATATTGTCATCATCTACTACTTGAGACAATGAAACGAATCCAAAAACTCTGCCTTAAAATAAGTCATATTTTATACTGGAAACAAACTGAATACATATGGCAACCCAGTGCACATTTCGAATTAATCCAGTCAATTTGTATTTAAATGAAAAGTCATTGATATTCTTAAACTTAGGAGAAAACACTCTTTAAATAATCCCCCTATAGATTGCACTGCAATTAACAACATGCAGAGTGTAAAATGTGTGGGTTTTTTCCTTCTCCTGTTATGGTTTAACATGACTGAAGGATTCCCTTGCAGATTGGTCTTTTAAAGTCCACAGGCCAAAGAACTTCAATTGCATGGGCTTTCCAGTGTGAAGTTGTTGATACTGTCATAACTGTCATTGTACCTTAAATCCCAAATGAGATAACTACTTCATTATCTAGAGACTAGTAACCATTTAAGATATGGCATGGAAGGAATAAAGGGAAGATCTTTACATCTAGATTTTTAAAACTTGAATGACATCTACTACTCAAAATGTATGAAACACTGCAAAATATCACTGTTCATTGGGGAAAAAAAAAGAGGAAGAGAGACAAAGCAGGATTTGAGCTTGATTCTTGGATGCCTTTGAGGGACAAGTAAGGTAAATGTCTGCAAGTACAATGCAAATTCAAGGGACATAAGATGCTTGCGGCTTTTATAGCATATTGGGGACTTACATTTGGTGATAGAAATTGCCACATTACAGGGCTTTCAACATAACCTCAACACTTTCCTACAATTTAATTTCTTCCTTTATTCAGAGTTTCACAGAAAGTTTTCACAATGGAAAAGTACAGACAACTGGAGGGAAAGAAACCTCACTCAAACACTACTGAATGAAACACAGATGTGGAATGACAGCAGAGGTTCTTTTTCTTGGTATTTATGTTGCTGACACTCCTTAACGTGATTTCCTACATCAAGAGGAGCTACTAACACAAATAAGTATTTCCAAGGTTTGTTTTGCAGTTTTCATTGCTAGAAATGTTCTGTTCAGCTCTGCTAAAAGGACAGACAATGTACAGGGTGTGGAGGAAAATCTCTTTGCCTCATGTTGTTGGCTTCTCATCCTCTACGTGGTGTTTGCTGCTACCATCAAAGTATTTTCTGCAGGAAAATGAATCTGGTCAAACTTCTATTAGGAAGGGTACAGGGTGTAATTAAGATCAGTCTAGAATAGCTCAGTGCTATCCTTGGTTTTAGAGAGGACTGTATCTTGGAGATCCAGGTTACTCTTATCCCTGTATCCATCAAGCTACTGGCAATTTTGAATTAATGGCAAAATGGAATTGCTGAGAGGTTTTCCTGTTCTTGAATATTTTACCCCTTAGTGCTTCCATTAGCAATATGTGCTTCAAAGAGATGAGAATATAGGTGAGCCTGTAAAGTATTTTCAGACTAAGACTATCATGATATGCATTTCACACTCAATTATTGATGCATTGGGGAATGAAAAATATTAGAGACAGAAGACACTGATAAAGGGACACTCTATTTATCTGAACTGAGTGTGCAGGCTGACTGGAAATTTCATCTAAGTGTCTTTGGAATTAAAGGCAGTTATCTGAGCTCGGCGCTTATGGTTTTCTTATAATTGCTATTGTAAGCAGAAAAAAAAAAAAAAGCTGAAATGTAAAAATTGCCCAAAGAAAGATCAAAGATTACCACAGCACTTACTAAACTCAGTAACAGCACCAGCCTAGTGATGCCTGCTCACTATCAGCCAGGATGCATGATCACTCTCAGTGATGCCCGCTCACTCTCTGCTCAGGCACCACTGCTGCTTGCAGCAATTGCTGCAGCCAGTTTCCTTGGTGGTTTTTCAATCATCTTACAATTTTACATGGAATTACAGGTGGATATTGGAATGGAAAAACCCAACATCTTCCACCAACGGCTGCCAGATATTTTCAAAACTGAAAGTTTCAAAACTGACACCCATTCCAGTAAAACTAACAAGGGAGGGCAGCAGAGATTCCCTCCCTTCCCCACCACACGCCTCATTAACAGCACACAGCAGCCCTGTGCTTCCCGTGTTCCCAGCACAACCTGCAGGGAAGCACCAGATCAGGGCACTGCTGCTCTCCCCTGCCCCTGCAGCCTTTGTGCAGTGGAGGCAGAATCTGCAAGCCAACATCTTTTCTTTCCCTCAGGAGCATCTGAAGCTCTCCTGGACAGGTATTTATCTTGTGGCAGTTATAATATTATTTGACGTTATCTCCTTCTCTGTCGTTTCTTCCTCCTTTTCACTGGAGAATTGAGCTGCTTTCTGTATGGGGCCAAAAACTGCATACATTGAGTGAACTCAGAGCAGGAAACCTCAAGGCCTTTTTTTGGACAGGCCATGTCATTCCAGAGAGCTGTGTGGAAAAGCAACCAAGCAGTTCCTCCAACTGCTTCTGCACTACAGAGCAACTGCTGTCTTTCTCCAACTTTAAGGCTAGACCTGGTGAACAATAGGATTGCCAGTCTGCCCCCAAGATATTAAATATACACGGGCAGCCATTCCAAACATTATGAAATTAAACAACCTCCTCTATTCTACACAATAAAACCAAATTGCTGCAATTGTGTCAGTAAAGGCCACACGCAGAGAGGATGAAGGATCGGAGCAGCCCGCAGATTTTTCTCAAGGTCTGTCAGCAGCACTTGTCTGCCTGCAACAAGAAATTCCTATATCCATATGCTTCCTGTCAACCTGTGTGACAAATGCTGCACAGTCTTTGTGCTCCCAGCTCACAGAGGGAGTAGATGATATAAATAAAGCCCCTCTTTGTTCCAATCCATGGATAGGAGGCAATGCACAGACAAAGACAAATGTGATGGCTGCCTGCTGGTCAGGGAGAGTCAGCTGTGAGCTGATTCAGAAAAAACACAGCTTTATTTGATGTTTATGGGTTTGAACCCAAGCTCAATGTGTTTGTAAATTACTGGGGTGCCATTGTGGCTTGGCTCCCATGCTGTGCTGCAAACCAGGTTTGCTCTGGGCACAAGATCCCGACCCACTCCCAATCTGCACAGGAGCAGTTCCTCCCCTCCTCACCACAGCTGAGTCAGCCACTCAGGGGGAGCAAAGGCACCCCAGCTGTTTGCTGTCACAAGCCAGCAGCACACTGCAAATTCCAGAATCGCTGGGGGGACCTGAGAGGAGACCTGCTCAGGAGGATTCCTCTGTCTCTGTAATAACCTGTTAGTGGTGTAGGACTTCCACTGCCACTATGTCAAAATTTGTCTTCCAAGTGGCAATGCCAAATGATTATCATTTTTGCAAGGCTCAGCTTCCTAAATTGCAGTGAGGGAAAACAAAGGGTCACACCAAAGTAAAGTTTGCCTTTTACTCCTCCTTACTTGGCCTATTCCCTTCTACTTCCCAGAGAAGCAGAGGAAGGTCCAGGCTCCTACAGAAATATATGGTGATCCTGGTAAAACATTTTATACAAAGAAGCATATCAGAGGAAATTCATATAATTAGGCTCATCCCCAGACAAAAGGTGGAGTTGATGTCCTTTGACCCCTCTAACTGATAAAGATAGGCTTCTCCTAAAGGGAATTCTGACCCACTAGATGTCTTACAGACCTGTCTCACAGCAGTGGCCATGAAGTCCTGCTGGCAATACCTGATGTGTTTGGCTGACTTGGGAGTCTGGGTTAGGTCCATCTTACCTTTTTCAAGTGGCTAAACTTGGGCATTATCAAACACAGCAAAACTAAGAGGTTTTAAGCTCATAGACGATGTTCATCACCAAACCACTGTTTGTGATGTGCATTACAGTTAAGTAATACACAAACCTGCAATTTCAGAAATCAAATGTGACAACTCTCAGGCAACTGTGGCAGCAATGATCATTCTAGAATAACACCACTGGAACAGGAGATGCTGTTGGCTGTTATTACAGGGCCTGTTTCCATAAAGCTCCTATAAAATCCATATGCACAGTAACCATTTGCAAGTGAAAACAGTGGCTGATGTGTGCGATTGTTTATTCTGAATACAGAACAGACATCTGCATGAGCAAATCCATGTGCATGCAAATTTCCTCCAAAACTCACTGAGACAGTTTTGAGCCAAAGCTACAAATGCTTTTTGGAATATTCCTGTTGATTTCAGGGATTTTGCCCACAGTTGTTATTTCCACACCATTGACTTTACTCCACTGCTCTTAAATATCAAGAAGAATCTTAAGTTTTCTTTACTTACAGCACAGTTAAACTGATATTGAGTCAAACCAAGGCCAAATACTCTAAGAAGGAATAATCTCAAGAAGTAAGCTTGAGAGTCACTAAATAATAAAGCATGAATCATACTGCTGTTTATCCTCTCCTGCAGTGGATATTTGCAAGCAAAAATCAGGGATTTCTTCTATTTATTTACCTATTTTTCCCTCCAGGAAGTCTGTTTAATGAGGAAAAAACTCCAAGCTCTTAAAACCCATGTGTATATGTTAAAGCTTTTCAGTAAAGAAAACTCTTCATAAAGCTCAAACATGTCTCACAGTTGTATTTTGCTGTTGCTGCTAAGGGAACAAAATAACTAAGCATAAAAATAAAATATGCTGAAAAGCTTTTGAATTCTGTAATTGTGTTCATGTTGCAGCGGGTGTTTTTTGTTTAAATTGGAAGGCTCTCAATAACTGGAAAGCCACCAGGTTGCCCTCAGGCAGAAAAGTACCACCAACTCTCTAATATCATGCAAAGAACCAAGGGATATTTGGTGCATCTCCATACCATACATTTGCTACTATCCAAGGGTTTGGGCCCTTCATCTGCTGTTCTGTGGGCACAGGGGCATCTTCTGCTTCAAATTCTCCCAGTCACCACAGGGCAGCCACCATCTGTGTGCAAATTCCTGGTCAGGTCTCAAACAGAAATGAAAAGTGGGAAAAAAGCAGCAGTGACCTCAAGCACTTCAAAGGCTGATCAGTGTAGGAACAGTCACTTGTTTTGCTTTTCCAGATTCTCACAGGATTCCTCATGAAAAATTAAAGTTTCTATTCCTTTGGCTTAAGCTGCCACACTGTAATAAGATGAGTTGTTGTTCTTGGTTTGCTGATTGATAAGGTTTGAAGCACTTTTACTTTGCATTCTGTTGTGTGTAAGCTGGCAATGGGCTAGAAGGAATAATTTATAAATGAGATGAATTTGTATAGATTAGCCAAGTGCCTACTGACTGAGAATATAGCAATGTCTAAATATTTAGATGAATTAAGCAGCAAGGAAAGATAAATATTCTTGAAAATAACACATTTAGTAGGCCACTGAAGTATAACTAGGAATAAATAAAAACAAGCAAAGAAAAAACATAAGAACACAGAGGAAAGGCATAGCAGTATAATGAGGCAAACAAAAAAAGTTTGCATGTCTTTATTTATACCTCTCCCATCACTAAGTCTAAGTTTATAACTTCAAAAATATAAAATACTGGCAAGGTGAATGACCCTAGCTGGTCTTTATTATGATTTTCAGCTTGGGACACACATTATCCCTCTCTGTTCTCCATGTTAAAATAACTGCCTTGCATTCCTCTCACTGCCTGTAAACAAACACACATCTCCACTGATGTGTACACATCCATATGTACACACAGCAAAGGATTATGTGATGCAGCCACCCCTTACCTTGGAAAACAAAAATGTTGGCATAGATTGCTGTCTGCCTCCTGATTCTGACTGTCTAGGAGGGGGGAAAAAGTATTGCTCTCATACTGAATAAACCATCATCACAAAGACTGGTTAGGCACAATTCTTCCAGTCTTTCCTATAAGCTTTGCACTGCTTTTGTGGTGAGTTTTATTCCCTTTCCTTAATGGGGAAAAAGGATCACCAGGCACCATGACACAGCAAGTGGAAAACCTCTGTAGCATCCAAGTACTTCCCCAATATTGCTTTCAAACTTCTCTAAATAAAAAGATAAATTTAATTACTTCTCAGTTTTCCACTTCTGGATGAAAATAAGTTTGAAACAATAGGAAAGGGCTAAAAAATTGAAAGAAATATTAAGCACCAGTCAAAACTATTTATTTCTTCAGTCTCATGGGATTCTTAAACAGAGATGTTAAAAATAGACTCTAGGAGTAAGAAGCATCACTTCAGTCTTCCAGAACATTTGTATTTTACTGACATGAATTCTTCTCTCTGTTAATTATGGATGGTCTGGGTGAGGTAATTAAATTAAGAGGAAAAATAGGCTTTGGGTTGTTATTTTAATTATTTGAGTAATATATACTTGGTACAGTTTACCTTTTAAAAAATATAGTCTAAAATCTCTAGAGAAGAGGCTAATAGCTCTGCATAACCCTAGGGAGAGCTTGACTTCATATTAATTGATCTGCTAAATCACAAAGTGGTTATTGCCTGCATATATTTAAAAATAGATAGTAGGATCTTAATCACTACTTTTAATCTTGAAATTCTTTCTTTAGGTAGTAAAGACTGCAGTTCTATGTCATTTATATCTTATCTTGTTACTTCTAAAAGTTATCAGGTTCCTTCTCAGAACAGTCTGGTTTGTTTTCTTTGTTTTGTGTAGGTATACTTAAAAATGTACTAGAATATCGAAGAGAATTTACAGTTTTGTATAACTTTGGAAAACTTGCAACTATTTAAAATAAGCCCATTGTTCTCATAAAATCATAATATTTCCATCTCATGTCCTCATTATGTGGAACATGTCAACTTACTTCAAAAATCTGTATTTACTTTTTTGTAAGAATGAACAAAAATTCTAGCCCAGGGAGCTAGCTAAACTAGAAAACATTTCAAGTAAAATGGTTCTCTCTACTCTGGGCATGGCCTTTTCCAATGAATTTCCCAGGTTAGAATTTTCTAAGTAATTTACTGACAGAATAAGTTAGAATAGTTATTTGAGCCTTCTGGAGTAAGTGAATCTCAATTAAAGTAAGAGCAATTACTGCAGCATTTAATTTTTCCACCTCCCCTCACTGATTTCTCCCCTCCCCTTCAGTATGTTTAGTAGCACTGGCTGCTTCTTGCTTGTCTCAGAAGTTAATTTTTAAATTTGAAAAACCAACATAGAAGAATTTCTTGAGCTGATGCTGTGAGGTGCACCAAGCATCATTAAGATTTCAGTCTCATTTCAGGGAAGGACAGTTCCACAGGCTGCAAGGAAGAACAGATTATTCCACAGATTAAAGACAAAGCCCAGAAATACACATGATGACAGCTGCAAGAAAGCTAATATATTTTCAGTCTGTGCAAAACATTAGGTTTTCTCAGTTGAGTAATGGAGTGAGAAGTTATGGGGTTTATATTATGTATGTTTTCAAAGCCATAAAAAAGCAGTCACATTTCTCTTCATGAACACTATCACAGTGTACCAGAACACTTCCCGTTTGATATGGAGCCTAGTCAATAAAAAGGGTAACAATTTATGGCATTCAAACCAATGTATGGGATTTCAGCCATAAATGAAACCCCAAACCTGCATTTTAAAGAGTTTAATACAAGTGGCTCCTATCCCAGCCTTTAGGGGGCAAGGCAGGTTACACACTTGGAACAGGAAAATCCTGATCTACTCAAGATGATGACAAACCTACCAAGCATGTAGCAATGTTCAAAGGAAGTTCATTGTTATTGACCCAAAAAGACAGAGACAGACAAGGAAATCACATTCTTCAATTCCTCATCTCACCTAAAAGCACTAAACACAAAGAACTACCTGTCTAATTTGTGTGCCATCAGCCAAAATGAGAACAATCCATTTGAAGTTTTACTGACACTTGAAGTGCTGATAAACCTCCATCCCCTATCACCTCTTTATGAAATGGATCAGACAAGTCAGACTGGAAGCCTTTAAAGGTATTAGCTGAAAATCAAAATGGAAGGGATTTTTTTTCCTGACGTGTTTATTCTCACTCTTTGACACTTTTACATTAAAAATAAATAGTATGGTTCTTCTCTTCCAGGGTACGTGGTGGATTAAGATTAACTCTTTTGGAAAACTACAGCCAATCTCAAAACCAGCTAATTCATACCTAGTTCTTAAACCAGTAAAATCAATTTGATCCTTTGTGGGCAATCAACTGTTCCCATCTTCCTGGAACTACATCCACCTAAGCGCCTCTAAGAAGATGATAAATATTATTTTCATTTTGGTTTTAACACACACTTCATGGTTTCAGTAAGGTGTGTGCTTTCTCTTTAAAAAGAGTCACAATCTGCTTCTGTAAATCCCAGCAGCTCAGAGCAATATCATGTTGTGCCAAAACTCTGCTGCCCTGAAAATAAGAATCAAAATCCTCTCTGTGTTACACAGTGCAGGAAGCCAGAATTGTTTCTAATATCAGAGGAGGAAACAAAATCCTTCCCAGATTCCACTGACTGGGGAGTCAGTGGTTGGGCTCTTGCATGTCTTAAGGAAAAGTGTGGTGTTTCCTTGCTGGCATCCAGCACATCTCAGAGCACACTCTTGCTGCTCTGAAGGTGAGATAGCTGGGCTCTTCTGGCTAATTCAGTGCCCATTCTGCACCACTAAGACAAAACCCACAAACCTCTCAGTGCAATGTTCTCTGTTGGAATTTCTTGTAGAATAAGGAAAACAATCCTCCCTTGCATTTTCTAAAACCAGCATGGTACCTTAATGTAAAACTACCTGCCTGTGGAATTGTTGGTCTTCACCTCTGGAAAATGCTAAATATTTTTAGTGTTTCCATAGAATTACAGCACTTGCGACAAAGAAACAAAGACACATGATCCAGAACCTTTCCTAGCTACAAAATTGCTTGGACTTAGACCCAGCAGTCAGGCAACCAAGGTTGCCCAAGCCTCTCTGCAAAATTTTGTTTAAAATTTAGATTACATTGAGCTTTTCCAATGACATTTTTTTAGGTTATTTGAAAGGTGCAGCTCCTGTATTCTTGGAAGGAATTTTCTGAAGCATCTTTCGTATTGCTACCATGGGTTTGCTCTGGTGACATTTTGAGGAAAACAACTGGTCTGTAAGCAAAGGCAATGAAGAGGCAGAACTACTCAATGCCACTGTCTGAAGCTGCATTCAAAGGGAAATGCTAATTTTTCTAACTTGACTGTTCAATTTATTCTGTTTTCCTATCCCTATTTCCATATATTAAAGGGGTAAGGGATGGACTGGTCTATTTAGAAAGCTCCTTCTCCTAACGTTAATTTTACCTCATTGTTGATGTTTATCAATAAATGCTTAAAAGAATCAGCTGATTTTTAAGCTACTGTTGAAAATAATAGCAAGCTGTTGGGAAGAGCAGCGAGGTGCAATGAAGCCCTGCATTCTGGCTGATGATAAAAGCATAGTGATCCATTGAAAAGCAATGGAGAGGAAATAAAATGGAACACTACAATAAACCAAGTGTCATCACCATTAAGTTAACATTACACACTCTCTGTGAAATGCCTGAGTGTGGAGATCACATTTTCTTATAAGTGTTTAGAGGTGTTTTCTATCCACTCATGTACAAAATTCTACTTCAAGTTAAGCTCTTTACCTAGTATGTAAAATAAAAATTCTCCTAGAAAATGCTATGAATTTTTCACCTAATGTGATTGTTTTCCAGTTCTGGGAATGTACAGCTATCTTTTCTCCAAGCCTTGTTTGTGACACCCATCCTAGCAAGAACACATTTCTGATTCACATCACATTTAGGTAGATTACTGGGGTGATTTTCTTCCTCAGCTCATGGATTCCAGCTGAAAAGCATCACTTGCCATATTTAAGTACCACTTACTATCTTGGGGTCATTTAAACTGCTCAGAGGCAAGGAAGAAAATACCTGGAGTCTGGTTTTTTGATTGTTTCTTTGAGAATATCTCCCTGTACACATAAAAAAATCTGCAGGACTCAGGAATCTGCATTTACAGTAGTAGGGATTTCATCACCAAAAAAAAAAAACCAAAAACCATGAAATAACCTTCCATTACTGGTACATTTGGCAATTCAAAAGCACCAGGAAATTACCTCAGCTCCCCAGTAAAAGTATCTTTCACATGGGGAAGGTCACAACTAGCAAGAGGCTCTGATAGCCTTCCTTTCTGTAATCATTTGCTGCTCTATTTTCTTAGCTTTCTCATCAATAGGTGTTTTCACTTTTGCATCTCTCAGTTCAGTTTTCTCTCTCCACGTGCCCTCAGTGAGATGGAATCACACCCAGCTGCTTCAGATCATGGTAAACCCCCTCAATTTACTGCTGCAATCATCCTTTGTGTCAGAGAGACACACCCTGCTACTCACTCCCCATCATCTGGACTCCCTCCCCCGTGCCAAAATCCCCCCATTTCCTTGGCATTCCTTTATGGGAAGGAGCTGTAACATCCCTGAGCCGATGCAATATCTCCATTTCCACAGTACTTTCAGCTCCCTGAATTGTTTGGGTGCTAATAAATCAAATTTCTCTTACCCCACCACAAGATCCCCTAATATTCTCAAAGGAAAGGAAAAAGAGGCAGATAAAAAGTGATTCTCTAAAGAAATATTTTATAGTCTTAACAAAAAATGGTGAGAACAGATTTGAGTTGCTAAACTTCAGGGGCCATACTGCACTTGATAACATGGCCAAACTTCTTGGGACTTGACTTCAAAATGCAGATTTGTACTTGCAAATTGGGTGCCAAAAGGCGTAAGATGCAGGCCTATTTACTGTTTTTCTGCTTCCTAGTTTTGGGTTCTCATGGAGCTTATATCTGTCTAAATATCTATCCAAACAGTAATTCTAATACTCTCTAATTATTTGTGGAAGTTGAAACAGAAAATTTCCTGTAACCTTCCACTTCCCAGGTTTCCAAATCTATAAAGGATGGCATAAAGCCACTGCCTGAGGGTGTCAGGGGGGGAGCTGCACACACAGTGAGTTAGTCAAGTATTTGCTTTCCAGGAAGGGAAGGTATGAACTGAAAATAAGAAAAGATATCAAATTCAGTCTGGAACTGCAGCTACTAAAAACTGCAGATGTTGTGGTACCCTACAGCTGCTCTTGCCTCAGGGCCTTTCAGACCTACCTGAGTGTCTGGGCCATGCACATCAAGATGACTTTGCACACTAAGCACATCCCACACGAGCCCTGGCTCTGGAAATAGCACACTCACTCCTCCTCAGTGCAGGGTTCACTACAGAATTACTCACATTCCAAGGATCATGAACACACAGCCAACAAAGCAGGACTTGCCCTCCGGCACTCACAAGAGTTCTTCACAACTTCATAACTAAGAACATGATACAGAAAGTCACATTTCAAGGTTAATCTCACATTCTAAGTGTCTTGCTGATGAGGCTGGGCTCTGTGGCCAGATCGGGAGACACTGACAGCCAGGGCAATGAGTTGGAACAACAAGAAAATGAGCAACACAAATGCTAATAAAATCTTATTTCTGTTCTGCAACTTAACAGCTTTATGAACAAATCCTGTAAAGGTTAACAGATCACAACCTTTTAAAAGAATCATAAAACAACATCCAAAAAAATCTGCTGGTTAAATGCAGATTGTTTATAGATAGGTATGTATATTATACACACATAGCACTAAGTTTATACTGGATTTCATGTGTACATATTTATAAAGTAAAATGACTACAGGAACATAAACTATCAAAGCCATCATTTTACAGTCCACATAATCTTAAAACC
Organism: Drymodes brunneopygia; assembly: GCA_013400955.1. Taxonomy (NCBI): domain Eukaryota; kingdom Metazoa; phylum Chordata; class Aves; order Passeriformes; family Petroicidae; genus Drymodes; species Drymodes brunneopygia. The sequence goes on along the minus strand of VZTZ01025918.1, from coordinate 274,810 downwards.
ATTTCCCACTTTAGACCCAGTTTTGAAAAGAAAAACAAGAAGATGGCAAGTCTTTTTGCACATTAATCTCTTCTTGGAAGATAAACCAGCAATCAATATTTTTAACAGCCTGTTCTTTTATTTCACACCCAGTCACTGCTCTAATTGTGGGCAGGAACAAAGCACTGAGCTGTTGAGCTTAAACCTACTCAGCCTATTTTTAAAAAGTCATACAGAAAAATGTAATCTGTCCTTTGCCTCCTGGTTTTGTGAAATCACTGTCATAACACTGAATAACAGAGTTAAGTAGTCCCCATAAGATCATGGAATAATGATCTTAGTAAATTTGAATATTATGGTTGCATTTAACTTTCACATCCATCTTGACAGACTTTTACAGGAAGGAATGTGACCATTAATTAGCACAAAAATCCAGAGTGGTCTTCAGTGTCATCATCATCCTCCTCAGTGTCATCACTTGGCAGCTCACGACAGGTGAGCACTCCTAGAGATCTGAGTTATCCTGTGTATCACAGGACTTCCCCCAGTTCCTGCCTCCCTCTGAGACAAATGCTGGATGTCTGAAAAGGCAAGCAAGCCACCAAACACACAGTAGCCTTAAGGCCAACAATCACTGTGCAGCTGACAGTCAAATGCCTTATTTCAAGCCTCTGAAGCTTGTTCCTCCAGCAAAACAGTAAGTATAGGGACCAGAATTATTTCATAAGTGGAAAAGAGATTCTGTCCCAAATTTCTGGTGCTGTTCCTATGGTGAATACCAGTGCTCACCAAGACAGGCAAGAGAAGACATGCCTTATTTCCCCCCAAAGCCAGGGATAGCATTAAGCCTGATAATAACCTAAGGCTGATCAATCTCTCACGCATGCTGTGCTGTGACTAAGCTCTTGATAAAAGGTTCTAGAAGTCCTGTAAGAATTGTATTTTAAAGTGAAGTTGGTTACAGAATAGCCAGAGGCACCAGTGAAAGCTTCCCTATTGCTTTCCCTGTTTTGCAGACAGCCTTGGAGAGGTCAGTTTCTGATAAAACAGTAGAAGACAGGAGAGTTAATGACTCACATCTGCGATTTTAAATTATTCAGTTACCACTTGAGCACTAACCACAGGCGCAATAAACAGCAGCTAATACGAGTCATGCATGTTTCATAAAGGGAAACTGTACACTCTGGAGTATATTACATCCAGCTCTGAAAACACTCACAGTGTTTCCATCATCATTTAAGACCAGTTCTTCCCACTGTTACTTTAACTTTCTGCAGTGATACCTCTCATTGATTTGAATCGGAGTTTTATTGAGGTACAGGAGACAGATTGCAATCTATTAAAAAATATTTTCTTTTAAAGTCACATAGACAGGGGGAAATAATTTATGAATGGGTTGGCTCAGTTTTCCTATGGTTTATGCAACCCTCCTTTGCAGGGGCTGCAGAGAACAGCTGAAGCCACATGTGCTTCATATTCTGCTGAGACATCCAAAAATCTGAATACTCTCCAAAAGCCAGACACCCTCATAAGGAACAGGAGGGTGTCACCAGATTGCAGCAACTGCACACTGCAATCAAAGTCTTTCCTTGATGGATTCCTGGGAGCAGTCAGATGCTCACCCAACATTTCCACCCTTCATCAGGCAGCTTCTCATATTGTCAGCAGAGTTTGGACATGATCAAAGTGCCTTTTTCCACTGCTTGGAAAGGAATCTGGTAGAGAAATACTAAAAAGACACCCAGAAGAGGGAAAAAAGTAGGAAGTACCAGAAGGAATATTAGAAATACACTTTTAGGCAACTTTCTGGCAGCTAATCTTAAGAGTTTGGGTCCCTCATATATCATTACCTTCTTTAATTCAGTTATGACTGAGAACACCTGAAAAAACCTCACTCCAATTGTTACTCAGTTATCCAGGAGAACTTTCTGGTGAGCTTCCCTGCAGTGAAGCCTCTCCCATTACTGTTGGCAGTATTATTGATAGCAAAGCTTGTGAGACAGAATAGCAAAGAAAAAGAATTGAGATTAAAAGATAAAACTCAAACATCCACAGAAGCATTTGGCATCAAGTAACAGTCTGCTAAAGCATAATTGAAGCTGAAACAAAAGTTTGGCTTTAAACCAGTGCATCATGAACACCTCTGAAAGATGGAGAGAGGTGCTGCTAGAGTAGAGCCTTAGACTGGTAACTCCTGTTCTTATCTGGACCTGGCAAAGGCAATATTTGCATAACTCTGCTCCACCGAGACTGCAGCTCACTGAGCTGTTTGCCACCTCCTCACACTTCTCATCCTTTTCTTCTGTAATTTGTTCCCTACCCTTGACGTGGGGAGACAGTGCCATATAACAACACTCTGCCAGCAGAATATTTGTACCTCTAAGGGATTAATGGTACTGCTCTCTATAAAACGTCTCTCTTGAACCAACACGGCTGCTCTCATAGCTCAATTACAGAGCAGTCATCCAGGAACTGAAGATGACTTCTGAGGCAGGAGAACTCATGTCCCTCCAGAAACGATACCTTTTCTCCAGCTGTGAAGCCATGACCCCTCAGGATCCAAGTCATTAAAAGAGCCTGACTATCACAGGATCTGCCATCCGATTACTGCACTCTGTCTTCAAAAGAGCTCCTCGTTCACAAAGGTATTAGCGGGGAGTTAAAGTGCCATCAATTTCTCTCTGCTATTTCTTGGATAGCTGTTTCCTCTCTTCCAGCTAATAAGGTTAAAGAAGGAGAGACTGTCAGTGAAGCCAGAGTAAATTAAAAGTGAAGCTTCTCAGTCATTGTTATTCAATGGTTTCTGAAAAATTCACTGTCTCCTTTTTGAGGTTTCACTTGAAATGAATGACACTGAAGTTTTAGAGAAATAAAACACTTTAAACCCTCACCCTAACATTTCCCTCAAACAAACGTCTACAAAAATCCATGGAAGAGGCCACTTTCGATAAAGAAATATGCTGCTTTTATAGTGAGATCTTAAAAGACTCCACCAATTGGCACTATTCTTGAAGCCCCCCGAGTTTTCCTTTGTGTTAGTTCCTCATGGAAGAATGCACATCATCTTTCAACACAGCCATTTCTAATTTTGGCAGGTTCACCAACAACAAAGTCCCTGTTTTTAGCCTGTTTCCATGATGATCCATGCATCTGTCCAGAACCAAGGTCCCTACAGCAGCAGTAGAACAAGTACTGGGAGACACAGAACATTCTTTGCCAGAATGCTCCATCTCTTCACTGCTCCGCTCGTTCTCAAGAAAGAGAAGTCCACAGGGACAAGAAGCAGCAAATCACCTTTTTGCTACCTCCACCCATAAAGAGAGAGCCATCTACATGGCAACCAGCACATAGAATTATAGTTTATAAATAAATTCACAGTTAAGGTCCTCCTCTCTTAGGAAGGTACGTGTCTCTGTTCAAAGTTCCATAAACTCCAGCTGGCTTTGAAATCTTTACATTCACATAAAATGTACTCTTTTCGAACAGCTTTCAGGTGGGAATGGCCAGTCTATGCAGTCAAACAGTTACTGAAAGAATGTTCACATGAGGCTTGGTTTCTGGTTCTTCTGAAGACCTGGAGAACCTGTTTACTAGCTTTGAGTTTGGAATCCTGATGGTTCCTTCCCAAATATGCAGAACACAATTTTCCCCAAGATGTCTCTACTAAGCTTAGAACTCAGCAAAACAATCTTCTTAAACAAACAGACAAAGCAAACAACAAAAGAACCACCACCACAACAATGCCACAAACCACTGAGACACTACAAAATGCTTTGCACCATTAAGCAAACAGTTTAGGAACTCGGGCAAAGGAGAAATGTCCTTTACTGCTAGAAATTCTGCTTATGTAAATAACAACAGATATGGAAGGCCAGAACCTTCCTGAATCTAATTTTATTCATTCCTTCATGACATCTACTCAGGTGGACCATTATTTACTACAGTGATCAGTAAACTCAGGCTACTGCCTAAAGAGGTGAAATAGTGCTGTGCTCACTCTGCCTACAAAAAATCTGAACTGCTTTTGGACACATGTTCTGACAACATAGCATATTTGTTAAAAGGGAGAGACAAGTTTTCATTCTGCATTAAAAGTCAACTTTAAGATCATGATGCTATCACAGCATTGTAAAGCAATAGCACTGATGTAGCCAGAGATGTGATTAATATTCTTGTTAGCAGGACAGGATTGATGCACTACTACTGCCATAACAATGGAACGAGAAATCCAAATTGACATAGTAATTGATGACACTAGGAAGAGGTTTGGATGCTATAAGTAGTAAAAGAAGAAAAACATAAACAACTAGAAATGGAGATGAAAAATAGTCTTAACAGAGCTTAAGTTAAATTAAAATGTCACATGTTAAAAATAACCATAAAATGGAATACAGGTGCAAAAGTAGACAAGAGAGGGAGACCAGAGAAGGAAGCTGTGCAAAGAGGTATTACACAGCTCTGGAAGGCAAAATAATCTGAGCCAATGAACCTGATGGAACTGATACATTCTTTTGCACATCCAGTAATAAGTACTGTAATAAATATTTTTAAAAGTAGTATTTTTGATATATTTTTTTAAATCTAAGTACCACTTTTAAAAGATCTGGAAAGGGTCTGGGCAAATGTATGGAAATTTTTTGATTATTAAGTAATAAAAGATGTAGACATGAACGTAGTTTTTTATAAAATGTAATGCTAGGTAATGAAATATACACCAGTTTGGACTAACGAAGCAGTAGAAAGACTTCCCCAGTTAAAGACTAGAAGGAAGATATTACCTGTGGTTTGACACCACCACTTTTTGTCTTTTTGGCAGTCAGCAGGATGCCCTTGAGGAGAACAAGATCTCAGCTATGCAGATTAATCAGTGGAAAACCATGACCCTGAGGTATCATAAAATATGACTCAATGGTGTCATGCGTAATATTTACAGATGCTGCCATAGGATTCCTTAACTAACACATTTCCAATAAACACTATGAAGCAGCAGATATTTTCACCTATTTTAATATTTTTGTTTATTATTGAAACCTTAACTTAATTCTCTATGCAATTCTTGACATTTAACTTCAAGGAAAAAATGGAATTTGAAATAAATAAACTTTTGTTCCAGGGAGGTTCACTACAATAATAAACAATTTGATTGTGGATAAATCAAATGGTTTATGATTAACTTAATCCACAGTTTTTCCATTCTTAAAAATGTTTTAATGTACATAAAATTTAATCAGCCCTTAAACAGCAAAAACCTTATATTTGTTTTTAGGGTACAAAATGCTGGTCTCAAACTTGATTCCTTCCAAGGAGGCATCACACACCACCAACTCACATTGCTCACTGCAAAAAATCTGCTATGGCTGTTTTCTTAATTTCAAAGTCAGACTTTCTGTTAAAAAGTGTAAACAAGCCCCTGCCCTTTCGTCTCCAGGGGGCAAATTCTCCCAAACTCTCCTTTATGCATTCCTACATCAAAAGCATGTATGCTGCTAAGACTCCAATTAATCTTTAAAGAGTTCCTACCATCTATTTGAATTCACATACCTTAAAGAAAAAACTGTCATAAATCAAGTCTGCTGCTAATTATGACCCATAGCATAACTTTTCCCCACTCTGTCCAGCATAAACTTTGCAATATCCATTATCATTGTAAATTATTTACTGCAGAGTTGCTGAACAGGAACCAGGCTTATTGGAAATTCTGTTGGTACACAAAATAGCTTTACAATACATTACACCTTCCTACTTCTCTTAGACTTATTACTTCATATTTCAAGCAGAAGTAAATATTCCCCTTGTGGGAGACTACTGTCTATTTGTGTAAGACTTAATGACAGAAGGTAAATGGTGCTGCTGGTTTGAGTTAGACATGCAATACACTTCCATAATGTGCTATTTCCCTCTGTATATGATGCAATCCTAAAGAAAACATGATTAGAAAACCCATTTGTGCTTGAAATTTCCTGTGATTGTTTTAAAGGCTCTAGCTCAGATCAACACTGTACTGTTCTTCCTTCATCAATTTCCATTATCAGTTTGATTCAGAGAAATCCTGTCCCAGGAGGTTTCCCAAACAGATTTTAAGTGGTATAGTGCTCTGATTGCAAAAGAAAAGCAAACAAAAGCCTACTGATTCAATACATTCTGAAAGACAGTTAACATGAGTAATAAGTAGTAAGTATTGCAATTCAAAGATCCTTGTTTCACATTTTCATTACAATACATATTCTTTCCTCAAAGAACACAAGCAAAATATGACTATGGGCAAAGACCTCTCAATTCTTTACAATAAATTAATTTTTTCTCAAGAACTCTCCTTTTTATTATGAAATCTAAAACCAGGAGGATGTATCCAATCTCATCTGGTCTTTCCTTGCCACTGCTCATTTACCAACATCTATAGCAAAGAATGTTTGCTTGGCTTTCATATATATTCAATGTTCTGTTATAAAAAGGAAATGCAGTACTGGAAAAACATACAAAAAATCACCATTGTTAATTGATGGACAAGTCATTTTTCCCAGAAACCCAGGAAGAACCACAAAGTGACTATCCCTGTGTGTATTACTCTTCGTTCATGTAAAAGCTGGTGGGCTGAGACAGAGAGAAGCAGGAGCTCCAGAAAGCAAATGAATCCTCCAAGCAGTGCCCTGATCTAAGTGCAGTCAATAATTTGCATGAACTGAGGGCTCTCTGCAAAGCAATCATTTTCCTGCCAGCTCCTCCAATAGATATTTAACCCACAAAGGTTAACAGAATATATGCTGCTTTAAAAAGTACATTCAGAAAGAGCTCTTCATTATTTCTCTTTTTTTTTTCCCCCCGTAAGCACTAATCACTATTCAAGACAAGATTTCATGTTAACAATATGTGAACAAGAGATGTTTATTATTTTCCAGTCTCTCATTGTGGTGCTGAATTTCACCTAGTAGATTTTTCTTCCAGTTTATTTCGTAGAATTAATTTACTTCCTTATTTACTCAGGCATTTTTCACTCCAGGTCACAAAGCAGGAAGGAATAAGGAATTCAAACATTTCAAAATGCCTTAATACATAGGCAAGCAAAAAGTGTGTTGTTGGCATATCACTGCCTGTTATTCACTGCTGGAGAAAGTAACAGTATAAAGTCAAGAACACAACACAGCTGCTCTCCCCAGCCATATCCTGGCACAGCTCATCACCAAAGTCATAAGAAAAGGAACCATCCCTGACAAATAGTTAGAAATGCTGTTAAATGGGATTAATCTGTCCCTGGGCCACTTTTACAGCCTCCTGACAAAATCAGAACAGGCTGGACCAGAACAAGGGACAATCTAATTCTGTGCCCTGTTCCTACTCCCGGCAGGAAGGTGATGCCTAGAAAAGTTATAAATGCATGCCAAGTACTTAGGATACCTCCCCAAATCCAGTACCAAATACCAGCTATTTTCAGTTAAGCAGCTTTATAAACTATCGTTCACTCAGCCACTAGGGGAGCAAAAGAGTCAAACAAAGAAGAATCCGCACATAAAAAGGAAAAAATAAACATTACAACTGAAAACACATTGTTTTAATATGTGAAAAATTAGAATAAACTCTTAGTGTCTCCTAGAAACACTTAAAAAATACCAACTTTCCTTCTTTGGGGCAGAGGGAAGCCAGTTTGAGCAGTTTGTTGAGTTTCAGCAGAACTGTTTCCTATTAGCAATCAATTTAACCTAAATTCATCTTTCCAGCTTTATCCTTTGTTAACTGGAAACACACAAGAGTAAATACAGCCTCCCAGCCTAATGCAATATTCTGAAAGGATTAAATAAAATCTATCTGAGCAAACATAATATTGTTATACATTTCTCAAGAAGGCTGAAGGATTATTAAGTGCTCTATGATTTTCTGACTAGACAAGCAAGCTACTTTGGGACATGTCTCAGCCTACATTAGTGGGATTTTTATACATTTGCCTCATCAACTGGATTATCAGAAAGAGTAAATTCATTTAGAGAGACAGGTTTTTTTTTAAAGTACTGCAACGATAAAGCCAACAAAATCTAAAGAAAATGAAATTTAAAGATTCTGAAAGGATTTTATACAGATGAACATTGTTAATATGCAGTAATTCACAAAAACTGGAGGGATTCTAGACCCATCTGATTTTTTTCTGAGATTAAGTGAAAAATACAGTAAAATTCACTTAATTGTTTTGTTGTTTTGGATTGAAGATAACATTACTGCCTTAGAAAAAGTGCTGAATGCAGCACTTACTTAAGATTCTAATGGTAAAGATTAAAGATAATTAAAATTTCCTATGCTTGAATTCTGTTTTCCATATTCAGATACCCTTATGCTTAATGCAATTTGAGGCATAAGCCAAAATGTCAGCTTTAGGAACCAACAAGCAAACTATTTCACAGGATGAGATTAAGGAAGTATTCTTTAAGGAATGCTGAGCAGACAGCCACTGGAGAAAATCCATTAACCACTTTTCAAAAGAATAATTCCACTCTAAGTATCACATGTAAATATGGCCTGCTAAATATTCACCAATTCATTTACAATGGATTCCTCTCTTACCTTATCTATTTCTATTTTCTTGTGTCTTTAAAGTCAGAAGGGGTTGAGTGGGAGCAGGCAGGAATTGTGCACAGTGGACACTGGAGACTGGAGCAGCTTTGGGGCTCCAAGCCTGGCCAGTCATAACACAGATGCTAATTTTTAATTGAGATGTAATCAAAAGAAAATACTATATTAATGAAAAAGCATGCTTTTTTCCCCCCAAAATTTCATGCATCTTTACTTCTTATCCAAATCAACCTGCTAAACCAATTTTAAGGTAGTCCTGCTGTGGCAGAAATCCTCTCAGAGCAAGTATTGGCACCAGAATGGTTTGTGATGATCATTCCTAAGCTGGTATGAGCACTTCAGGTTGCATCTGTGAAAAGGTATGCATTAAACACCACAATAATCATCAGATATTTAAAAAATGCTGGCACAAGGCCAAATCAATACCAACTGCTCAGTAATAATTAAGTCTGGAGGCATATGAGAAGGGAATTAATGAAACAGCTTTTCAAGCTAAACTTAACATTACAAAAAGTACTCTGACTGTGTATCTGAGTTCCTACAAAGAAAAATAAACAGTACAATCATCAATTTGCCAGGGACCTCCAAACCTTTTGAGAAGAAAGTGCTTCACTTTATATTTGCACTGTGTGTTTATTAGTTTAATTTACTGGATTCTCTCAGGATCCAGGCAGGATGTGTGCAGGATCCTTTGCGACCCAGATTCACTAATGTCCATGATAGACAATTTGATTTGGGATTTTTCATCCTTGACAAAAACCTGTCCTGATCACTGGCTTTCCAGCAGGAAGTTTTTTTGGGAGGCTGTGGAATATTCTCTTAGGGGGAGGTGCAGCACAGATAAGTGGATCCCTCTGGCCACTCTTCATTGCCCACAGTTCAACAACACCAGAATTGATTTATGCTTTATAGAATTTATGCTTTATGCTCTTTTCCCCCCCAATATTTTGTTTATTGAGAAGCTCTTCATTTTAGCTTTCTGCAACTTTTTTTAGGATTTTATTCTTTCACCTTTAATAGAAGTGCAAGAAAAAAAAGAAAGAACCTGCCCTTTTTTGTACATATGTTTTGTTGTATGCTTATTTTCACCTCTTTTTAAAATGTCTAAAATTTATGACTGCTAGGTAACTTTGCTCTGATATGAAGGAAAATTTTAGTGACCCATAAAATTTGGAATTTAAAATCATTTATTTTTCTTACCATTAATTCCAAGTGTGACCATCACTGCTCACAGCAATTTACCACACACTGCACACTTTAATACAGCTGAAGTAACAGGCTCTGGGATCCCTCTGAACAAATGACCATATTGAACAGTCTGTTCAAGTGACTGACTTTGCCTATTTTTCCTTAGTCACAGGGGACCACATGAGAAAAGCCTGACTGAAGGCTGTCCTTGGACTCCTGAGGCTTACAAGATGCAGCATTAAAGGAGGCAACAGTTAGAACTTGCTGGTTTCTTTTCAAACTGATTGCCAGGCTATAAAAGCTAAAGTATAAGCTTTTGTGTTAAGTAGTTTTTCACTTTTTTTAAAACCAAAAACATTATTATGTGCACATTAACTAACCTGAACGAAAGATTCCTCGGTGCCACAGGGGGAAACTGCTCAGTTCTCAGGGTTTAAAGGACAGGGGGAATTGGAGCAGTCTATTGATTCATTAATGGCCTAATTAACTGGAATTTGTGAACTATGCTTTCAGGATCAGTATCTGCGCTGAAACAGCTAAACCACAGTATTGCACATTTATGAAATGTTAGAGCCTGTAATTTCCTGAGTACTCATCTATAACTAATCCCAAGAATTACCAATCACACACACAGAGCTACTCACACACCTTCCCCCCCAGAATAAAGTGTGAGCTCACCCCATCCCCTCTCCTGGGAGCTGGACTCCCACTCCTCCAGCCTTTGAGGGCAACCCATCCACAGGGAGTGTTTGCACCACTTTCTTAAGCTTATAATGGGAAAAAAAAATCCTGTTGATTTAAGGTTGATAGTATTTAATCTCTCATGCCCTCATATTTTTCATCCTTTTATGAAAACAGAACAGTAAATAAGTACTGACATTGTTTTAACCCTTACTGTCCATTTATTTCATTTGCAATGCTACATGCAGTTGTTATCTTTGCAGCCTAAAATTATTTACCAAGGTTTTAAGATCTGAATATCAACAGAAACTTGATTAATATTGGATAACATATGCTGGTTATATTTCTGAAAGTAATTAGGCAAATTGATCTCCCAAATACATATACTAAAACAGTGTCAATCTGCTTCAGTCAACTTTCTCTCCTTTTAAAACTTTCCAGATAGCCTGCATTAAAAAGGACTTAAATGTAAATGGTTTGCCAGAAATATGAACAACATTTCCTATGAAAATAAATCCCTGCAAGGAAAATATGTGCCACCTCCACGTGAAGATCCAGCACAGCCTGTATTGTGTGATAATAAAGTGCTTGCCTGACTTCTCACGCTGGCCTGCTTTTGCTCCCAGCATCCTTGAAAACAAAGCTGCTTTGCTTGCTCTGCTGCAAGCAATTCTTCAAGTCTTAGAAAATCTGGACATTAGATTCTATTACATTACACAACCTCATTATTATCTTTCAAAACTTTTGACCTCCAAGAAAAATAGAACCAAACACCAGAGGCGTTTGCCTGTGCTAAACCATTTCAGGGCCAAACCCACAGGTATTCTTTTGTTTCTGCTAAAAAAAATTTAAATCATTCTGTAAGGCATCAACAGGATGTTATAAGAGAACTGGCATAGCTCTATTGATCTTATCTCTTGGAAATCAATTACCCTCACAAGTGTTCTCTTTAAATCTGTGTAGATAATAAGACCTTCAGTGCCCACTGACAGGAGCAGCATCTGTACCCCACAGCTGCCTGCATCCACATCCATCTGTGGGCTGCAGTGAGTGCACATTGCACAACACCACTGAGATAATTCTCAGGGCAGGGGGCGATGCAGAAAGTTGCCTTCACATCTGAATGCTAACAACTGGCCTAAGCAACCTGATTCCTTCTTTAAGCCAGATCTTTTGTTGCTGCAGCACAGAAGAGTGCAGTAATCAATTATTCACAACAAAAGGCCTCATCAATGACCAAAAGTACCTCCCACGTGTTCAGACAGCCACTTCAGAAGTCAGCAAAGTTATGGATTATCTGGTAAAGTACAAGTAAGTAATTGATAGTCTCAGACAAGTTCCCATCACACAGACAAGTCTATGCCTGACTCAACAGCTGGTATGCACTCTGCTGTCCAGGTGCCTGGGAACACGTTCTTTACATTTCATTGGAAGAGATGTTCAAACAGGCTTTCATTAGAATGTTTGCAGCTGATGTGCTTATTTTTCTTTTGAAAAGCCAGTTTTTATGCATCTGGATTGATGGCATTTCTGGAAAGAAACTGGGCAATCTTTGGAAACTTGTGGAATGCTCTTTCTCCCTGGGTTTGGGAGAGAGTTTTTTGATTGAACCAGCTAGGCCACTTAAAAGGCTTCACCTAGCTGGAAATAACAATGCATTTCAGCTGTACCTCTTGGCAGTGTCCTGCCATTTGCCCATGCACACTTCTATTTCAAAAGGCAGGCTGAAAAGTATCAAGGAGTACCTCTGCTGATCTGAATATATGGAGCTCTCCAAACTATTATTTGTACATAAACCACATATATAAACAAAACTGCAACCACATGGAAGTTAATTAGACTGAAGAGATCAGCTTTTTTCTGTGTGGCTTTTAAAAGAAAATACAACAGAAGATTGTATTATACGGATGTAGATTAAAAATAGTAGCTACATCAAAGCACAAATATTGTTACAGAAAATCAATTAATGGATGGGTTTTACTGACAACTTCTTACAGAAATCAAAGCTACAGTGAAATCTACATAAAGGAAGACCTCAAAACTGTTCTGCCATACTGTACTAAATTGAAACATCTGTGGCCATGAGCCTGCAATTTCATACACTTGGACAGATTACTGTACTTGTGTGAAATACAATCAACTTTTAAAGACTTCACAGTGGTTTGCAGATGCTAAAGCAATCATAGTTAACATCTGAGTTACCTTGTCTTACACACCAAGTTTGTATCCAAATCAGTGATTTTAAGAATTCAAGGTCAGGCCTTTAAATGCTGAAATCTCTTGTCACTGAATATCTAGCAATGATTAAACCAAAATGCAATGATTAAACCAGAATGATTAAACATCTGGTTAGACTAAAATACGGTTGTTCTAGGAGATTAAGAACAAGCAGCCACTAAAGGGGTGGAAAAAAATAGAACTGATTGCAGGTTTGTCAACCTGAGGCAGTAATTTCACTGCTTATCACTGTTTCATCAGCACATCTTTATATGTTGAATAAAGCAGTCACCAGATTACTGCTTTAATCAGCATCATAAAACATCGTGTTTCTCTCTGCTTCCTAACAGCTGGTTTAAGAGGAATAAAAGGTTTATTTGATGGGTAAGTTGGAAGATCTCCAAGGGCCCTATAAACTGATACATTTTTACAGCTGGACTTTCAAAGTAAGCTGAGTCTTCACAAATAGTGCCAAGCCAATTTTTTTTGAGCATGAAGCTTTCAATAAAAAAAAATCAAAATAATTTTGCTACTTCCAACACAAGAATCTACTCACTCATCCTTTACAATAATGTCAACTGTGCCATCAGTAAGAAAGAAAAAAATGCTTCCTTTGGATACTATCTGCTTAAAATCTAATTCCATATGACAGAACTTACTGTTTAACTATCTACAAATTATGCTGCTGAATTGTGAGGTTCTTCAATTACACTTCTGTATTAAATGATTTTCACCAAAAAAAGTCCCCCTACTTCTCATTTGCTTTCCCTGTGCTGTGGAAGAGCAGAGCCAAGCGAACAAGGCAGTGCATAAGGGAATCTCTATGGCATGGATATGAAAAAAAATCTCCTTGTATAGCACTGATGGCAGCATAGGAGCCAAGAAACTTCATGGTAAACAGAAAATGAGATTTTTAGAAGCTCTATTAACAACCCATTTCTACTCTTACTGAAATGTGTTTCCAGGGTGTTGAGCAGCTATAAAAACTCCAAAGCACACAACAAACACCACCATGCACCCTCCTGCCCAAATCAAAAGAAAAGTCAACCACCCCCTAAAGGAGAGAGGTAAGAAGGAGAAAGGCTACAAATAAAGCACCAAGTAAGTTTTCTCTGGTATTTTTTAAAATAGTATCTCTAGAATTACCTCAATTCATTAAAATAATAATAACGAGGAGGCAATTCAGCTACTTAAGGTTTGCACTACTCTTACTTTGAAACAGAACAAACAAACAGTGCTGCTGGATCCCTGTGGATCCCAGGAATTTTGTAGTGATGGCAGGTGCTAAAAAACTGAGCACTTCTCTGTGTATCCCATTATTTTATGTCATGAAGATGTCACTGTGACATGCATCTTTAACATGGTTGTATAAAAATGTTCTAAAAGTTGTATTTACAGCTGTGATGGGGCTTTCACAGTGTAAATGCTCCACATGCTCACTGATTGCTTCCTGACACCCTCACTTTGAAGATTCAGCTCCCCTTTGGTGAGAAGCTTTGCCTTCAGACTGTCAGAGTTAATTCTCCTCTTGGGGAATCTAAATTATCATTACTCATCACATTATCTTCACTTTAGTTATTGAACAAATACAACCAAGTCATTAAATAAACCCCCTCTCATTTCAGCTTGAGTTCTGTAGTCATGAATGAGGACAGAAAGATAAAGTACAACCCACCAAATTTTAAAATTTAAAGTGTGCAATTTGAAAAGTGGTGATTATTTATATTTTTAGGAGCTTTTATCAAAGTAAAAAAATAACTTTCAAGCAGAATCCCAACCTTCAGGAGTACAGACTTGGGCACATGCACTGTGCAGTACTGCAAAGATTCTAGTCCTGCTGTAGAAGTTACCAAGACAGACAATTAAATTAAATTAAATGAAAACATTCCCAGAAATCCCTAAATTATGCTTGGGAGCTCTCCAGTCCTGCCAGGATTAGGCAAGCACAAAACTGTTTTACAGATATCTCTATTCCACCCTGCCTATTAAATGCACAGCACAGCACCTCCAGCTGCACTGATTTTGTGGACATGCTTTTATTTGAAAAAATAAGAGGCAAACAGTACATTGTATTGTTCAATAACCCCATACCTGTTTATCAGAACATTTGGCACAGCTGTGCAGGAATCCCTGAGTTCTGTTCTTCCCACACCTCCCTCCTGAGACCAAGGCTGTCATCTGACAAGGACAGCACCTAATGCTTCTGCCTTGGGCTTTTTTGCTCCCCTTTGGTTTTGTCTCATTTTACAAGTCCACATGGAGATCACTTCTGGATAAAATCACCAAGCTCTGGACTGACAACCCAGTAAGAGCTGTTATAAATCACTTATCTGGGGCAGCAGTGAAAGCACAGGTATTCCTGTTGGGATGGGGTAGAGAACTGCAGTGTGTGTCCTTCAGGCTTCTGAAGCTCGTGCTGCTGCTCCACATCTTCCCTCCCCTGATGTTAATGCTAATTTGGTATGGCTCTGTGCATTAAAATGACATTTCCAGATGCAGCAGGTAATATACATTCAGGTGTATGCATATGTTTAAAAGCCAGCAGACAAAAGCAATTTCTTTGCTTTAATGAGAAAGAATAGCAAACTGAAGGCAGATCATTCTCAATGCAGAGATTTTAGCAGGGAGGCAGGAAAGTAATCAAGGCATCCACTATGATGAAATAATATAGCAAGACTAGGAGAAGAGAAAAACCCTTGTCAAGCCTCAACTCAAGAAACTTCAGCCAGACACACTTCAGGATAAGCAGTAATGATTCCTTCAGGACAGTAAACAGAGGGAAATTAAGAAAGGAATCAGTCTCTTCTTTTATGGATATGCTCAATACTCATCAAAATCTTATGAGCAGGTTTTATGCATTGAGGTGAGAATCCAATGTGAAGGACTGCCTGAAACAGCAGTTTCAGCTGTCATACACCCAGATCCCAAGCAAAAAACCAAACAACAAAACCCAACCAGAGTACAGAGATTAAGAAAAACAGCACATGGGCAGAACCTTCTATTTGAACTCCAAGAAAAATCTCTTGCACCTGACTGCCAAAACTGAACTACCCCAGCTGGTCCACAAGGAGTTCTGGGGACAACTCTTCTCTGCCCTCCTGAAGTGTCCCAAGCAGAGCCCAAGCTGATTAATTCCAAGACAAAAGGGGGAAATGAAAAATAAAGAATCAACCCCAGAGTCAACCATAAAAAAAGACTACAGAGAAGCAGAAACAGAGAATAAAGAAGCTGACAGGCCAGGATGGTGTTTCGCACAGCATCCTTTCATTCTGCAGTTGGTCACTCACACCAGATGCAATGTTCTCCCTTTAGGTAGCAAAGATCTAGATGGAAATAACAAAACATTACTCCCCACAAACTCCAACTGCCTGGGGAAAATTGGCCTCTTAAATAGGATTTGTCCTGTGGATAGCCTTTGAAAGCCAGCCATCTACCAAACAGCTGTTCTCTTCACTGGCTCCTGCTGCATCACCAAAACCAGGCAGGGCACACTTTATCACTATAACCCTCTGTTTTACTTTATAAAAGGAAAAACAAACACCTCCCCCACAAAACAAACAAACAAACACCCCCCAAAAAACTCAATCAAAAAACCCCCACCCCACCCCCCAAAAAGAAACCCCCAAAAAAACAAACCCACAAAACCAACAAACCAAAACGAAGCAAAACAACAGAAAAAAAACCCCCACAAATACCAAAGACTTTTCTAAATAAAAATGATTTCTGGAAGAGAAAGTACAATTCCTTTTACTTTTCATTTTCTATCTCCTCCTTTCTCTAAGTACATTAGCAAATGCACATTCTGCCTTAAGAACAGTGTCATGTACCAGTACCTAACCATACCTACAGTATATAGTTAACCAGTAGAGTACAGACCCATAATTACAGCCTGAAATGAGACCTTTCAGCAGTGACTTAGATGTGTTAAGACTGATAAGATGGCAAGAGAGAGGTTACACTGGAATTTGCTTGATTTCAATGCTGAGGACTAGGAATACATGTTGCTCTCCTGTTTATGTAAGCCAACAGTCTCTATTCACTGGCAATAGAAGAGAAAAGTCTTGGTTTAAGGTGAGTTCAGTAAAGGTTTTCTAGATTATATTAAGTAAGGTGGGTTTTGTTTGTTCTTTTTTAATACTTGAGTGCAAGTGTGAAGCAAACTGCCCCAAAAAACCCATCCAGTTTCTACTTTACTGCCTAAAAAACACATTGACATTTCAAGAGCTAGATATTTATGGCTTTATCCTGCTTGACATAAAAAGATGACATGTGCCCAGCCTTGGAAACAGATCTACTATGTTGTGATTAATCCTGCTTTTTTATCTTTTGTCTTTAATCTTTTGCTATTTCCCTCTGTGAGTAAGCACATTCTATTAAGTCAAAGCAGGGAATACAACTGTGTGTGTGTAAAAAAGGGACAAGGAGGGTGGGGGAAGGTGTTGCACATTCCTACTTTCTGCTTCATATTATCTTCTTCATCCCTAAGAAAAGAAAAAGCACCAGAACAAAATAGTTGTTCTACAGGCCAGGTATTCCCAAGGGGAGAATTCTGCACCAAAAGCAGCGATGACACTTTCAAGAAAAAGGAATTAACATTCAGAATGAGTTTTGGAGAGCTCAAGATGCCAAGTGTGGAACAGGAGTTCCACAGAGAGGTCTTCAGAGCTGGTGCTCTACACATGGTTTAGCTTTTAATGGGAAGCACAAAAGAGGCAGCAACTCCTCAGTCACTTCCAGCCCCAGCCCACCCTGTGCACATCCCCTTCTTCTCAGTGACCTCAGCTGTCTCATGGAGCATTTCCAACCTGTGACAGCCTCTCAGGACTCCTTTGTGTCTTTGCTCCCAATCTACATAATTTGGAATTTACTTCCAAATTCCTGACTAAGGTTCAAAGTGCCATCAAAAGCTAAGAAAATACAACTGGTAGAATATTGGATTATTCCCCTACACCCCACCCCCCCCATTACCTTGGGTCTAAGCACCCACAAGAGATGACTTCTATAAACTGAAAAGCTTGAGAGCAGTCCAGATCATTATATGCACATCCTGCTCTGAATATATAAAACAAATAGTTTCTGGTTCTTTTTCTCCAGTGCTGCCATTAGCATTCCTTGCTAACAATGATCTGTCTCTGGTACATTAACGTGCCACGAGCTGTGGCATCTTGAAGCAGAGCTTTGCACAAAATGTACCTCCAGTCTGACAGCAAGAGGATGCCAGCCATGGCAGGAACAGAGAAAGCTCAACAGATTCATAGCCCTGCCTCAAGAAAGCCAAATGCTTAAAATCCAATGTTCAATGCAATTAATTTTTTTTAAAGGGAAACTCTCTGCATACTTTCTAAGAAATGGGCTGTGTCAGCCACGTAAATTGTTTTCCACTTGAAGGCAGGACTTGGAGCCCATCACATTTACGATGTTGTGACAACTGTTCATTTATCCTAAGTGATAAATCTTGCAGTACCAAACTCAGCCTTTTACACTTGTTTGATTTTTAATAACCCTGATGTGCCAACAGAGAGAGTCTGAAGCAGAGGAAGAGGCCTAATGCTCTGTGTAGCTCCTCATAACTAACTGTTCTATGCAATACCTAAAGTAAATCCATCTTGGGAGAGGGAGAAGGGACTGGAATTATGTTAGCAAATAAAGCTAAAATAAACCAACAGAAAACTCCCCAAATAAACAGCAGTGTATTCCATTACATAAACTTAGCAAACACACTCCCACACATATGGGGAAAAATGAACATATGAATGAACTGATAGGATTATGCAAAAGAAGCTTCTAATAACAGGCCCATAATTAATCTTTTTTTAGTCTTGGGGCTCGTCTGTAATCATTCTTCATGTGCATAATGCAATTTGGGCAAAAAGTAATTCTATGCAAAGGACACATCTTACAACAGCCCTCCAGTTGTGAGGATTCTTTTTCCTAATCTAGTTATGGCTCAGCAGATGGTACAGAGTCCACTCCTGAGCCAGGCTTAGCTTTGTTCCATACTTGCTTTATTGACAAAAAAGGGGGCAACTTTTGTTTGGACCATCAAAACACAATTCCCTTGGTACGAACAGATGAACTGGAACTGAAGAGAATTATAGAGAAAACCTTATGACATCTCAAAGTTAACATGATAATTACTCTGCTGTAATTAGTCTTACTAGATTCCTCACTGTACTCCTCTACTATTTCTTTTCCAGTGGTTATTGTGCACTTTTTTTTAAATAAATGCTCTATTATTGAGTCAAGGAACATCTGTAAAATGAAACACTTTATCTGAAATTTTATGCAGCATTTGTGCATGCATATGTGTGTGTGTGTCCATATAAAGCAACATATATTTAAAAATAAGTTTTCCTAGGTTTAAGAGATAGATGATCCTTGCAGAAAAAAAAAGAAAATTAAAACATCCTAACATCTTGCAAGTTTCCTGGAAGAACAAATATTTAAAAATGAAAAAACGGGGAAGTAAGAAACGAAACTCCACAGAAATTCTACTCTCCACACTGATAATTTTCTTTTTAAAAATTATATTTAGTGAAAATATTTTCCAGTTATGGAAAAAAGCATGTTTTTCAGTCTCTAAAACTAATTCAAACCTTCACACAGAACTGACAAAACATTCAGGAAAGTGGGTTCCTCTTTCTTTCCCTGAGTTATTTATTCCAGTTATTCTATTCCAGTTATTCAAATAGGGAATGTCACTGCTGGAAGTTGAGACATTCTCTAGCAAATATTCATTCTCCAGCTTCTTAAAATGCAATATGCTACAGGTGATAACTGAGGCCAATATTCCTTTCATGTTCTCATAAGAATAATTAAAGGCCTTTTGCCACACACGAAAAAAGTCCCCACCAGCTGTACCAAAAATACCTTGAGCACTGTCACACATCAGCCCCTCAAATCACAGCCAGGCTCCTCATTCTCAAGCTCAGTACATATGAAAATGTGCTTTCTGCTCTGTTTCAAGGGGGTTCATTTTTTGAAGTGTATGGTGTTAGAGCAGCCTCCTGCAGGTTCCATATTCAACTGTTATCAGGATATATAAAAAGCAGAACAATATGGCATTGCAAAAAAGCCCAATATTGGCTAAGGTCTAATATTAGAAATGGGGGAAAAAAAATCCTTAAACTTTTAAATGAAGCAAACAAAACAAATGAAATCTCAATATATTCTGAGCAGAATCAGTGAAGATTTTTTAAGTGAAATTTAGATGATGATGTGAAGAGCTGGGCTCCTTGGTATTGTTTTCTTTATTTTAATTCATATTACTGTTATTACTACTACAACAAGCTTCAAGTGTAGTGTTGGGAGACATGAGTTAACATTAATGAACCCAGAGATCTGCCTGGCCAAGGCAGGAAGAGTCAAAATCTGCTCCAGAGCTATACCCAGACCTTGGGGAAAAGGGAACTCGACTGCCTGCACAAGCTGACTGAAAGCTAAAAGCTGCAGCAGTAAATGCATGTACCCATTGATCAAAATTGTAAATAGAAACTGTCCCAAGTGACAGCAGAAAGGAGGACAAATCACTGGCCAAACTGCAGGTGAGGTGGCAGAGATGGAAGATGCTTCTACAGAGTTTACCAAAAAAACAACCAGATGAAACTGAATAATTCTTTGAAAAATGAAGTGGGGAAGTAGCATTCTTCAGGGTAACAGGTAGTTAAACAACTGTTTTTCATGTGGAAGAATGAAAAGAAACCATCCTTCCTACAGCACAGCACACACAAATCCATGACAAAGGAGCAGCAGCAATGCCAGATAAGAATGGTATTTCACAATAAAATAGTAATGTTGTCATTACAAAAAAAATGCAGTCAAGGGGAAACTTCATGGTAAACCCGAAGCCAGTGCACATGGAGCTTCCAAGGCATCGTTTAAAAGAAAACTGCTCCAGAACCTATGTAGAAATCTCCCTGAGGAGATGTGCTCTATGGAGGTAAGACCCTGATCCTGGCAGCTGAGTGGGTCTGTGACACTGCTCATCTCGGTGTGTCCCCAAACTGCCCTGGGGGCTGCTGAGCTGCAGACCTGTGCCACTCTGCTCATCTCAAACTCACCAGTCAGCTGCAGAGATGCAATCCAGGAGTTTTTATTCTGCACACACACGTGTGCACAATGTGACCTCAGGACAACAGGGAGTTACGGCTCAAAAGCATCTCTGTTTCACCACACCTTCCTGCATTTCTCCATTCTTCTTTATGGCCTCTGTTGCAGATGTATCACTGCCCTTCTGGGCTGTTACCTGCTTGCACAGTCTGGCAAAGAAAAGCCAGGCAGAAGTTCTGCAGATTTAATAAGGTTGCTGATAATGTGTCACGAGCTTCAGTGGCTCTGGGGATTAGATGTATTTAGAAATGCTGTGTAATCTTCAGTGTTCTGCAAGTAACCATGGCTTGGGATTAAAATACATAAAAACTTGTTGAGACTCTGATATACTTAATATCTGCTTAGGGACATCTCATTTAGATAAAAGATTCATTAACCTCAAAATGCTATTGTTTTTTTCATAGCAGCAGCATGATATGCAAGGCTGAGCTGGTGCTTGCTTTATAAACAGATTTTCAGAGTCACTGGCTGAATGGATTCAGATCTCAGCAGCCTAAAATTCAGCACATCAAGGTATCAGGAAAACACTGCAATTCATTAAATGGCTTTGCATACTGGAACCTCACAAAATACGACTATAGCCTAATTTGAGGTTGTGTCTGCTCCCTAAAATTAAAGAGAGACGCTAAATTAGAATGACTAGATTTTGTTCTACCAAGCATCCTCAGCATAGGTCTTTGGGTATTGTGGGGAAAATATTTGAAATGAGCCAGGTATTTTTCTGCAAGAATGAATATTAAGTACTGAGCAGGTGCAGTAGTTAATTTTCATAATGTTCTTGGTTATGCAGCTAATATAGCATTGCAAGTTTCATTACAAGGCAGAATAGATTCTAACAAATTTTGTTTTGACACTAACTGCCATTCAAATGAGCAAAAGTACCCTCATTTATTTTAATGAGAGCTGACATAAAAAACCACATGCAAATAAGACAATATTACATAAAGGCAAAAAAGTCAATCAAATCATGAAACATAAATAAAATGCTAAATATAGGGATTATATGGCCTTAGAGTCACAAAATTATTTAGGTTGGAAGAGACCTGAATACGATCATCTTGTTCCAATGGCCCTGCCATGGGCAGAGATATCTCCCACTAGACCAGATTGATGCAAGCCCTGTCCAACCTGGCCTCCCAGGGACAGGAGTATTCACTGCACTTAAACATTAAAGAACTGATAGTGAATGAACACAGTCAGCAAAGAAACAGAGACAATGCACACACACATCTGTGGTGTTTACACGGAGTGTGTTTGTCGCTGTGAAAGAGCTGCTGAAGAAGGGAAGGTGACAAACTTCCACGTAACCAAAGCAAGTTCAGCCTCTCTGGGACTTTTGCTCAAGCAGCTACCTCTAAAATAACTTCTTCATCTTTCCCAATTCTTCATTTAGCAATGCCATTGCCAAAAGCACTGCTCTGTACATACAATGAAACTCAGTATGTCATTGCCCTGGTCAGGTGATGCACTGAATCATATTTGGTACTCCACATTCTTATTTTTGTTTCCTCAGTCATCCTTCACCCTTCAAATGTTGACTGAATCCATGACAAAAACTCCATGAGAAGGGAAATTTTCTTGCATTTTCTGTCAATCTATTTCCAAGCATTTGTACGATGTCATGTAAATAACAGCATTGTTGTATAAAACAGTGCAGCTGAAATGTGGTAATTAATTTTGATACCTGTAATCATAACCTGTAATTATCATGTAACTGGAGAACTATAATCAAGGAGCAAAGCCCAATTCCACATTTGATAAATTTCACAGGAAGAGCTCTGTGGTTACTCATCTCAATAGGAGAAAAAGCGACAAGATGATTAGCTGTGCAAATGCACTTTTAAAAGTCATTGTAATTAGAGACGCTCAACAAAACACAACAAAAAAAAAGGAGAGGAAAAACAATTTTTTTGCTGGCCTTCAGAGAAATATCAAGCTTTTGACATTTCCACACCTTTTAACTGTAATTGTGATATAACTACATAAAATGCATTACAGATATTACAGAGCCATCATTCTCAAATCCATATGCATTTGGCTGTCTGAACTGCACTGACTCCCCAGCAGTAAAGAGGAATGTGTTATTAATTACAAACCAATCAGGCCAACTGTTGAGGCTATAGTAATATTTGCTTGGAATATCATAGCCATATTTTGACAACAAAGATGAATGGAGAAAAGCCTCTGTAAGAGAAGAAAAACATAACACTTCATAATAAATTGCATTAAAAGATGGAATAATCAAAAAATCAAAATTTGATTTTTTTCTCACCCATACATTTGTAAGCACAGAAACACCTGCACTGAAGTGATCTGCCCATTGTACCCATCCTGTCATGGAGCAGAGAAGACACCAGCTCTCAGTGTTTCCTCTCTCCAGGGCTGTCCTGACAAAGGAGAGGCTTTTGTTGCACATTTTCATATATTTACAGCCTTCTGTCCCTTTCTTTGGACGTCTCATGATTGTAGTCATGTTCTTTATCTTCCCTTCATCAATTCCTAACAGCTTCTATCTGTTCATTATTTTGGTGTGTCCTTTTTTTTCCCCATCTCAGGGTCCTGAAAGCCTTTATGCAACTGTGCTGGGATCTTGCTGCTCTATGTGCCATTTGCCTCATTTACCCTGTTTCCTTGCTGGTGCTTCCACAGCCTTTTCTTCCTCTTCATATTTTACTCACACAAACCTTACAATCTGTATTGCAATTTTCTGCTACAATGCATTTCCATAAGAGTCCAAAACTCAAACCTTGGAAAACACTGCTTCCTTCTAGATTGGGTAGTTCCTATCTGCAGTACTATATCAAAGAAAGACTGAATACCCATCCACAGGACTTGAGTCTACAAAACCATCTGCATGCTTTTAATTATACAAGTTACAGAGTGATTTGTTGGGTTTTTCTTAAAAGTTCACAAACCAGAGCAACAGTGATAGAAAACCCACAGGTGTAATCAAATTCACTCCTACACAAAAGGGAATGCAATTTGTTCCAGCATTTGGGTGATTTGTACTATAATGAACTTTTCCACTATTCTCTTATTCTGTGATAGCAAAATTACCTTTAGGGATATTCATGTAACACTGGCATTTTATCTGATGAATAACTTACAGGTTGGCAAAGTTTAAATACATATAAATGACACGGTCACCATTAATGTCAGATAGACAAAGGAGAACAAGAAGGATCCTGAGGAGGTGCCATGCTGCTGTTTCCCCACCTTGTGCAGGCAAGATTAGCAGGGCCTCTCAATGCACTCCCCTACATTTTCCAGACAGCTGATCTCATACAAATCAGGCAGATTGATTTTAAAAACACCAGCAAGGAAATTCCATGGATACCACACACAGTGCCCTGTGCAGCACCTTGCCAGCGAGCGTAGAAGAAGCAGATCAAAGCTGACATGTTGATACTGATCAAAATGGAAAAGATCAAGTATGAGATGCTCTTGTTCACAAAGATGAGTTGACCGAAAATAATTTGTACAAGTTGCAGCTATTACAAACTGTCCTTAAAATAATAAAACTTACAGGACATACAAGATATGTTTTAGCTGCAATAAATCCTACTAAAGTACCACTCAGTCTAAAGTGTGTGAATGCCATGGATTTGATCTATGCTATCCATCAGTCCTGGACAACCTAGTACCCCCTATTAGTCTCAAAACCACTCAAATCTCTAGTACACACTGTCACCCTCAAAAACCATAAAACATATTTTTAACTTGCAGGCAACTGAACTTAGTAAAAACCAAACAAGTGGATTAAGGCCAAAGAATCTTTACATCAATCCCACTTCATCCACGTCCTGGGAGCCTGATGGGTTGGTACAGGAAACATCTAATTATTATGAGAGCTACAGACTGAAGACAGATGTAGCTCTAGGAATTTAGGAATTCCCACTATGTACCCATTTCTTCTAGTGATTTCAGCCCACAACACAGTGGAAAGATTGCCAATACCTCCAAGGGAGGGATTAAACGATGGCAAATTTTCAATAACATGCTGCCTGGAATGCTAATTATAACATTCCTTTTATGAATATTTAATTTTCTGTTGGGTCTTATGTCCTTGAGCTAAAGCACATAGCTTCTATCAATATTAATGCCAGTTATGCATTCAGATCCAAAGAGATGAGAGAAGTTACCCAGAGATCTTAATATGCCCAGTCTTGTTTAACTATATTGATTTTCAACTTCATTTCTAGCTGGTGCTGTATGACAAGGATACCAAAATCACACAAGTTTTCAGCCCTTTTTAAAGGGCACAAATAATGATGATCACAGTAGATATCATCAGCATCTCATATCAGGTAAAAGGTTAGTGAGTTTGAAAACACTGATTTACTACTGCTATTAAAAGAGGAGGAAAAATGAGAGAATCTTCAATTTGAAAATCTAAAATCCACATCTGAAAGACTTTCATAACTACCCTGCTTAATTTCATCTCAAAAAGATGCTTTTGCTGAGAAATAGACTTTTGAGGATACAACTTTCTGCCCCATAAATGAGTCAAACCATGTGTCTGCAAGTTTGAAACAGAAAAAGAAAAAAGAAAAATAAAATTATAAAGAAGCAGTGGGAAATGATTAACTAGAAATGATGAGTCACACTTTAGTATCTGTCTAAGTCTGAGGACAAAATCCTGTGACTTGGGTCTACTACTTACTCCTACATTGGTACATGATAACAAATGCATCCAGGGGAAAGAAAGCTGCTCCATTGCATTCAATGGGAAAAATGCTGTCAGGTATTAGATGAAGAAGGATTTTATCCATTGGGTGTTTTTCCAGATCAGAATCTGTACAGAAGTCTCTGGGTCTAAAGAAGTTTTGAACCTATGCTAAGCAGTTTTGAGGCATGTTGGTAAAGTGAGAAAACATTAATTATTATGTTGTTTATAAAAAATGCTATTTCATCAAACCTCTGCTTCAGCTGTAGGCTTCTCCTCTTTTCCCATTCCAAATGAAATGAGTGTATTTTTTTTGGTAGGACCCATCATCCCCTCGAGTCTGTTTGCAAGGACTCTCCAGGCTCACTCACATATGTCAGCAGGCTACAGTGAGATCACCTAATAATCACATCAGTTGGAAGAAGACTTTTTTAGCCAAACTAATTCCAAAGACAGACATCCTATAAACATTCACACACTGAGCAGGATCCCAGCTCTTTGTCCAGAAGCACAAGCTGGGCCCTTCAGGCCTGGCTCTCCCCATTCTCTCACTTCCAGAACTTCCCTGGGGTATTTTAGTTTGTAAAAAAATGCCACCTCTGGATGCAGGTAGATGCATTAAATTTAGCGATTTCTCTCCGATTATGTCAGTATAAAATGCTTTTGTCAAAAATGCATTAGAAAAGCTTTGAGGGAAAACTACATCCATTCCAACCTGTTTGTAGACAAAAAGAAAATTTTTCACCTTCATTTTCATGTCAAAAATTTTATTTCTGGTTAACTTTGTTAAGATTTGCAAAGCAGTAAGAAAACAAAGGTTAGAGTTTCTTTCTTTTTCTTTTTTAAAATTATTCCCCCCCCCCCCAGCTATTTTCCATTATATAATTTCAAAAGCAATGCACCCAAACCCACATTGTTTATGAATTTCCAAGAGTGTCACTTTGATTTGAAAAAAAAGTCCAACTGAAATAATCCAAAGTTTGCAGATCTCTGGTACCAGGATTTGCTAGTCTGAGTAAGTTATTAGGAGCTATCATATGGTGCCTATATCAAGCCCTTCATGTTCCTCTCTACAGTTCAAAGGTTTTGTCACTTGTCTGCAGCACAAAAATCAGTGCTTTTCCAAGTGAAATTACCTCAGAATGACCTGGCATGAGCATAAACAGCATCTCAAAATTCAGAGACTAAAATTCTATCAACACAGTTTTTACACTTCTCCATCAAAAACATCGCTTTTCTCTAAAAAGATTACCATGGATACCCAGTTTTACCTTCTATAAAACACAAATATATTTCAAACACCACAACTGATCAACAATTTTCTTTTGAACGTGGAAGATCTTCAGAGCCACATTTTTACATTTTCTAAAAGCTCTCCTCAGGTCGAGGTCACTTTGCCTGGTATTTAAATGGAGCAATAGCTTTTTAATGCTTCTTAAAGAAAGGCAATGGCAAAAATCCATTGTGGTTCAGCAACCTCCCCAGTGTCAGGACACTTTGATACATCACCACAACTCAAAAAAAAGATAAGCCCAAGAAAATTGTGCACAAGGTAATGTTTAAGAGGCACCACATAATTCATGTGTCCCTCTGGAAAACACAGCAAATGCCTCCTCCAAACTCACAGTTTGGTTTGTTCTGTCCTAATAAATGAATACATAAATAAATAAATAGGATAATTAATTTATTGCTGACTGTTACTTTTCACCAGAAACTGATGTGCCACTTCTGGGGAGAAGCACAAAACAGAGACCATCAAAAGGCCTGAATGAGCATGACCCTGTGTTAAACCAAAGATTTCAGAAGAGTTCCGTGAATTATCTAGCTCAGTATTAATTAAGATTTAACAATGTACAAAGCAAAGCACTGGTAAGAAAGGTCCAAAGTACTGTCAGAGTACAACATAAAGCAACAGTTCCAGATCAGTGCAGCTGCACTGCACAGCAAAGTCCCACATCCACATTTTTCAGTTCTTGCCACCATTGAAATTTTCACATATTAAACATTGGCAGCTTTATCTTAATTTCTCACTCTTTTAAAACTCAAAACCAGGCTCTCTTATTTCAGAAATACAAAGTTTTAACCAAATGCTCCAAGTAGTGAACAACAACAACAAGATTATATTCTCAGCACATAAAATAATTGTGGAATCAACAACCTGAGCTATTTTAGATCAAAACCAAGGGGTTTTTTTAAGAGGATATAAAAAGTATGGCTTTTAAATTCCAGATTTTGACAGTAAGTTCAGAGGGTCAGAGTTTAATCTCCAAAGGTACAAATGTCACCAAAAAAAGCCCGTAAAAATTATAAACTATTCCTCCCCACCTCTTCACTAAATGAAGAAGAAAAACTAATTTAAAAAAAACCCAAATCAACAAAGGGGTCAAAAACTCTACTTGATCCCTAAATCTACCATCAGTGCTTCCCTTCTCCTGGAATGGTCTATGGTATTCTTCAGAGAGGTTGAAAACAGGATTTGGAATGGAAAATTTACCTCAGGTACCAAAGCCTGGAAAGCACATAATTGCAACAGCAGCATGAAATGCATCCTTTACCCTGGCTTGATGTGCTATTTGCCTTGCTGGTTTACAGTGTTTGTGCTCAAAGCTCCCTCTTTGCACACACAAAGGCTTCGACTTTACACTGCAAACATTGTAGCAAGTAAATAAATCTCAGGTTAAGAGGAGCAGGGAAGCCGAAAGGCACATTTTTTTAATTGCTGAATTCTTAGGGATTTTCTACAAGTTGTTCCAAACCTGATGGTGTAAATGATAAAACCAGGAGAAGAGAGGAAAGTTCAGCTCTTGTGTGCTGTGCTGCTGAGGCTGCACCAGGCTGCCAACTCACAAGGGTTCCAGGGGTCCCCAGCCCCTGAGAGGAGAGGAGAATCCAGCAGCTCTCAAGGTGGCCTGGGTACCTCCAGAAAAACACATTACAAAAGAGCCTGTATATAGATGGTTACAAATTCTGTAACCTCCCCATTACACATCTTTTTGCATGCAGGACTTCCTATTCTAATGCAACAGAAACCAGCCCTGGGTTTGGAGTGCAAAGAGCTGGGTTGGAGATCAGAGTGGAACAGCACATCCATTTGCACCTCGCTTTTCTCTTGGCCCAACACTCCAGCACATGAAAAGCTTTTTATAGAGCTTGATTTTGCACCACAGCATGACCCACTAATGTCCCCTCACCACAGCTCAGCTGATCCCCACCCAGCTCCACTCCTGCTGCTGCCAAAAGGGCCCTTGCACTCTGCAGAGGGGTTTTTTTCTGATTAGCACCTCTCTGCCTTGTTAACATCCAAAGAGCACTATGGCATATGTTTGCCAGCCAAAACAAATGCAGCGATAGAACTTGTAAGATCCTGACACCACGATGTCTCATCTCTTATTGTAATGCACAAAGGGTTTTATGTGTGTGCCTTGTGAAAACTAGAGGAAGAGAGGGAACATGTATACACACAATGAGAAAAAAAGAAAATAAATGCCTCTTAACAGTATTATATCAAAAACATTTCTATTAAAGCATCCGTTAAATTAGAAAGTGGGCTGTTTGTCTGAACACCAGAACGAAAATCACATCTAGCACAAGACAAAGCTTTTGTAGATGCAAGGGCAAGAATAACTCTTATTTATTTTTAGAGACAAATGCCACTCTGATCCACCTTACAGTGACAGGAACTTGGCCAGGAAGATAGAAACCAAAATGAAGTAGGGCCTTTGTGAAAATGGATGACTAAATTTCTATTGATTTCTTTCTACTTCCTCAGGAATCAAATTGCTGCAAGACTCAGTTTGGAGCTCCCAGGTTTTTGCTCAGTAGGTTTAACCTCGACTCAGTGACCTCTGTGGCACATCTGTTTCAATTTATTATATTCAAGCCTATGGAATTTGTACTTCCTTCATGTCCTCATGGTGATTTGATTTTCTCTGGCTACACGGAGGGTCATTAGGTATAATGTAGGGCACACTGATTTGTAAGCCAATGTAATGCAAAGTGATTAGGGTGTTAAAAAAAACACAGCTGGGGCTGTAGACAAAGTCAAAAATAGGACTGAATATTCTCCTAAAAGAGAAAATAACAGCAGGACTCAAAGAGTGCAACGCTAGTTATGTTCTGCTTTCTAAAAATAAACCTAAATATGGCAATAAATAAATAAATAAATAATTTCAGGGCCATAGTTAAGAACACAGGTTGAATGCATGGGAAGTCTGTTAATCAAGACTGAGAGGAAGCAGGCTTAGCCCAAAGGGGATGCTGAAGACATTCATCAATGGGATCTCTGTTTATACTGAGTATGGATCCCTGTTTGCTCCCGTGTTAAACAAGGCACCTGGATCTCTGCAATCCTGCACTTCCAGTCTAGTCTGTTACTGCCTTGAAGGGTTTGAGCAATACCAAAACAATGTCCGCTTATACTTGGAATTTTTTAATGTATTATTCTAACCTGTCAATTTAGGCAGAGGTTGTACAGCGAATTTCAATAAATTGTGAGATTCATACCATTTTCCAAACCAAAGCCCAGTTAACTACCTGTTCTTTTTAACTAAATCCTTCTTGGACTTTTAGAAAACGACATACTACTCCACCAGGCTGGGGGAAGCATTTTTCCATGTCACAGCTGACTGCTTTGTCTGACAGGGCCAAATCATCCTGATCATAAGGTTTGCAGTCACTTTGCACAACCTCCTATACACAGCAATACCTTTAGATGAGTTTTGCATACATCAGTTACACTGAATACTACTTATTTGGCAATCATTTTGCCTACTAGAGGAACAGGGAGATCCTGCCAAATCAGGTAAAACCTGAGGAAGAGGTCAGAGATAACAAGAAATTAAAATAAAGATCCCTGTATATTGATGGAAGCCCTTGCTCCAGTACAGATGTGCCATTAAGGAACACCCTCCAGTGGAATAAGCAACATACAAACATAACCAAAAGAAGGATAACAAAGAAGATAAAACTTGGTCAGATTGGATATTTAAACAAATTAATAATAAAGGGAGATTACACCAAATTCCCCAACTTTTACTGTTACTCCTTCTGGCAGCATGAAGAGTCTGTGACATCTTTTTAGTGTGATACCAGAGGATTTCCAAAAAAAGGAAATATAGAACTTCTCACATATAGAAAGGATTATATAGTTAAAATATTGAAATACCACTCAGTAATTTTAGACTTCAAACTGCTTCAATAATCCTTAATGTTTCTGCTTCTCACTTCTTTACATGTAAAACTTGAGGGGTTTTTTCAACCACAGCATGGTGATACAGTAAATTATTGCCTATCACATGTGCAGCCACTATGTAGGTGGAAACATAAAATATTAAAACTAGGAAGAGGGAACTCAGAGCAGTGGTTCTGTAAGCTCTTTGTGCCAGAATGGTTTTTGGGGCCCAAATACAGTTGATTGACCTTAAAAATATGTGTTTGTTTGTGACCCTTTATGTGGGTGTGCACACCTGTTTTTGGTTTATGTGTATGAACAGATTCCCTGCCCTGCAGCACAAATGGGACAGACCCCAAGTGGGGACCCAGATGGGAAAATTCAGGTCAAATTCACTATGACCAGATCATCTCTACTGCTTTAGAAGTATTGAAAAACACTCTCAGAGAACTCTAAATTACACTCTATGAGACATAATTATTGCATCACACAGATAATTGTATTGGGAGGAGGGGACATCACGTTATTTTGTTTTTGTCCAAGCTCATGGCCACAAAATAAGCAGCTATGTGTCTCATGTTCTGCTTACCTTAACCAGTCTCATTTATGAAATTGAACTTAAAACATCAATTCAGAGGCTTTTTCAAATAATTTCAAGAATTAAATCTCTGCCATTTTCCTTCCAACCTTGACAAATGTACCTTTTTAGAAACAACACTGTCCTATTTGCTGTTAATAGTGAAAGGCAAATCTCAGGAGGATCACAAGTACTCAGCACATCTTAATGTTGATTCCAAAATTAAAAGCCAGAGGGGCTTCTTTTCCCTCTCTCCGAGGTCTTCCAGCAAATTATTGATTGCTGCTGATCTTCTTCCATTAATATATTTCTTTCTTACAGCCTGAGTGACTGCGTTAAAGTGCTTAGCAACTCTCTAATCATGTACATCTCCTGAGGCTGAAAAGAGCTTTGGTTTTAAAAGTAATTTGTTTCAAATGAGGCCTTATCCAGCCTAATGTGAGGGTCAGGGGCTTGGGGGAAAAAAAGGAAAAAAAAGTTTTCCAGGATCATGCTTGGAAGATCCTGAATTCTAAGCCATTTGAGGTCTGACAGAATAATAACTCAAATTTGTATCTTCTGAAAATCACCTACCAGTTATAACCACCTATGAATACCTACTGCTACAAAACTGAGTGGTTTAGAACATGCCTTTTAGCAAAGTATATAATATTAGGGGAAAAAAAAAAAGTTAACAGCTTCCAATCTTCAGCAACCTTTAAGTCAGACACAAAGTATGAAAAACATTGAGCCACAATACTCAATTTTTTTCACTAAGTATTGCAGCAGCAGTTTAGTCTCATCCTGGAAGCCAGGCTAGGCTGAATGATGCCAAGGATTTTTCCTTTCCCTGAGGCACCCTTCTAGGCAGAGGCCTCACTTTGCTGCCATCAGCACAACTTGTTTCAACTACATCAGTTTATGGATCAAGCCCAGAGCCTTTACAGTTAAATTTCAGTCATGATAACAAACCTTAATAGTGTAAGAATCCCACAAGATACTCTGGCACAACACAGCTGCATCTACTGAGGAGACACTGGGGCTAAACCTTCTGGCCATGCAGGTTGCCAGGACCATGCCACCCTTTCAGAATTTTTAAAGGGTTTTAAGACAGGTAAAGAAAGCACAGAAAAATATATACATTGAAATTTTGGTCTACTTTAGTGCAAATGCTTTCAGACTAAGCTACAATTAAAGTACTAATCAAACCTCAAAGAGATAGGGAGTTCAATATCCCAATGGGATGACCAAATGCTTTCTCTTCCTGTAATGACACTTTCTGTTGCTTGGCTTGGATTTGTTTAAAAGCCATCAGTAATTTCAAGGGTTATGGAAAGTCCTGGTACTCCCACTCACAACCACAAGCAGGGACAAAATCCTGTGAAGCAAAGCCAGAGGATGCAAGTGATCAATATTGAACGAAGGGGGCTTGGTGCTGTTTTGAGTTTTGTCTTTTTTTTCATTTATGTGTTCCCTGTACTCTTCACACATATATTTGGAGCTCTGCAGCCTATCATTGTACTCTAACTAGTTTTCCCAGTACTTTTCCCTGCCCTGATAGTCAAACAGACAAAACATGTTCCAAAGTCCCAGTCCTATCTTGGTTCTTAGAAATCAAGGCTGAAAAACAACTTTTCAGACACATTTTCATCAACAAAGCACAGACTCATCTGAGGGGGGAGGACTTAGAAGGGGCTCGGACTAGAGGGGTATTGCATCATCACTTCTGCTCCTAATTGGTGCTTTTTTTGTCAATTATGCTAATTTACCAAACTTATAAAACTGCATGCACCCCTGTGGGGGGTGGGCTTTCGTGGATATTTTTCATAACTGCCCCCGGAGGCCTTCAGTAAAAATCCACTTTTATATTACCTCCCATACTAATATTACCTCCAAAGTGTGTGTTATTTCCTTTCTAGGTTGAAAAAGGCATCAAATCCACCCACATAAACCCCATAGGTACATTATGTACAGAAATACAAAGGATCTTCCTTCTCTAGGTGGTTTGAACACTTGAAATAAGGTGAAATGAAGCTGTGGAAGTTTAAAGAGCTTTGCATCTGCTGGACTGCAGTCCACGTTCTGTGCTGAGCAGTCGATTACAAGTAGAATTCAGCTCAAGCATGAAGTTCCATAGAGAACATTCACTTATTTATTTTAAAGCCCTCTTTTCCCCAAAATGAAATCAAAGACTGATCTTTGAACTGCAGAATAATACCTCCATGGCAGGCTTCCCAGTATGTCCTACACCTTGAACTTTTTCTATGATATCTAAACCAAGGATTTGGATGTAAAGTTTGGGAACTACATGGTGACACATATGTACCTGATGTCTAAGAGGGGAAAAAAGGTGACAAAAAAAATTGCAGAAGTTGGTCACTACAGGTTTAAATAGAGATCTCTCTTATGATCAAACACTTTCGTAAATCAGGGCTCAAAGCAGCCACCATGTGTGTGTGAAAGAGAAGTAGGCAAAGCTTTCTGTTGGTGTTTATTGAATTAGTCTGGCAGAAAAAAAAAGCAGTTAAGACAAAAATAAGAATCTATGAGCTAAACTAGGCAGCTTTTCCACTCTCTGCAGCACTCAGCACCATTCAGGTAACAGACAGGTTCTGGCCTTGTATCAGCAGAACAAAGTGGATCTGACTATTCACCTCTCACACCAAAAAAATTGCATCTGCTGTTACTTTGCAGAAGTATCAGAGGAAGCAAAATAATTCCCTTTGCAGTATACACAACTGAGATTGTTTGCTACAAATGGCAAGATTTCATCTCAGACTTACAGATTTTTGGCTATTTCTTCCCAGATCATATGTGATATCTATTCATCACCATGAAGGGGTTTGTTGGTGCAGAGAGGAAAGGGGCCACAGGTCTCCACAAGAGTCACTGAAGACAAAAGAAATTTATACCAGTATTTTGACTGAGTGGGTCTGTCAGAGAAACTGCCTTTCCCCTCCTAAGACGATGTGGCTCCCTGTATAAATAGGGCAAAAAATGTGACTAATTCTCTTGGCTTATCCAGGTAACTTCCAATATGCAAAATTTAACAGGTTGGTAAAATTTCTGTCTCTCCACTCCTTGATCTGTTAAACTACAGGGTTTGTTAGATCTAAGAAGAGGTCTGATCTCTACAACATCAGCAAACCAGGACAAAACTGCAGCTCAGCACAGTTTTCTTAGCAGGAATCTTAAGCTTTTCCAGATAGAGTTTACTTTGAATCCAAACCCTGGAACCACAGTTGAGGGGCGTTCAAGCTATTTGAAAACCAAAGAAGTGGTAGTTACTGGCAATGAAAATAGTTTCCTTTCAGAAGCTCTAATGCTCTGGATCTGAAAGTTTTGGTTTACTTCTCTCCCCTGAGATACTCAGGATCTGAAAAAGACAAGAAAGTTTTTAACAACCACTATATTTTGCCAATAACTGTTAATTTTGTTTATGAGTCCTAAATACTACAATTAAGTGAATCATATTCGTGTCTTTTCCCTTTGTATATCACCAATGTATTCAGGGAACTTGCTGCTAAGTGAAGCTAGTGGAAGTTTCTTTTCTTCTTGCAGAAAGGGTAAAACCAAAGATACCAAATAAAATTTTAAAAAAATTTAAATGCATTGCACAAGCTCCATTCCTCTCTAAAACCTGTGCATAATATTGTAGAGCAGTTTTTAGCTGGCTTCACTATTTTTTTATACTGCTGAAATCAATTAAATTCCACACATAGTCTATATATCAGATTACCTGATACATTTTTGACCAATGCTGTATTAAGAAGCAGATGTTTTAGATGTTATTGCCATCCAGAGGAAGATGCCTTAAGAACACGCTGTGTGTGCATTGGTGTACTTCCCATGTGCCAGAAAACAGGGCTGTAACACTTAGCCTGCTTCAAAATAAAACTTCTAATTCCACATGAAGTAATGAAGTGGAGCATATTGGATCTACAAGCAGCAGGTTAAGTGCACAGGTTAATTTATTCATATTATTTATATGGCAGCTCTGCAGCACCCCCCTTGCCAGGCACAAACCTGCCAACCCACTGCCAGAGCATCTCAGCCTTCCAGCCTCATCTGATCCACACAGCTCTCATCTGCCACCACAAACACGAGATCACTGAAAATGAAATGTTCCACTTCATTTGACCTTCTCTTGTAGAAAGATATTAAACATGTAAAAAAAATTGTACATTTTCTTTCATTGATTTCAGAACGTATTCAACCGAAAGCAGCAGAACATGCATTTCAAGAGCTGTCAGACACTCAATTTACTGCTCTTCTAGGCACTAAAATGCACAGGGCTCAGAGAACATAAAAAACAAAGCTACAGATACATGCTCAGAATACAGAGGATCCCAAAGATGATTCAACTACTTGCCAGCAGGTTTCTCAAGCCTCAATTATTTGCACATTTGCTATGCAGACTACTTAGAGACAGTGTATTTACTGCACTTTGTCTCTTCTTTTAGTATTAAGTTTTAATTCATTGCAGTTAGATCTGCATATATGCATGTGTCCATTGCCATGAGTATGTATATGTATATATATATATACATATTTATGAACACACTTAACCAATAATTAAGGCTTTTCTTCTACACATTTACAAACAGGCTTGAAGGCAGACGTGATTTCTGATCTATCAACTGAACTACTCCCCCATTTAAAACTGCCTGCTTTTGATTAAAATGTGACATGAACCTTATCCTGTGCAAGCAGATATTTGGACTTTGCAGATCACTTTCCTAGCCATAGGGATATCAGTAGCAGAGGGTATGGAAATATTCTACATGCACCTCATGCTTATTAGCATAATAAATACGAGTCTCTGCTTGGGACAGAAATAACCAAGTGACATATCTTTCACCTCCCTGGGAGCCCAGCTCTGTGCCTAACTCTGCTGACTAAATTAACTCAGATCAGAGAACCAGGCAGATAACACATTCCTGCCCAAAAAGAAAAAAAAAAAAAGGGTGAACATGGAATAAAAATAAAGACCTTGCATGAAACAGAAGCCTCCACGGCCTCACATGCTTCTGAAATGGTGCAAAGGGCTTTAGTGAGGTTATTTTAGTATTCTGAAAAGAATTTTTCATGTCTTCCAGTGAGGTATCAGCTATATTAGCAAGCATAAAACTTCAATTTCTCACATCTGAGACTCTGGACTTGCTGCCTGGGCTCTTCCTTCTGCAAGATAAGCTTTTACTCAGCAGGCTCCTGGTTGCCAACTGGGGTATGTCCTGAAAAAGTTCCTAAAAGGGATGCACCATGTAAGAGAAGGCAGCCACTATAACAACTTTTGCTTGTAAAAAAGACATTTATAGACTTATAGATTAGTTTCTTGTTTCTTCGGAAACAAAACAGTGGTATGTTACACACTATAAAATGACAATTAATTAAACAAATTAACACCCTCCAAGAAGTCCATACTTATTCCCGGTTGGATTTGCTTTGTTCTGGAGCTACAAGTACTTGGGGTTTCTCAGAATGTTTAAAGGCACTTATTTCTTCCTAACAGGGGCCCAGAAAAAGGCCTTTAGGAGCTCTAAAGGAGCTGTCAGTCTGGTTTGGAGAACCCTCAGTATCTGCCTTTCTTCACTGCTCGTTGGCTTTCCCGGGGCAGGAGCACTTAAAGAGTTCAGTTTCCTCCAGAAGGTAACTCGTGTTCAAGGGCACAAACCCTGGCTTTGGTCCAGATGAGGCCACTGAGTGCTTTCAGTAATCACATGGCACAGGGAATACTTGACACCACCAGATCCCCTTCTCTGCTTTCAGACTAGACTCTGCTCTTTTTATTAGCCATATGGGTCAATGATGGGATGGTTTGGATGGAAGTATAAATAAAACAATTAGTTTAAGAACTTTAGTTTTCTCTCTCATCTAATTTTTATAATTGGTCTCGGTATACATTTTTCATGAAGAAAAAAAGGTCTATTATTTCATTCAAATCAGTTTTTACCATAAAGTTTACCATTAACTTAATTTGTAAAGACAAGCTTCAGATAAAATTAGAAATCCTGAATTATTCATGGTGAGGTCTACTAATTTTACACTATTATTTCTCATGTGAAACTTCAATGTGTCACACCAAAAGGGTTGGTGGTTTGTTGCTTTTTTTTTTTCTGGCAGGGAATAAATGCTTCAAAATGCTCCCCAGAGAACAAAATGGAGCTGTCACATTGAAGAAAATGCATTTAATCTCTTTGTTACATTTCAGCAACTTCAGTAAGCTTTATTGTACTGTGTTTCTTTACAGCAACCCTGCAAAAAATTCATTTCCTAAGTAAGCAGCATGATGGTCTGTGCATTTCTACCCACTTAACAATTAGATTAGCGCTTTCAAAATACTCAAAAGCAGCAGTAAATTCCTTTCATAAAAGCAGGCAAACAAAGGAAGCACATCAGTCATTCCTAAATGCAGAGATGCCAGTTACTTTCTAATCTCCACTGATTTAGTTGAATTTGGATTCAAATTACATATGATTTTTAGCCTTCTATTGGAAATCTTGCTCAAGACCTATTGTGAAGGTATTTTATCTTAATTTATTTTGATGCCTATAGTAGAACATATCCCAGTACCAACACGAAATCATTAAAAACACTGACCATGACAAAAATGCCAATTTTGAAAAAATCCTTAAAAAACCACACCTGGAGCAAAGAAATTAATTATGTGCAAAAATCTGGCTGTAACATGAGAATCAAGAAAACAGCTCTGAAAATCACTCTCTCATGTTGAGGTGGCTCCTGCAAACTCCATTTACTGCATGCT
The DNA here is from genome assembly GCA_013400955.1 of Drymodes brunneopygia. Lineage (NCBI taxonomy): Eukaryota > Metazoa > Chordata > Aves > Passeriformes > Petroicidae > Drymodes > Drymodes brunneopygia. Next base: position 236,922 of record VZTZ01025918.1, on the reverse strand, counting down.
CACAGTGAGTAGCAAAGTGTCTTCTCAACACACGTGGCTGTGCCAGGGTCAAAGTGCCAATCCCACCCAGCCTCTGCAAGGATTTGGCCTCTGCCTATCTGGCAGAACCATTCAGATATGGATCATTAAAAGTTTCACTGCTGAAAGTGCAGAATGCTCTTTAGACCATTAAAAAAAAAAATCACTCAATATACATTAGAGCCTAGGGGATATCAGTGCTCTGGCATTTTATTTAATATGACTGCTTTTGTCCTTTCCAAAGGGGCACAATTTGAACAAATGTTTAATTCACAGACCACAGCAGCCTGTGCAACATTGAGTATGTGTTACAGAATGCTTTCTGTATTAGAAGAACAATGGCAGCTACCATGAGAATAAAGGATTTTTTCTCCTCCTTTGTGTAGAGGAGTATAGAGTTACACAGATTTTTCTGCTATTTATGCATTTTGTTCATGTCAACTGCTAAAGTTATCTTTTGTCAATTAAGCAGGGCCAAAACAATCTAGTATGGGATCTGAGACTGCAGTAATAATAAACAGAGCAGTTCAGGACTTTATAAACTGTGATTTATTTAATGCTGGAGGAGGTTATCTGGTATGAAATGTCACAGTATAAGAGCAGACTGACCAGAGCCAGTTGTTGCCACTATCATGTATGTAAGACCTCCATGTCAAACCAGTGTCAACTCAACCACTAGTTGAAACTTGACAAATAAATAATGAATAGAATTACTGAGAGGAAAAATAAGGATGAAATCTGACCAAAAAAACCTCATGTGTTGAATAAACAGCCCAGGACTATCTTCCTAGTTCAGAGTAAGGAAACTAGCAAGCTGACTGAATGCATTTAAATACATTCACAAGTATGTTTTGCTAATAAGGCTTTCAGACAGTGCACACACAGTCCTGGAAAAGACTGCTTAGAAAGTTGGGCTTTGTAACATTCCCATGAGGATGGGCAACCACGAGTTTTGGTGTGCATTGGGAAGAAGCAAATTCACAATTCAGAGACCTCGAAATGCTCTGTGGCTTCTTCCCCATCTATAGTGATGCTGTTTGGTTTTTGCCTTTTTTTTTTTTTTTCTATGTTCTCTGTACTCTTTGCACATATATTTGTAAGTCTGTAGCCTAATGTATTAATAGCTAGTTTTTCCAGTACTTTTCCATGGCCTTCCCCTAGGCAGAAAGATGAAACAAATTCCAGAACTCCAAGCCCTGGGGATACAAAGCCCTGTCCTGTCTTGATTCTTCCTGGGAACCAAGACAAGAAACAACCCTTTGAGATACATTTCCATAAACAGTGCTGAGGAGGGGGGCTCCAGAGAAGGGGCTTGACCTGGGGAGGGGAATTGAATCACAACTTGTCCTCCTAATTGGTGCTTTTTATCAATTATGCTAATTTCCTAAAAGCTATAAATATGTACTCACCCCTGGAGGGGGTGGGCTTTTGTGGACATCTTTCCATAACTATTTCTGAAGGCCTTCAAAATAAAGATCCCCTTTTATATTACTTCCTTGCTAAAATGATCTCGAGTTTCTTTTCCGGGTTGGGGGAAAAGGCAACAATAGGGCCCCAATTAAAGACTGATGTTAAACATATGCTTCAGCCTATTTCAGTTTAGGAAGTCAGTCAAGCATAAGCTCAAGGCTTATATTCTGCACAGGGATCACTGTAGTATGTGGAAGTGGGGAATTTGGTAATAAGTAATTCTTAACTCTCAAGTAGCGGCTTGGATTAGTGATATGAAAGTGTTTAATGTAGGAAATCACTACCATTAGCTTCATTTTAGCAGATGAAAGAGCTGGGACTCAGAAATGAGTGATTTGTCTCCAGACATACAAAAGGCCAATAAAAAAAGAATCTAGGGAAAAATCCTGTATTACCTGATTCTCAGTTCAGACTTACAGGCTCTCCAGCCATCTAATACAGCTCTCCCAATTGCTATATTTAACAGAAAAATAACAGCATGTATCAATACAGACACTGCAAACCATCAGAGGGAAATGGCTGCCAGACCTCCACATGTGCTGGAACACAAATCTGCAGTAAATCTACCCTAACACAGCAAACAGGTGCAGTCATTGATTACTTTTTTGAGAGAAATAGAACCTGAACCTGTCAAAAAGTTGGTAGCCCACATTGACTTGAGATGTCTACCTTCATTACACTCATGATTTTGGAACAGTTTCTGAATAACATACAAATCTGTTTTTCTAACCTGACACAGTTTCCCCAGAGATGCTAAACCAGACATTTGCAAGACATTTTTGACAAAACACATTTCCAAGAGCTTCCTCCATTTTTACTGAATTCTTGCCCAACTTCAAAAAATCCCATGCAGACTTATTTGGCTTATTATGGATGCATGAATGAAAGACTGCAAGAAACTGCAACGATGCCCAGTACTTGTCATACAACACAGAAGTATCATCAGCATCTTCTGAAAAGAAGGCCAGGATTGGCAAATCTTGAATTTCAGTCTTCCTCACAGACTCATCGTCACATGCCATTTCCATTGCCTCTGCCTTCAGGTTCAAACTAACTCTTAAACAAGCTAAATGAACTTATCTCCTGTGCTGGCAGCACAACACATCTGTTACCAAAACTGGGATGTTTCCTTATTGCTTAAGCAGTTGTCAAAACTTATCATTGCATCTGCAATTTCACTGGTGCAAGATTTATTTAACATTCCAAAAAGATGAGGCACAGGACTTTCAGTAAGCAGTAAAACAGGTTTAACAGTACCAGCATTTGTTCACTACCCCCAAAATTTAAAAGGATTTCAGACATCAATAGAACAAAGCTGTTTTAATAGACAAAGCTGACCACTAGACAGAGTATTTATATTTTGTGTCTGAGCACATTCTAAGCCCAGGGACAGTATTTTCCAACTGATATTTTGCTATAAACCTGAAAACAGCATGTTAACAAGGCTATGCTAATGCTTATGTTTGGAAAAAAATCAGATCCTCAGAGTTTCATTACTTATTTTGTAATTATTTTAACTATTCCCTCAACAATGAGTATTTTTGCTTACTTCTTCAGATTTCACAGTTTATGTACAGAATTGCCTTTTAACAGCTTCTCTGTGGGCTCCCACAACCTTAATTCATTTGAAACCCATATAAACCTCTATGCCATCTGGTAACTTTTTGCAATCTAATTATCCTGATAAATGTATGCACAATATTAGACATTTTCCATTACAGGGGTGACTAATGTTGCTTCTCTATTTACAAATCTGCCTGCAGATTTCTGTTAGAGGCCCATTTGAGGAGGCTAACAGACTTGTTCATTTAAATTTATATCTTACTGGGTGCCAAGGTTTTCAGCCAAGCATTCCTTGAATTACGAACTACTGTTTATTCAAATCAGCTTCCTGTCGTGTAAATTAGCCATATAAAGTAACAAAAATGCCAGAGAATTTTTTTTTGGTTTTTGCACAGTTTTTGTACACTGCCAAATGAAATTCTGAATAAAATCTTTGGTGCATTTTGAAAGGAAAAATAATGATTGAAGTTGCAGTTTCCCCCCCCTCATTCTGGAGTTTCAATCAGCTGTATGCCTTGATGAAGATTCTGGAAAAACTGCTGATTTTGAAGTTTACATCACAGCATTGTATGTGATCTGTGCTACACAAGACTACTGGAAAATGTTATGAACCCACAGGCTGCCCAGTGCTGCCCACCCAAACCTTCAGCCCCAAAATGCACAGTGTGTTATGTCACATCCCAGAGAGCAGTGACATCAATGACCTGCTGGGCACTACTGGGACCCAAAATCCACCAAGGGAAGCAAAACCCTTGTGCATCTGTCTGTGTGTGTGCACAGGTGACATCTCAGAATGCTGAGGAGAGGCACAGCAGCTCTGGGAACTCGTTTGCTGCTGCTCAAGACAGTAAAAAATACAGTAAAATCTTGCTGAGTTGAAAGCTGATAAAATCTTATCTTGTTTTCCTCATTACTCCTCCCATTTCTTCCACCTTCCTCATGTTCTCATCTCCAGCCGTGCTACACCCTCCCATCCCAGGTTTTATCCTTGATTTCATGGTACGTTCTGGCATTTACTCTGCCAAGTAAAATTCAAACCCTGCCTTCAGGGAATACTCATTGATACAAATCACAAGTTTTTCCACCCAGCAATCCCTCAGTGCTTCACAATTGGGAACTGCAGACTGAAATCAAGAGACCAACACCTTTAAAAGGCATCTCAAAACACAGGGAGTGACCTCTGTTCTGCCCCAGCTGTGCACTCCATGAGCAAATGCCACTGTCTGTAGCCCAAAGAAACTTGGGACAGCTGGAACAGTTCATGCATCATGGAAAAACCTCATGGGCACAGACTGGCCACTGCCAAATTTTCATAGTGCCTACAGAGAACAGTTTGTGAAATTACATAAAACAAGACTGCTAGAAGGAAGAGAGCTATAGTGTATGTCTAATTAGAGAAAAACAGTATTTTGTGTAGTCAGCTTATTTAGCATCTGCAAAACTGAGCAAGAGGGAACTGGAGAAATGGTTTTTGCATATTCTATAGCTACACAGCTAGTCACAATATTAACTAAGATTAGGAAATCCCCCTGAGACTTGTCTTTTTTCATTAGTTGATGGTATAAGGCTCAAAGAACAATATAGTTTACTTTCAAAAGTACCTTAAATCAGCCACTCAATGTGCTTATGAAATATATCTAAACTCTAGAAGAAATCTAGGTTTTTTTAAACCTTTGAAATAGAATCACTTACACAAATATAAGACATCTCCTTGTTTCCCAATATATGACACTGCTGTGCTATAGATATTTCTTTTTGTAGAAATATATCCAAAATGTGAATTTCTATATCCAGTTTTCTCACTAACAACAAATAACAAAAGCAACAGGAAAAGGGTTTTTCAGAAAGAGGTACAGAGCCAGTAGTTGCACAGAGTCCTGCCAACAATCCCCTCTTTCTCAACTTTGGCTCTATTTGTTTTAGTACATTTGCAATACCAGCCTTCAGTTTGGGTATCTGGGTTGCTGTTCCCCCAAGAAAACTGTCTAGCAGGGTTTTTATTTTCAGATGCTGCTGCAGGTTGCTGAAATGCAGAGGATGATCCTGACATATCCAACATCACCAAGCTTTAATTTTAAACTCACCAGTTCCACCTAAGGTGCTGGCAGAAAACTGGGCATCAGTGGCACGAGCACTGCACTAATCCTGAGATTAGAGCTGCCAGTACAAAAGTACACTAATTACACAGTTAAAGATTTTTTTACTCTGAACTCTCCTGAAAAGGGAGCAGTTGGCTAAATTAGACAAAATTAATGAAAAAAGAAACACAATATTAGACAGGCACATTTATCCTCCTTCACTTCAACCATTAGTAGTCTGTTCTGCTGCTGAGTAACACCAGGATGGCTCAGCACTAATTAAGGCAGTCATTATCACAGCTAGGTGTTTACAGCCTTTAAACTTCTCACTCATTTCTTCGCCCACTAGTTCCTAAGAAAAGCATTTGCCCTTTTTAATTCAGAGAGCAAACAGGTCAAAATAAAAATTATCCTGCTTAGGGCTGTTAGCCAAGAGATTAAAAAGAGAAAAGCCTTGTACCTCGAGGCATCCTGCAGGATGTGCCAGAGCATCTGGGCCAGGGTGATGGTGAGGGACAGCTGTTACAGGGGCTCCAACACCTGCTGACACTGCCAAGGAACAGGATCCTGGAGAGGATTCCCTGAGACCTGCAGGAAGCTCTGCAGAGCGCGTGTCACTCTTCCCAGAGGCTGCAGGTAATGCTCACACAGGTGTTGATACTCCCCAGGCTGATGCAGTGCTGCTGAAGCAGGGCTGGGAAGGTGGTTTCCCCTTGTTGCTGGGTGAAGATAAGCTCTCACATGTTGTGATAATGCAGCAAGACGTGGAATGTCTGCATTTCATTAAATAACATGATTAAACAGGCTGCCTCACAGCCTCAGTGACAGGATAGGGATGCAAAGCTTTGTGTTAAATGAGTACCATTCCCAAAGTAAACTTGATGAATAAAACAAGGAGCAAGCTGCAGCAAAGGAGAGTCCACAGTGTTTCTAATTAAGACTAAGCTTCCTGCAAGTTACATGTGAACTTCCTAACACATCCAAAAGCTGTTCTTGAATGCCTCAAATTCTGAGGACATGCCAAGGAAGGCCCTAGAATATCCAAATAATTTTGTGAAAATATGAAACAATAATGGAAGGTACCTGAAGGAGCTTGTAGGATTGGACCTTGAAACCAGCCCTTGTATTAAAAATGAAGAGGAACAAAAAGCCTAATGATAATTGAAGAAACAAACGCAACCAAAAAAGGCTCCTTTCTTCCTTAATGATGCACTCATAAAATATCAGTTTCAGGGGTTTTTGTAAAAGACTTCAGCAAACAACTCCACTGACCTTTCTGACCAGAAAAAGCTATCTTAAACCATGGTTTTGAACTGCAAATCCCTTTTGTTTATCCATGCCAAATGAATCAGCATGCCTGAGTGATTCCACTAAAAGCGGACACAAGTTTTTTTGAGATGACTGTTGAGATTTCCAAAGGAAAGCTACCTGCCTTCAGAAAGCAAAAATCTGCCCCAAACTTTGAAGTAATGACTCCAACCATGGAACAGGGCAGCTGTGCTTCACACGGTGCCTTGTCTGTGTTCTCCAGACAGGAGGCTCAGGTGGTTCCTGGGGACACTGCCCTTCCTCTCGCCCCCCAGCACCCCAGGGCCATCACCCAGCAGCTCAGAGCACCAAGGCAAACAGCTCACCACACATCTCTTCTTTATTTTCTGAGTGTGCAGTAAACATGCAATGTATCAGCTCCAGTCTCAGGAGTCCCAAAGCACATGGGCTATAAGGGCTTGTTTCTCAAACCTTCAAAAGCCATACAAATATCAGTGAAAAGAAGGATGTGGCTCATCTGCAGCATAGGTGCTACCCTAATACAGAGTATGTCAAGCGACTAAATCACAAAAAAATCAGTAAATTGTTTTTTTTTTAATTGCATGAATATTTTATATCTTTTTTTTCACCCACTAAACATCCCTCCCCACTTATTATTTATTTCTGAGTTTTGTGAAGCTTTTAAAAAGAATTATCCATAGAAGTACCATACAAAATGAACTACTTTGAATAGAAGAACCATGAAAGCAATTGATTAAGTCAGATAAAATTATTTTTTCTCATTCCATTAAGTTCTACTAAGATTTTAAAATAAATGCTCTAAAGAAAGAGACATTATTAACAAGACAGAAATGCTTTTTAAAAGAACTAAAACAGCTCAATTGTGGGTTTTTTTCACTCTCCAAAAACAATAAAAAAGGAGAATTTAAAAAAATCTTTCAAAACATGAAAATTACAGATTTTTTTTTTAAACCTTGATACTAATATCAGCCAAATTCTCCATCAGATGCCATCATAGGAGCATAAAAATTCTTTTCACCAGGATTGTTATTTCTCCTTCCATATCAAGGCTGTACTCTGCTATAAAACCATCTTCTAACTCTATCCAAATCAGCAGCTGGGGGAAGGGAGAGCGGGGAGACATAATGGGCAAGAGAGAGACATTAATTTTGACACAGACACAGTCAAAGCAATGATTAAAAAAACATATCAGGTGTGCTGCAGGTAAGTTCTCAGGGCACCCACAACAGAAAATTGTCTCTACAAGGTATGCAAATATTTGAATATCTGAAATTTGAATATTTGAAAAGCACTGTGTTCTGGAAACAGGGACACATTCCTAGACTATTAGTGGATTAGGAAAGGTACATCTTCCTCATTAGGTGGATTGAGAGCCAGGCCAGCCAGCATTTGTGCAGATGGCACCGTGCAGCACTCAGCAACAGGTGTGGTGCCACTGTGTTTGTGCCTGCACACTGCTCATGAAAGGCTGGTTAGAACAGAGCAGAGACACAGCTGCTTCCTCCAAAGACATGAGGTGGCTCCAATTCATCCACAAACAGCTGCCAGGAAATTGAGTTACACAACTTGAGATGTTCAGAGCAGTGGAAATAGATAATTTGCCAGAGTTCAGCCAAAACACTGAAAATGCGCCAGAGGGACCTGAGCTGGGTTTGCTTCGTGCTCCAAGGGGAGGCAGAATAAACTGCTTTCCACAACTGAAATGCTCATTTGCAGCTTCAAGAAAATACAGTTAGCTATGGGAAATCAAGGTTGATTCACAGAAAGGAACAAGTTTTTTGAAACATAATGAAAATCCTCAGAGCCACTCTTTTTGCAAAACAAGGACAACATTGCAAGTCTGATTTCTGATTAGATTTTTCAGTAAAGAGTCAGGTGGAAGTCTACCAGAAATGAGGCAAATTGCAGATTCAGAACCATTCAGCTTCCTCAGTAGGCTGTTATGAGCTATGTGAGCAGTGTCAGATGTGCTTATGCAAGTGAAAAAGCCACACTGATTTATGTCAGAGGCGACAATCATGACTTAGCATAAGAACAATTTGTATAACCTATTTTCCTGCAAGAGCCAACTGTGTGTAACCATTTCTTTCACCTGCTGTGCAAGTGTCTTAACATCTAAACTGCACCCCGTGTGCAAAGCCATGTAGCACTAAGAAATGATGATCAGCATTTGAAGTCCATCATGCTCATGTCACAGGGAGAAAGTCATAAATGGACTACAGCACACAATGGCATAAAAATGAATCTATTAAAACATAGATTAAGCCAATAGTGAGAGATGAAAAAAAGTAGGAGTCTAGCCCTAAAATCCTCTTAAAACACATACAGCAACATTCCTATTTCCCATTGCCCACACCCCCACTTGCCATTCAATAAGATCAAAAAACATGTAGTATCTGTCAGCATACAAGTCCCTTTACCCTCCAATTCTGAAGGCCCTGCTAGAATATTCTTTGACCTCGCATACCCTTAGAATTCACTGGATGCAGGAAGAAGTCCTTTATTAGGGAAAAGCTGGGAGTTGAAAGGTCAAGAAGGGGATATTTCTATACAAATTCAATTGTATTCAGCCACCAAGATGCTACTGCAGGATTCCCCCTAAACTTAACCCTGTGATAAATTCCAGGCTAATGGGGGAAGTTGCTCCTGTAAGTGCTCATGGCAATGCTGCCCTTTTTTATTTATAAAGCTTCAAATGCTTCTCCAAACATTAAGGGTGGATCCAACTTTATCAGTTTTTCACCAATGACCAGTTTTCATCATCAATAACCATCTTCATTGGAAGACAGTTAATTTATCAAGTAACAAACCATTCTTCTCATTTTGAGGACTTCTGATTTAAACAACACACACAATCAGCATGGATTCCCAGGCCTTCATTTCCTGATTATTTCATTATCAGCCAAAGAGCAAGTATGGAGAGAAGTTAGCTTGGTTTATTGTCAAGCTAATTACTTTTCCTATGTCATTGTTTAAATTATGTAGGAATGTGTTGACAACAGTGCTTGTCCTCAGTGATTTGTTATTTGATGCTGCTTCCAGTATTAATTGTACATTATTAAAAATTATAATAAAATGATGACACTAGAGTACATACATCCATATAGACTTACTTTAATTGGGGAGGGTGGTGTTAAATAACCATAGGCAGTAAATACAATTCCTTCAATCAAATTAGTTGAAGTATTTAGTTGGCTGCCTTGGTGAATTTGCTTAAATGTTTCCCTAAATTTTATTTATAGTATAAAGCTCATTCTAACAGTCAGCTCTTCAGTATATTAAAAGAGCTCATAAATGAGTATAAAATATTAAAGAAGGTTGTCATTTATTACAGCTAAAATCAACTGTATGTGCCGAATTCTAATGCAATGGTTATCAACCCTTCCATGGCCAGCACCAGAGAACTCCACAAGAAAAGTGTCTCAAGGCCTGCATTTGCATAAACACTTTCAGATCTTTTCCAGAATTGCAGGCAGAATGCTATATTTAAACCTCTTATCTAACTATACAAGAATTATTATTTTTTCAAGTAGTGTTTTATATGAACTCACTATTCCTCAGACTAACATAGTTCCACACCATTAGTTCCATAATCATGGCTGAGAATTTGGTTCTCACATCTTCATTTTAAAAGGACATTCATATGCAAACACACATATCCCATCAATTACTGCACCATTTTAAAGAAAACCTGAGACAGTAATTGAAAACACTGTATCAGTCACATTAATGATTTCATCTGCTATTATACACAAAAGCACATGTTTTTACAGTTTCAAAAGGAAAGAGTAATTTTGATTGTTTCATTGTTGGAGAAAGGGAGTGTTAGGATTAATGAGGCTAGGTGGAGATGTCTTTAAATATTTCATAATGCCATTTTAGGTATTTAACTTTTTTAAAAAATTCACTTTTCTCTCACTTTTTAAAAAAAATCTCCGGATTTAAAACAGACTGTGCTATAAAAGAATCACACACAACATATCCCAAAGCATTCTTAAATTCAGCCTGTTAATTCACACATTAAAGCTCTATTTTCTCTCTACTGTTTTTGAGTATTTGTACATGTAGTTCTATGCAGCCTAATGCTACTCAGTTTCCCTGATAGTTCCTGGCAGCAGATTTCCTAAATTGTCATGCATCACTTAAGAGCTGGAGAAAAAATAATTAATTATACAACTGTTGCCAAACAGCAACAATTCCCCCCCACTTTTGTGCAATCACTTGCATGTGCAGAAAGCTTCTGTTGTGAGAGTTACTAAACAGCAAGGCTTTACACCCAAGTTACAAAAACCACTAGGAAGCTAAATAAAAGATAAAATGTTTAAAAATCCTCAGCTACAGTGATGTGAAAGTGAGTCTATAATTATTTCTGCCACTCACAACACATTTTAAACACATGTCTATTCAGTAAGGTCCATCAATTATTATTCAGATCCCCCCAGCTATCAAAAGGGGTGCTGGATATTTGATGTGAGCCTGTTATGTCTGACAAGTGTCATGACAGAATTTTCTAACTGAGGGGCTCTAAAGTCATTAAAATTGCTCTTGAATTGTTTTGCTGGCCAGAAAAATGGCAAGAGAGTAAAGAGGCAGGATGCCTGTACAAAACTCCCCAAGCAGTATTTGGTGGGGAGAGCCAGAGTGCCTCATGGCCAAGAATATCCAAGTGGGGAAAATGAGAATCTATTTTGCAGGCTTGGGGCAAGAAGTGACATACACCTCCTCCTTATGCCCCAGAGACAGAAAAATCTCCTGAGCTTGGCTCCTTCATCAGAGTTTCCCTTTGGTTCCTGACTTAGTGTAGACTGGTATAATCTCCAGGCCATGCTTTATAGCCTCTGGCACATCTGAGAGTGCAAATCTCACAGGGTGCTGGCACCACAGCTGCATGCTGCATGCACGCTTTAACATCCCCAGCTGAACTGGGAGTTAGTTCTGAGCTGGTTTTCTGATGGAAAAATTCCTTAGCCTAAAAATAAATGAACTGGTGTATTTCTACTGAATTCTATGCAACTGCAGTCCAAATAAGAGTTACTGAAGCTGGATACTACAACTGATCATCTGCCAGTTGGAGATAATCAAACAAAGCACTCTACATTCCTTAGTTCTTTTGCTGCACTGAGGCATAAGTCACCAAAATAACAAAAAAACCCCACATGGCTCATGCTAAGAAGTGATTTCTGTATCTCTTTCTTTCCTGACATATTTCTAATCTATGGCTGAATGAAATAGTTAAATACCCAGTGGTCTCACTCTGAATTGGGTCAGACTCTTGCCTCAGTTTGTTTCCTGACCTGCTCTTTCCTTGAGAGCAAAGTGACTTCAGTATTGATTTCTCCAAAGGATACAAGAGTGAAAAACATGAAGCAGTTCCATTCTGATTGTCAACACTGACAATCAAGTGCCTGGTGCTAAAAAAACACTTTAAAATCCTTACTTAAATTTGGAAATGTTTGAACTATGACTTCAATGATTGCCTGGCTATTTGCAAGTGCATGAATAACTTCCACAAAGCCAGAGCAGAGAAGAGAAACTTGGACTGAAGGCTATTTTTCTAGAAAGCATAAGCATAAATTTAAACTGTCCTGACTAGTGTTACAAAGGTGGCACCAAAACTAGAAGCCAACTGGGTTGGACTTGATGAGGAAGCAATAAGTGTGTTATGAAGTACAAAACTTCATTTGTTCACCAAGAAAAAAATACCTACAAAAGAGAGGTGCTGCCAGTGTTTACCAAGGACTTCAGCAATGCCACTATTAACCTGTTAGCTCGCATAGCAGGGGAGAAAAGGCAATTTCCTTGCATTAAAATAACTCAAAACCCTAGGTTAATTCTATCAGCAAGCCAAAAGCTGCTCAAAGTTAAGCCTGGTATTTTCAGAAACTGCTCTGAATGGCACTGGCGTGACAAAGATCAAGAGACAGCGACTAATTTTTTTAAGTGTTGTTTCAATTAAGTGCCTAACATTTGCAATTACGGAGTTTTGAGAAGCTGAGGCAACAACATGTTCTCATTAATTTATCCAGCAATAACAGTTTTGGCATGAGGCTGGAATCATAGGCCAATAAAACAGATGAGCAGGCAGAGCTGTCTCTCACTGAAAAGACAATTGGCCTCAGTAGGCTTTCTTGCAAAGTCCATAACTAATTAAAGTATTTACACAGACTGCAAGATTGAAGACCTTCGCCAACCTTTTGGGACGTGTGTTCATGGGAGGGAGGCAAGTTTCCAGGAAGAGCACAAGGAAAGAATTCCATGTGGTTACACACACATTTCTCATTTTACTGCAGCTAGTAAGACACAGGCAAAGTGATGAAAAATTGACACCAGTATGCAAGAAAATACTAAATCTATTGTGTTTCATTTTGGATTTTTATCATAGTCAGTATGTGCCTTCCAAATTTCATGATCAATATATACTTTTCAAAATGTTTAACAATATTAATTATTAATTAGCTTGTAAAATTTTCATATGAAGTACCTGGGGGTAGTAAATATGACCACTTTTGATGAAGTTCTGAAGAAAGATCAACTAGTTTCTGCAAAGCATTTCTGAAGTGCATCTCAAGAGTTCCTCAAAGATGTTTGTATGTTTCCAATACATTCTGCCAAAAAAATACAGTATCATCATCTGAGAAAATAAACCTGCCTGGAGGCTTTGAGGACATAACAAGGTTATTTATTCATCTTTTACAGGTTTAATTTCCACAACAAATAACCCCTGTGGAGACTGGCATCATAAACATTCCAGTTGGTACAGTTACACTTCAGAAAGTCAAATTTAGGCAGCACTATATGAGATATGGTATCTCTCTGCTTTCTTGCAATTGTGGAGACAAGATTTTTAGAAATATTTATATACTTTCACATTTATTTAAAAATGAGATTTATTGCCTATTAATTAGTTGAAATTATTGTCAAATGAATACTGATTTTCATCCTCTCCTAGACCAGACACAACACACATCAAAACATCCTGGCATCAGGCTTAAAGTTGCTAATTAAAAAGTAGAGGCAATGTAGTTTGAGCACGTACCATTTGCTTTAATTTAACACCATTTAACATACTTGTACTTGCTTAGATCTACTGCCATTTGCAGCAACTTAATAATAGACTGTTCCTTTCTTTTTCCATGATGCCTGAGCCTCTCTAACAGAGAAGGCAATATATATCAGTATGAACTTGTCCAACTTCTGCTTTGTCTTAAGTGCAAGCAACCAAAACTACCTTCATGCAACCATGTCCAAAACCACATTCTGAGCACAATATTCTGTTACAAAGACTGAGTTAGATTTTATTAAACCTTTGAGTAACTTATTGTTGTTTAAGGGAAGGCAATGATGCCTGTATAAGTGAAGATTTTAACACCAGATCTTTGAAAAACTAAAAGGCATACTAGATTCATGTATTTAACATTTTATTCCACAATTTCATTTCCTGCCAACCCTTTTGATACTTCATTTCGCTACACATTACCTTCTTAAATAAAAGAAATGCAGTGGTAAATAATGAAGTGGAAATGCAGTGAAGAAAAAGCATGTGGATACCTCAGGACTGAGAAGGTACAGCCTTTACTCTTTCACTACTTTGTTCCCTATCTCCTTCCAACAGGAGATGGAGACCCAAACTTAGGTGAGCAGACAAAATTCCCTTCTGCAGGACAGTGGAATTCCCTCCTACAGCATATAAAATTCTCTTCACTCCAATGAGCACAGGGCAAATTAACATAGGTATTTTTGTGTATGGATACTGACATTATCATGTATTTCCTTGTCTCAGGAGGAATGTATGAGAATGGAGAATGTTGAGGAGTGAGAAAAAAAAAAAACCTTAGTTGTTCAATTTTCCACAATGCTCTAAAAGAGTTCTTGTTCAAGTAAAAAAAAATTTGACTTCTTTTTCTCCTGTGAGCAGTTAGACAGAGTGACAGATTGTGGGAAAAACAATCTCCTGATGGTATTTTCATCTGGACAAACTAATTGCCTTCTCACTAACTGCATGCAAATAGCAAGGTCCTTCTGCTTAAGGTCCTTACCCAGAGCCCTGGGGATCTGCATTTGTGTCTCTGTCCTGTTAATTTGTGATGTATTTTAAAAGGTAAGGTCTAAGTGATGTAGCAACGTGCTGCATGACGGAGTCAGCAGGAACCTCTGATGACTCTCAGACCATCCATCACAAAAAATGCTTCAGTGATCATTTTTTACAGTTTTTCCATTGCCAAGTAAATTTTCCTCCCCACCACAAGTATTTTCCACGTCAGTATATTATATTCCATTAAGTATTTTATCAATACTTAAAATATGGGTTACAAACCAAACCCTCACTAATAAATTATGGGAAAATTTACACTAAGGAGAAATGGTTAATTATTTTTATTCACATAGCTTAAGGTTCTTTTCCAATGTACTAATAGTTCTCTCCTTCATCAGGGCTCAAGTTTCAAGTACTGAATAATTGAGAGTTAAGTAATACTCTATTATGACTACCAAGCTTTTCAGAATACATATGTGGATTATGATGATATTGAGAAATATAATAGGATGCTCTCAACAGCCACATAATATCTTTCAGCCAGATGTTATGCAGAAGAGAACCTGGATCCAGTCAAAGAAGAAAACATCAGATGTGGGGCAGGTGCTTAAATCCCAAAAGATATTATTACATCACTCAGTGCTACCATCCTCATAAGATTATTTTGGAAATAAGAACCTACATTTTTTTTTATTAAACATAAACAAAGAATCATCTCTAACTTCACCTTTGATCAGTCTGGCAGTTCTTAATCCTAGGACTGAAGTAAGGACTGAAAGGACTGCACTTTACCATGCCTCAGCCACAGCAGAGAGAGTTACACCACCCACCACATAGACTTCCCCTTCTTCCTAAAAAAGCTCTACTTCTACAACGATTCAGAGAATAAATGCTGCCTCTTATTTGCTTTTTGATTTGATTTACAACAGATCTGCTATTGTATTTAAAACTAGAGAGTCTTCCTCATCCACCTGTGGGGACCAGGCTTGCCTCAGGCCCTCTTTCCTTGTCTGCAGCTCCATGCAGAGCAAACTCAGCACATCTCTGCTGGCAGCCACTGCACACCCCAAGAGGAGTCCCAGAGAGGAGAGATTCAGGGTACAAAAGACAGATAAAGCACGCTTTTACTCACTGCTTTCCCAAACACATTTCAATATCTACCTTATCTATCCAAGAACTCAGCTTCCTTCTACTCCCATGTCCTCAAAATTGGAAGTGCTGGCTATCAGCATACTCCAGGAGCTAACAACTGCCTTATACTAATCTCACTTTGCATGTTCTTTCTCAGTTTGTCTCAGGTTACAGTTCCTATAAAGAGTAAAAAAACTGCAACCTCATAAATGAAATCTGAATGCTATTTCTACCCTCACTGCAGACTAGATTTCAGGATCACTGTCTTAGGTTACAATGTGAGATATAACCAAAAGGAGGTATTCTATCACCATCTGTTAAAACCAGGTGGGGCAGAGTTCTTTATCTCTTCCATGACCCATCTCTCCCCCCTCCCAAGGGATATCTTTGTTAATGGGCCATCGAGTCTCACTGCATGCCTGATAAAATTACATCATCCCATTGTGAGCTGCTCTGCCCAGGGGGAGGAGCCAACCATCCCTATCTGGATATAATCTGGAATTTGAAACACCACAAGTCAACTTTTCCACTGGATTCCCAGAGGAAGAGCAGACCCTTCTACACCACCACTGGACCTTCAGAGGAGAACTACACCTTTCCACAGGATCACTGCTTCAGCAGAACCACATCTATCACTCCCAGAGGACTGCAGCCACCATCTAATGGGACTGCTACCCACACCCTGACCAACAGGGATTCAGGTTCTATTCTGACTCTGTCAGTGTTTTTGTTGCATTTATTTTAATTTTCCTATTAAATTATAGTTCTGACTTGGGTTCTCCCACTGGTTTGCTTTCAAACTAGTACAATCATAATGGAAAAAAAAATTACAAATAGTCTGCATGTGGTATTTATATCCTGCCAGTAGCCACAGTGCAGAAGTGAAAAAATGACAAAATCTTGCAGAAACAGAATGAATTTCAGCTTCTCAGAATGAAATAGAGAAAAGAGGTGGTTGCTTACTACAAGTGCTTCAGGAAGATAAACATCAGGGAGTGGAAAAGGCAGTACCATGACAAGAACAAGAGAGGCATCAACACATTCAGGCAGTGAATGATATGGCTGCCAGTCTGGAGTGCTGGATTCTGGAATAAGCTCTGAATGGAAAAGACAAGACACACCATGCAGTTTTCTGTGCTAAAACTGGTGTTGTTTCCTTTGTTTGTGTTCTCACCTGTTTATGGCTTGCTCTCTTATGCTCATTGAAAAGTCTCCATGTAGATTTACTGCAGTGTGAAAGAGATAATGCAGCCCTTGAGTCCTTCTGTTTGGGATGATTCCAATGGGTGTGAACTCCCTGTCATTCCATTTTAAAGATGGAATTCCCACAAGTTATTCAGAGCAGTTCACACAAATGTACAAATATTCACTTTTACCTTATACATACACAGAAAATATTAACAGACCTTTAAAACCTCACTTTAATAGCAAAATCTGCCTGTTAAACTTCAGTTATTCTTTCTGGACCAGGCTGCTCCTGAATGAATATAAATGACACTGTGACAAATCCATTCTCAGGTGACAAAAGCACAGCCACAGCAGCCAGGTACACACACTGTCAGAAACCTCATATCCCAGGGAAGGTGGTAAAAGGTTATTTTGGACACTTGCTGTTATTTGAACCTCTGATAGCAGTTGGGAATGAAGCCAAACCCCTACACTGTTGGTGACAACAGGCTGACAAATACTTTCTATCAAAGTGATTGATAAACTCATTGCCATCTTTAGTAATTGTTTTCCACAACTTCTGAGCTTTATTTCTACCCTGCCTACACAGCCCCTGATGGCTGTCCTCTCAACATCTTCTGAGCATTAAACAATCAATTTCTTCAGCAGGTCTGAAAGCAGCAAATTTATAGAGCTGTCACCCCAGCACCCAGCCATCTCCACCCTCATTTCTTCATAGCAGGATGGCCTGAAGAGTGATAGCAAAAACAAGGCAGAAGCACTCCAGGGAAGGACTGAAGAGGGGAGTCAAGGAGAAAGTCCACACACTGGATACAAGAAGATTTAGGGATTCTTTCTCTTTCACCAACCCAACGAAAATTTCAAACTTTCCTAACAAACCTCCCAGGATTTATTTATTCAGCCTGCTGTCACAGGAACAAATATGTTTTATGAGCATTTGCACTGAAAACAAGTGAGGGCACCACACACATCAGCATTAGAGCTCCAAACAAAGTCCTCACTGCAACTCAGGTACAAAGCTCCTTTCTCACAGAAAATGCACAGTTTACAATATTAAGAGCAAGCATCTCTCTTTCTACCCAGAATTTCAGCCAAATTAATCTTTTGGAACTGCCATAATACAGTTTTTCCTGAATGAAAAAGTATCTTATTACCAATATTATTACTGTATAAAAAACCTACCTCCCAGTTGGAAAGTCTATTAATAATTGGCAAATTGAGCCTTTTCATTATTTTTCATCAAAGACCATACTATGATACAGCAGTTACTATGTTCCTTATCATCTCTCTTCTTTTATTTAACTCCTGAATTACAGAAAAGTTTAAATCATCACAACTGTTTTCAGAAAGGCCAGGCTACTCAGGTGCAGCAAAAAAACGACAGCTTGCCTTTTACTTGGGAAATACTGTACTATTATTGCAGTGGATCAAAAGTCTCTCTTATAGGTTCCAAACCTTTAAAAAGGATGATACTTGGTATTAATTTGCAGTTCTGGCCACAGACTGAACACTAATCCTTTGAGAACTGCTTTAAAATAAGTTTCAACTGTCTTGAAGATGGCAGTTTGGGGTGTAGGGGTTTTTCCACTTGAGACTTTTCAAAATCAACTTATAAGATCTGTGTTTCTAGCTGAAAGCCCCATTTAAAATTCTTAACAGTAACATGCAGTGTATCTCCACTAAAATATACTTTTTAGACAGTTCAAACGAGATAATGATACTTAAACACCCCCAAAACCTCTCAACTTCCCCCAGTAACTTTAGATGTGCAGAGACCAGAGAGATGTTACAAAATGAGAAATTATTTCTGTATATTTCTTTCCTTGCCAGAATATTCTTGCCTTAAGTAAAATCTCTCTTCAAAATGTGTTCTAAAAGATAAACCCCTGGTTTTGGAGAAGATGCTGCATTTAGATGCTGATATGATCTTCCTAGTTCTCAAATGAATAGTTGATATGAAGTACAGTCTGTCTGATAGAAGACAAACTTTTCAGCTTCTATTAGATGATCTGAGTATTTCCTGATACAAGGAGTTATTTAATTCAGTTTTAGATTTAATTCAGTTTTAGATTACAGGATCAAAGCACAGAGAACAGCAGAAGGGTTGGTTGGTGGATGGAGTTTTGCTTTTTTGGGGGGGAAATGGGAGCACATCTGTCAGAATAGAAGAGACTTTTAACCCTGTAGTGGTGAGGCCATGTATAAATGAATGGTATTGCTTTTTAAAGTGAATGACATTTCAGGTAGTCATTAAAATAAAGAAGTAAGTATCTTATTTTTCACTTTCTCCCAATTTTGGATAAGTGTTTCGTTCCTGGCACTTATCTTGAACATGAAGTCTTTGTATGAATTCATAAATAGGAATTTGTGATCAAATTGTCAGGCAGATAGAAGACAGTGAAATTTCAGAGTGCATTCTTCCCTCACAATGTTTATATCTAACCCAAGCTACACCTATGCCTGTGGCACTCCTGGTGAGTCTGTTGACAGCTACAGTGCTACACTAACTCCAGAGCCAGTCTCCTCATTTTACTTTCTGAAAAGATGCTGTTTTGCATTGAAAAATATCCTGTCTGTTAACATAAAGGAACAAAAAGCTGCTTGCACAAGGAAGCGTGTGCACTTTGTTATATTTCCAAAGACATTCAGCACCTAGACAGTCACTTTATGTCTGGATGTACAGAAAGAAAGCAGCAGAATAAACTCCTGGCTGCAGGACCACTTAAAACTCTAGGCAGAAACAAAGCTCAGCAATTCCTTATCCCATGGCCTGCAACACTGAAGTAACATAAATATATGAAACTGTCCTTCAATGGAGCCACCTGAACACAAACTCTGGTCAATGCTGCATGCCTGTGGCAATAATTTCTCAAAAGATAGGAATTATACAAGAAGTGGAAGTGAACTGCTCAACCAGTTAAAGAAAAGGCAAACAAAAACAGCCATCAAGACCATGACAGTCAACACAGACTTAGGGAAAGAACCCAAGGTGGTATCAGTGGAGATGAACAAAAAGTCAGATGGGTAATAGGACACTGCAAGCAGACATGATGTGAAGTCAGCCACATTTCTCCCTGGAAGCTCACAACAGTCCCAGCTAGCACTGAAAGAATTCCAGGTCCTGTAAGATAAATGGGATCAGAAACTTTCCCTTTTTAAGGAAAAAAAAAATTGCAACTAATGCATGAACTCTTCAGGAGCTACTGATTTTATCTATAGGTAGCTTCTGTTTTGTAGCTGTGTGCAGATAAAAGCTACAACAAGGTGGACTCAAATTGCAAACTTACTCCAACAGTAGTTTGGTGCCCAATTTTTTTTCATTCTACATCTCCTTTTAATTGCTACCACTTGACCCAACTTGTGAGCAGGCCATTTCAACTATTCCCTGCAGTTCTCCCCCGAACACTTTGCAATAATAGATTTTAAAACACCAGAATGCTTAAAGGCCAGTAGCAACATAAACATGATCTCTTGTTCAACCTGTCAATATTAGAGTTGTCAGAGTGCAGTACAACTGCAGTATTTAACACAGGGTCAAGGGCTTCTCTGACGAGACTGTGATGTTGCAAGGTCAAGACTGAGACTGCTACAGATCACTCTGTGACTGCTTGCTGAGACTGCTCCTGTGACTCCTACTGTGGCTACTGCCATGGCTACTCCCTTATGGCTACTGCCTATGGCTACTCCGTGAAAATATCCTTTATCCCATCCCACACACAGGATGTGCCATCACATAAACAGGAAAGATAAACAATACCCTCGAAGGTCACCAAGTACAATACTCTCACACAGTGGGTGCAGAGGGCCACAAACCCCTGATCCTCTTTCCCCATGTCCATCCCTGGTGACCTGGATGTGCTCCCTGCTCACCTCCGGGCTTGGGGAAGAGGCTCAGCTCTGGGCCTTGCAGGCCTGCTTTTCCAGAACACACACAGTGTAACCTGGACAGAAAAGATTTCAAGACTTTTGACTCCCCAGTGTCATCTGTGTTTGCCAGGGTGATAGGCAGCCTGAGACACACAAAAGATGACTGCACTGCTCACAGGGTTGCGTCTTGTTTGGGTGAGGGGAAGCATTTCACACGGCAGTTCAAGCACTCTAAACCTTATCTGCAGACTCCAGTCTGCCCAATCCCCCTAGCAAAGCAGCAGTTAGGTGGGCACATGGATTTCCTGTGCCTGCATTCGTAGCACAGAGGCAACCCTTGCACATCAAACCCACCCAGAGACCACAGCATTTCCATGGTGCCTCCTCCTACCCTCCACTGGCCCACAGTTTGAAAGCCAGAGCTGATGCTGTATGACAGACAGGACACATGTACCCTCTCCTTTATTTGCCCACCCAGTTCTTCTTTTCAGGGGTTTGATCTTCTGTCAGTCTTGTCTGAATGGGACAGAAATTGAAAGGCTGGAAGTGTTTGGCAGCCAGACAACAGACACGGGTGTTTCCAGAGGAAACTGGTTTTTCACTCATATATAAGCCATCCCATTAATGCTGGCAGTCCCATCAGGGGCCTGACACTCCTTTTCAGAGGCCAGCAATAACCAAGCCTGCAGAGTAAATTGTCAGCCCCTACCACTCTGCCTCCCCTTGGCTTTTAAGTGGAAGAGAAGGGTTGAGGAAGGAGGCTCTTCAGACAGCACCATCACAATTTAACCTACACTGTACATTTCATTTGGCAGAACTTGGAACAAGCCTATCAAGGCTTCTGCTGTAAAAATCTGTGGTTAAAACCAAACAGCCGAAGAGCAACCACCATGCACCTAACTCCTTACAAGACCCTCAGAGAATCTGATCATTGGCAAGGAAAACCTGAAAACCACTTGAAGAAAAATTAAGCACCATTGGGGACAACAATTTGTATATGAAATACAGATGAATATAATGTTGACATAAATGACAATGTGCTCACAAGGCACATTTAAAATCTTGAAAAAAGAACACATATCACCTATGGTGTTTGCCTCGGTGACCTGAAAGATTTACACAAATTTTAAAAAGGCTATAGAGCTGATTATGAAGCTTCCTATATAATTTTAGTCTAGACTTCTGGTTAGTAGGATTTTTAATTCTTTCTTGCCATTTTGTGAATCTTGACTGGATTCAAATAAAAAAAATTAGTTCAAATTTGTAATTTACAAGTTAAGGGCCGCCTCATTCTCTTTACAGCAATTTGACCTCTATTTTCTCAGAAAAATTGGTTTCTATGTAGAACAGCATCACCATTGCTATAAAGACCTCAGCTGTGACAGCCTCTTTAACTTTGCAAAAAGATTATAATTAAGAGATAGAAAAAGATTGTACTTATAGTCAGGTTTTTTTTCACAAAACCACATATATAATAAACAAAACAATTTTGCTAAAATTACATGTAAGAAGGCTTTGCCAGGTCAGGCCATCCAAACCCTTGAGATACACATATTATTTCTGAATTGCATATATTAAATTCAGTAGGAAATCCAGTATTATTACTGACTCAAACATCATTTTTGACAAGTCAAATAACACAGAGGTCAACCAGCTCTCAGTTCCACACATTCTTAGAGAAAAAATGAGTATTTCCTCATTTGGCAATTTCAAGGGAACAACTGTATAGCTGTATGTTGTGTCTGACCAAACATGAATTATTTTATTAGTCCCAAAACTGCAAGACTTCGAAAAAATACACAACACAACTAAAATAAGGAAAAGGTGTTGCAGACTTGCTTTGATTGGCAACAATTCTTTAAAAACAAGTTATACTTGAATATTGCAAAGTTAATGAACTACATAATCAGGAGAGAGTGTCGGCTATCAGAACGATTTGAACTGATGGAAATGATTGCATAATTGTGCCAGCACTGATACAAATCTTAAAAATCAATTTTTTTTTTTTTGCTAAGACTGTCTTCATGCACCCTGTCATAGCCCAATTATATGCTAACTTAACAGCAGATTTAGTTGGTGTCAATTGAGAAAGCAATATAAAAACTGACATGATTGTTCCCTACTGAGCCTCCTGACCTCTCCTAGCTCTGCTGCTCACTCAGAGAAAACTGCACTGGTGTGAGCTAGAGCTGATCAGTCACCATGCTACTCTCTCTGCTGGTTTTGTCCATCCCATGCCATCCTTCTCACAGCCACCAAAACATTTCTTCTTTAAATTATACTTCATTCCTGGGAAGAGACCAACTCCACTTCTGGGGGGGAAAAAAGCTTCAAATGTCACCAGCAGCTGCACTGTTATCTGCATTAATATTACATTCTAAAGGCAATTACAAATGTTCTCATTTAGGCACTAAACTACTCTCCACACAAGCACAGCAGCCACAGCAGAGTATTTTTGCTCCTTTCCAGTTGAGATGTGCCCTTTGATAGAACCATATGAGCAGATTGCCACCTTTAAATGAAAGAATCTGTAAAAGAAGTGTGAACTTTCCAGCATACTCGATAGTCTTTCCTCACACAGTCTCCTAAACCAAGCTGTGCCTTCAAAACAAACAACCAAGTGTAAGATACAAGCCAACAAGCTGCCAGAAGCCAATTCCCTCCAAGATAACCTGGGACAAATACAGCTAATGGACTAAAATGTTGTTTGGGAAGGGGATGACAAACAACACACAGAGCAAAAGGCTACATAAAAATTGTTTCCATAGAAATCTTGTCTCCTAAAACAGTGATGGAAATCACCATGGCAACTAACCTAAGGAATTATGATGTAGATTTAAAATTTACTCTGGTTTAAGGATTAAAGGACAAATCAGACCACTCCAGCTGCTGTGTCCCTCTTGGAGCAAGGGGAAGCAGGATGCTTGTTTAATCAAAAATTATTATTTCTTTTGGCATTAAGTAAGATCTATTACTAGTTTTCTCTTCCAAAGGATAGAGCTGCACATGGGTTTTAACAATTTTTACAAGTTATGTTCCAGTTGGCTCCATAAATTGCAAACAAAAACACTAAAAGCACCAAGGTATACTGGACACTGTAAGCTCTCTATAAAATGGGAATCAAAAATCCAGTAGAAAAGAAAGGGATTTAAGCACATTTCTGCTCATTCTACAGAAAAGCCAGACAATTTTTTTGGTGCAGTCATGTATTCAAAGGAATCTGTGTGACTCCACTAGTAGGGAAGATAATTTGTCCTGTCCTTGTGAACAAAATGATGCATTCTCTGCAATGTAGAATTTATCTATTGAATCTCAGCTGGCTTTAAAATCTAAGTATTTTAGGTCTGTTCATATCTGTACTAATTTAGGGAAAAAAAACCCTAACAAATGACCTCTGGCCACTGAACACATTTGGTTAAAAATAAGTATCTGTTAGGAATCATGAAACCATTGTTATCTGAATATTTACTTTCCATACTTAATCAACTCACAGGAGTTTGTGAAGCTATGCCTTAAGTTTTTCATTTTCCTTCACTTTCACAGTAGTAATTTTGGTGCAGCCACCAGTTTCAAATTATGACATATACTCAAAATCCTACTCTGAGGATATTTGGAGTGAAAGTTAGTTTAGGTTGCTGAAAGTTATCTTTCTTGAGAGCTGTCATGGTCCCCTTTAATTCCATTTCAACTGCTGTATTTAGGACACAGATGGATGAATAACTCCCTATCAGCTGCTCACCTGTTCAAAAAACACATTTATTTCAAATATAAAGGTTATTTCTGAGGACAGCTAACCTAATATTACAAGGTCTTACTGTCTTCCTGCTTTTTAAATTCCATACTTAGCTTAAGACTCTAAATAAAAACTCTGGCTTGAAAGGGCACCTTGAAACAAAAGATATTTGTGAACTATTAGCTATAGTGGAATTTGCTGTAATGCATCTTGCTGGTCCAGTTCCCTCCCTTAACTGCACAGAGCCTGAATTTGGAAGCTCTAGTAAGATAAGAGGGTCTTTATGGCCTTCGATTTTCAAACAGCTGGCTGCTATAGAAGCAAGAGAATTATTTATTCCTCTGTAAGTTCAGTGTGACTAATTATGTGCCACACAACAAGGGAAAATCTGCAAAACAAGTAATGTGAGACATCCAGCCCAATTCTGGCAAAAGTTCTTCCCCATCATAAACCCATTAAAAAATGTTTGTATGCAGAGGTAGGATTTCAACAGCCCAAGAAGAACAACACATTTGGCATATGCTCAGCACCAAAAAAACCCTAAAACCAACCCAACCCACCTCACAAGCACTGTTCATTCATTCTCTGAAGTACATCAGTTCATTCTGATTGTATGTCTTGGTTGTAGTTTTTGTTGTTTTACATTGTGTTTTCTATGCATTGCTTTCAGAAGACTGGAAATTTTTCTTTATTTCACTGTGTGTTTCAAATTTTATCTTGTCATTAAGTGCAGCATTAGTTGCTAAGATGTTACCAAAGGATACACAATGGAGTTAAATTTCTCTGCCCTAACCCTAAGCCTAAATTTAAGACTAAGCCTAAACCTAAACCTAAGCCTATGCCTAAAGCTAAGCGTAAACCTAACCCTAAACCCTAAGCCCAAACCTAAGCCTTTGCCTAAACCTAAGCCTAAGCCTAAGTAGAGGAAAAAGGGAAAATGGGATTAGACTGTTCTTGCTTTTTCTGAAAACAGTTGTTTTGCCTTTCAGGTAGGAATGCTTTTTCTCTTCTTTATCTGCCCATTCAAGGCTTTGTGGAATTCTCATGTAAATAAAAAGGAAAAGGACAAGTACTCTCAGCAGCCCTAAAATGCTTCTGTCTTCCACCACTCTGTGTCAAGTCAAGACCAGAAAACTTCTGATAGCATGTTTCACATCAGACAGGTGTACACAGAACACAATAATTTTTAACCACTCAGCATGAGTTAAAATGGTAAACTAAGAATGAAAACCAACAAAACACAACAAAACAACTTACCAAAAAAACCCAGACCAAACCAAAAACAAAAACAAACAAACAAACAAAGAAAAAACCCCAAAAAACCCCACACCCAAACTTTTCCAAGTGGCACGGATAATTCCTTTTGTTTTGTCCCTTTTGTTGAACACCTTATATACCTTTTCTGCAGTACAGAGGGGCTTTTTCATTATTAATGTCTGAAGGTACTGCCAGTTGAGCAGTCTGCTACGTCACAGACTGCCAAAATTGTCCCATATCTGCTGGATGTCCCCAGTGCAGTGCGCCTGCCTCCAGCTCACCAGGCTTGAGAGCCAAAGTCTTGACTGCAGATGGAGCTCTTCACAGAAGTGCTGGTGAAATCCTCCACAGAGGGCTTTTTCTGTGCACCTATGCTTTTTGTTTTCTCTTAGAGACTGGTAGGGAGGACAAGCACTCTCTACCACCATCAGCTTCCTTCCTGTTAACACATCCTGATTTTCCTCAGTAAATGTGACCATTTGCCTGCAGACTCAGCAGCCACTGTTGCACATCTCCTCTCCTACACTTGGTTTCCTATGCAGAGTTTACACCTTTATAGAAGAAAGTCAGTCTTTATCCAGGCTCTTGACTACAAAGAAAGGAAAACAGCATCTTGGGCTATACCAGAGAGAAAAGCCTATTTGTCACTCCATAGGATCTGGAGGTGGGGTTCTTGCACTCCTGTGGAAGGGAAGAATACATGCTCTGCATGAAGCAGAGGCTGCCACTTTGGGAGCCATGAAGACTGGCATATACAACAGACCTGTCTAACCAGGACCTGCAATGAGCAGTGCAAATTTTCTTCCTGGAATTTGCCACTTCCATGTGCAACAATCTGTCCCAAGAGGTGTCATCCAGCTAAGGTTGCTCAGTGACCTGCACAGACCGCACAGCCCTTCCAATGAGCATCTCCACAGGGCTGCACAAAATTCCAGCCATGGGCTGCCATCCTGAGTGCAGCTAATGAGCAGAGGGGGGAACAAACTCTCTCAGCCTCCATAAAAATGGTTTTGTGGTGAAGAGTTTGAAGAAGCAAATCCACTCTCTACGTCGCATCCAAGAGTAGCATCCGAAAGGATTTAGTAAGCGAAGCAAACTACACCAACCACATCAAGCACAAGACACTTCACTACCAGAGGAAAAACTAAAGAAAAACAAAAAAGCACCCACAACTCTACCAGTAGTTACATATTGCTAATCATATAGAAGAAATCAGCAGTGAAAAAGGGACTGGATTCTATGAAACTAGGCTGAAATATATGGGATGGATATCTTAATATATACAAGAGTATTTTCCTGCTCTAATGCATTAGTGATTAAATAGTGTTTAGGCATATCTTCTGAATTTGTTAACAGCTTCTCAGGAAGCTTTTCAGAGAGCAAAGGTTAATACACACTTGGAATTACCCAGTTGATTTGTCATCCCATCTTCAGGTGGTTAAGCCCATCACAGGAACCGATATAATTTTAACACCGTTTCAGGAAAGGCTTAAAAATATCCTGTGTCATATCGTTTAGAGGAGGTCATGTAAGTTCCAAAGGCAGCCTTTCACATCCACCGTATGCCACTATTAAATCCAAGTGTTTAAAACAAGATCTTATTAAGATTACCCAGCTAGACTGGGGATACAGAGTATTTTACCTACAGAGCACTGTAAAATGTCTTGAGGAGTCGGCTTCACGCTGATGCTGATTCAAAGATTTGCTGTTTGAGAGTCTTAATTAGGCAGCTGTATTCTAATAGACTGTTTAGCCTTCTCTGAACTAATATTTCCTAAGCAGCTTGCCAATTCAAAATACTTTATTCTTCCTATGTTGTCACTTTTGGCTACTTTGCTCGACTAAATCACCCTCAAATTATTTCTGTCAGCAGTGTGTCAGCTGAGTAGACTCTTCAGCTTCAGCTTCCCACTCAGGTGAAAAAACACACAGGAAGTCTTGTATTATTTGACTATCAAAGCTGGAAAAAAAAAAGGATTATTTGTTGTAGAGAATGCAAATATTAAACAGTTGTAAAGTGCAAATACATTACCACCTGTAGCAGTCTGAGATTTCCCCATTAGCCCCAATCATTAGGCTATAATCAAGATTGTTTATCTCATTCTCTCTAGAATAAGTAGACAAGGAGTTTCCTTCACTGCTGCTTCTCATAATTTATTTCTTCATTTTTGTCAGATCTGCAACCAACCCCGAAGTTCTGGTTCAAAGAATAACCCAAATTTCCTTGGGCACATCCACTAACAAAAAACAAACCCACAAAAAAACCAACCAACCCCACACACATTTTCTGTGCAAATCAGATTTCTGGATCCTGGCTGAAACAAAAACCAAAATGGGTCAAAACAAGAAGAAACACACCCACAAAAGCCTTCTGGTTTTAACTATAAAGCCAAAGGTATGTGCAGCTTCATTATTTGAAATTGAATTCCTGGTGCTGCACAGCTGAATGAATTAACAGGCACAGGAAAGAACTTTCCCACTTGCATTTCAGAGTTCATGTTCACTGTGAGATTTACCAGAGTTCACTCACACATATGCACTTGCAAATACACAGCTCACCAAACCCCTAATTTCTAACTGTGCCTTGTTTATAACATGTCCATCTTGAAAGATTTTGCTGATACATTCGCTATTAAACACTTTTGTTGACTTGCAATTTTTTGTGACTTGAGCCACAAAAAATCCAAACGTGCAAAATGCATCAAGTGAGACAGAGTGAGCCAAAGTGTGCCTTTTTAAAAATCCATAACCCTGTGGTTAAGTACTATGTCTTGAGATGAAATCCCCAGAACTTTTGCATCCTCCTAGGGTTTCCATCTGCAAGAGTAATGCTCTGGCTTCCATTCCTTACAATACCCTGATGAGAAGTATTCTCAATTTTATCTGTTGAGGGTTTTCATGGTTGCCTATTAATCACCAATAGGAATAAAGACTGGATCTCAAGATCCCACGTGGTAAGGACCTACTCCTAGTGCTCCATTTCCCTCATCAGTGCATCCTATTATTAGAATTCTGCCCAACAGAGTGGCTATTTGCATTTCTTCTGGAAACTCATGGGGTTAGAAAAGCTTCATTAGAATGGATTAAAAAAATGCTTTTCCTTTTAGTCTAAAGGAGATCAACTCCGAAAAGGAGAACTAATTGCTGACAGAGATGGGCCATTTGGAAGAGGAAATCTCTTTTTTCTAAGTGGGAATTGAATGGCTCACTCATACCCCATGTAACTATCACAAATAATTACTGGAGAAAAGAGCAGAAGGCAGAATGAAAGTCCTCTTGCAGATGTTGTTAAAACTTAGTCTTCCATTGTCTTGGTTTTGATATTAAAAAACAAACAATCACACACAAAAAACCTAAACAACCAGCAAGAGCCCCCCCTAAAGACTGTTTTCTAATGAAAGAAAGAAAAAATTCAGCATTATCTTTTTCACAAGAGTAGAAGAAGCAGAGGATATCATTCCTGCCCTTGGCAGGGGGGTTTCACTAAATGACCTTTGAATGTTCCCTCTGTCCCAAACCATCCTGTGATGATCTGCTGTGTCTGCATGCTGCTATGCACCATTATCAGAAAGAAACAAGGCCAAAAATACAGTTGCCTAAGTGGGAGAAAATATTTCAAACGGATTGTAACAAATCATGAAACTTATCTCAGAAAGCAAGTGATTTGTGCTGTGTACTGGCCAATTAATGTCATTAGAGAACAAAGAATTAATGGCCCTCATTAAAAGCATCTCAAGAATTTCACTGCTACAGTGGCTGTGGCCAACCCAGGATGCCCAAGAACAAATCAAGGTTGCATCCTTCCCTCCTCTAGGTAATTTTTTCTGAATATACTTTTATTATTCTATGTATGGTTGCTCTAGATCTCTCTGTGTATTTATTTTCATTGAAAAAGCATTGCTTTCCTTTTGTAGCAGCACCCATTGGCTGCCAATACAACATTTCTGTTTTAGCACTGAACAAGAGCAGATAGCCTGTTCTGAAGGTTTGAAATCTATGGAGCATTTTAAGGGGACTGATAAGTTTTAAATAAATATAATTTCCAGTATTAAAAAAGAGCAAGTTTTCAAGTCTGGACAGACATGCTAAGAAATCTTTTAAAAGAATTTTTAAAAAATCAGTAAGCTATTTCCCCATCAAGTAATTTATAACCCAGCTTGATAGTGGAACACAAAAATGGCTCTAAGTAGTTTTCAGCACACACATGTAGAATACATATGCAGCTTTCTATGTCTACATATGTGCTACCTGAACCAATTAAACAGATTTGCATCATAACTGATTTCAGAGAGGTGGTAATGGACAATGATGGTTATTAGAAGACAAAAATCCTATGCTATAGAGTGAACCATTATAGAATCAACTCATATGACATACCAATTCATGATATCTCTTACATAGAATATCAAGACAATTTTAAAGAAACTGAAATTATGAGTCTTTCAGATAAGGATATGTTGTACCCCACTCTAGTATGGGTTAAAGTAGTTTTGTGCAAATCACAGCTCATGGACCTTAATGCCTCCTTTTTTTTGACCTAACATTTTCAAGGAGGAATTTCTAGGGGGTTGAAGGTGGGGAAGAGTCACAGAAGTATTAGCAGAGAAACAAAACACTGAGAATAGATATATAACTTTATTAAAAGTATATAAAATCGAGATTAATTCTTTAAAATAATCCTTCATTAATACATGGCAGTACAGTGAATTTTATCATCTATTAAGACATGTGTGAGTCCTGTCTAAAATGTTTTCTCAGGATGACTTCAAGAGAGCCAGTAATGCTTACCCTATTTGCATTATAATTCTTTTGTTCAATGCTGTGTTTCAGTGGTGACTCTCAGACAGTCTGATAGGAGGGTGCCTGACTGATCCCAATCAGCTCTAGTTCATAAGCCAGTCTCTTTCCTAAAAACTCTTACATGACAGGCAATGCACAAACTTTGAAGAAAGCTCTGACAAACCAGTCAGTTTTCCTCTCACAGCTCAAGTGTCTCAGGCAGCAGGATTTGCTCAGTGCTGTAGGTCTTAAACTTAGAGAAGTATTTGCATATAGAAAAATCCTATATCAGGAAGGGAGGTAGGAACAGTTAAGTTATTCCCTGTTGGAAAAGAAGCACAACAGCTCACCCCAGTCTATTGCAGAGCTGCTCCCAGGGGCAAAGGTGCCTGTGAGCCAAGGGTTAGCTCTGACACAGCTCTGCAGTGCCACCCTCTCCCAGGTGCCTGGGACACTGCTAAAGTGGGACACACCTGGCCAGCACCAGACAGAATGAACACATTAACAAGGAAAAATCACAGGCAGAGGTGAGGCTGCTGAGACAGAAATAGCATCTCCTGAATTCATTAGGAAAAGATGGAAGCATGAGAAGTTATAAAACTATATGAGGGAAAACCACCCCATCAAATTGGGGTCTCAGCCATGAGTTTCAGCCAGTTTCAAGAAATACTTAGACCAGCTTTTCCAGCTGACTGACAACAGGCTGTCTGGCAGAAGCTCCCCAGCAGTGTCTCTAGGATGGGTAGTGCAGCTGCAAGTTCATTCCAGCTTTCCACTGCATGTGTAGGCAACAAATAATTGCTTTAGACTTGCAAACATTTCCTTTTTGTAGAACCTCTCTGCACAATGCAGAAGCTGCTCGAGCAAAGCAACCCCCTGAGGAAGGACACTGTGGGCATGAAGCAGGAAAAAGCTTGCCTTGGAAGGATTTTAGAAAAAAAAAAAAGACAAAAAAAAAAGCTGCTCTTCTTATGTGTGACACTGCTGCAATAGCCCCCCATGCTGGAGCCTTTCTGTCTGTAGTCAGAAGAAAGGATTAAGCCACAGTGCATACTTTGGAAATAAACTTTCTGGTGATGAGCTGCCAAGTGAAGGCCAGCTTTGGATTAAAAACAAAATTTCATGCCATTATTTAGAGGCAGAAGAGCAGAACTATACCTTAGCATCAATTAGAACAACAACAACAAAAAAAACCAAAAACAAATATAGGGGCCTAAACATACCTGACAACCATAACTCAGCCATAACCAGACATAACCAAAACCTGTGCTATACCCTCTGTCTGTTATCCCAACAGACCAGTGCTGAGAAATGCTAGGAAAAAGCTAACATGATACTTCTAACAGCTTTCATTGCTAATCTAATAAAAGAACACAAATCTGAACTCCTGGGTTTCATTTCCACCGCTGGGGAAGCGTCTGGATTTCCTGCCACTCTTCTTTGTGCTTTTCCTTGCCAGCTTGCTGCCTGCTTTCTCCAGGCCAATAACAACAATTTCCATACCCAACACCAACCAGCACTCAGGCAAGAAGCACATGTTGAAGAAAGGAGGGTGGAGAGGGAAGGGAGCCCCCATGGGAAGTACACAGGAAAAGAGCTGCTGAATTGTAAGAAAAATATGCTTTTACTTGAGGCCTTAATGACATTTAGATTGAACCCACAGTTTACAGCACGAATTCAGCTGTTTTTACACTATTTAACTTAGGCCTTGACGTACAAAATTAAAGGTGAGAAGTTGTAATGGCTTAATTTGCTCAATGAGGAATTATCTTTGCAATACAGATCTCATGATGTGAATAACAAGGCACAAGTCACTCAGTTCTTCATGAGAGTGTGGCAGCTGATGTGCCAGGTGAACCTGAGCACTGGGCTCCCATCACCCCCACTATGGATTTATGGACAAGGCTCAGGCTGTTGTTTTCAGTCTGAGTAGCCAGGAGTACACAGTGTGTTGAAATCTGAGGCCCCTGGTAACTCCAGTTAGCACATGACACACACTGATGGAATGGAAGTGCTCATGAACAGCTGTAACTTTTAGTCACATTTCAGTTAAAATGGGATAATTAGGATCTGTAGGATTGTGTGCTCTTTCACTCCACTGTACTAATTTATGTCAATTATATCACATTTTGTTAGGCTTAAAAAAAAGAACATTCCAAATTACTTATATAAAACCTGTTGTTCTCCAATTTTAATTTAATTTGCTTCCTGTACAACCAATAAATTCGACAGAAGGTTGCATATATTGGAGTTAGAATTTTGTTGAAAACAAAGCTGCAGCCTGCTTTCCTGGATGTGTTTGCATGCATTATTATAGTTTGATCTGCTTCCTAATTTCTGAAGCAATGCATTTTTTCTCCTCTGTCATTTATTTTGAATGCAGCATGTTCACAAATGCTGATTACTTTTCTGCTAGGGATTTTAGCCATCTGTGCTAACACAGTTGCTGAGAGAGTGGCACACAATAGGAATGAGAGATAATAGTCATTAACATGAAACAACAATAAAAGACCTAAATTTGCAAACTCCAACTTTGCCTACAGTTTATGATTAATGAAAACTAGTGCTTACTGAAAGCTGATTATGTGTTTCATTCTGTGTGAAGCCTCAGGGGCTGGAGCTTAGAACACTAAAATCCTTCAAATTCCACCCAATTTAATGAATCTCTTCAATTAACTTTGCAGATTGGATCACTGAGTCAGCACAATCAGTGCAGCAAAACCCATTAGAATAGATTTTCCTCTGTCCTGCTAAAAAAGCATCAGAGTTGGTGATCACAGCTGATTAAGCAATAAAGGACAGCACAGCACACCCAGAAAATTACTTTTTCTTTGAACTCACAGTTTCACAGGTTTCAAAGGACTGCTTGCTTATTTACCTAAGGTTAGTTCAGAGTTTAGACAAAGGCAGTGTATCAGCTCAGGGGTGATAAGGGAACCATAACATTGTGTGTGGTGTAGCCATTGCTGTTATAGGAAGAGTTGGGGTGCAAGCAAAGAGTTACTGGGGAGCAAAGACTCTAAGAGCTAAGGAAAATTAAAAAAAAGCAAACCAACAAACCACAGTTCATTGTTTTTTCTCAGAAGTTTCCTCAGTATTTCACAGAACAGAAGAAAGTGCTTTTGAGAAGATGTCTATCCTAAGGAAAAAATTACTAATCCTAAAAGATATTCCTTTGCTGATGCTCTGCAAGAAATGGCATGCTGTAATCTCAACATAAAGGAATCTAGAGTTGAAATAAAACCTCTATGTTATTTAGTGATTAGAGCATTTAATTTACTTATTTTCCAACTGCAGAAAGAATCAGAACATTCAAAACTATCTATAAAGTTTAATTACATCACATGTAATTAAATTATTAAGTGCACTAATTATGTCACATAAATTTAATTAAATATCAGATTACAGTCACCGTTGTGCAACAACTGTTTGGAGACAACAGAAAAGAGACAAAAAGTTTGTTTCTTTGAAGTCCTATCACCCCTCTCCTTTGAACCAAATCAATAAATCATCTGTTTCTAACTAACTATAATAGGCATGAAACAAATACACTATGAAAGAAAAATGTTTGATCTCCAGTTTTTCTTACTTTATGATGTTCAATGAAAAGTTGCTTTTTAAAATCATTCCACTGTACCCTGCTCATAAACATTCAATGCATTCATATGGTCCTTTTCCACACATCATCTGTATTCTGAAAGAGCAAAAACCATCTACTGTGTATTCAAATTCCCTGCTTTTCACAATGGTTTTTTTTAAAAAACAAGTCTTGGCTTTAGTTATACCACCAGAAGCTTCAATTCTAGTGATGTTATACATAAGCACTGAAGGAGCATCTGATACTCTATTGCCTGACAAAGGAGAACCTAAACTATTAAAAGCAGTGTGAGTTCTATTTTATTTATGTTACCTGAAATGCATTCTCAGATCAGCTCAGATGGTTTTGTGGGCAAGGGTAATATTACATCAGTTCCTTCACAGTGAGAGAAAAATTTTTAGTGTCTGTAAGCAAAAAAACCCCAAAAACCCACAATGAGAGGCTGTTTTATCTTCCCTTTATAAAACTCCAGGGCTGCTTTGCCATTGCAAAGCAAATGTTCCTGTTTGAAAGACTCAGGTGTAATTCAGCTGAGGGTTCTACAGTCTGGGGACAGCTCTGACACGAGTCCTACAATTTCACTTCAAGTATTGGAAACTCTATTTTGCATCAGTGCAGGACCAAGTTTTTCACTGACTCTCCAGGAATGATTCAAATTTGAACTATTAAATCATGGTCCCAGAATTTCTGATGCTTTATTAGTAAAAACCACACTAGGAGATAAAAAAAAAACCATTCAAATTTTGAGGTACACAGTGCCCACTTCACTGTCAGGAAACAGGAAATAAACAAAGCACTGTGGGTTTTTTGGTAAGAAAAGTTAACATTCTGAGAGAATTAAATCTGTAGTAGAGGTATTCACAGTATCTTCTTTAAGTCTTTAGTAAAAAAAAAATAACCACACACACTAAACAGTTTTATTTGTTTGTTTTTAGTGCCACATGAAAAACACAGGCCATTTAAAAGTCGACCAGTCCTCAGAGCAAGACAAGGTCAAATCTGTTTCATTGTTTGCTTTTGGTTTGGTTTTTGTTTTAGTTTTTTTCTGGGATGGGGGAGATGTGTTGAATTTTTGGTTGGTTGACCAAGGTTTTTTTAACAGTCAATTCACTGGTGCACAGCATTACTTGTGAGAGCTGTTGATTATTTAAGCCAACACACTGAGGGGGAAAAAAGATAATTTAATATATATACTGTCCATCACAGTGCCTTCAGCTTTGTTACTCTAGTTCCATTGTGCCACTATCACTATTTCCTTTACAGCATACTGCCAGATTAATGCAATTTTTATTAAAAACTAATGCAGTTGTGAGGCTGCAAATATTAAAATTTTTAAATACGGAACAGTGTTTTGCTCTGATAAGTTTTTATTCCAGAAATTAAATAAAATCAATCCTCTTACCTTCCATAAAAAACCTAGTATGCTAAACATTCAAGCACAATATCATCTCATTTATTTCTATCAATTGGAAAACCCTCTTTATAATAATATTTTTATAATTTGATTGTCAAATGCGCTGTGGTGTTGGAGCAGCACGAGCAGGGGATGCAGGGGACAGGAAGGGGCTCTCTGCAGTGGTTGTTCCTGCAGCTTCTGTCCCTTTGCAGAGGAACTGAGCCCTGCTCACTCCCAAAGATGCTGTCCACAATCACACTTCCAGATGGAACCTATAAATGTGCCAGCTCACCCCAAAAGCTGCTGGAGCAGATCCAGCACCCTTCCCTGTCGCCCTGATTTTTCTAGAGTGCTGTGTTTATAGTTGGTAGCAAAGGTTCTCATAGATTTTGTGTAAACAATCCATGTTTCTATAACCGGCCAAGGATTGTTTTGTACTTTGGATGTTGTTTTTCATTCTTCTTTCTGGGGTGGAGAATGTGATGGACTGTGTTTCTCACCTATGGAATTTCAGAGGTGGTAACCTCTTTGTTCAATTCATAACTATCTGTAAAAAGATTAAGATAAATATAAGAATAAAGAGAGGCTGAGTCCTTTTTTGCTCTCTGCCTGGCTTTGGTGACTGACCTCCTGAGTTGCCTGCTTGTTTTCGTGTCCGACTGAGCAACACTTCCCCTCAGCTGAGGAGCTGCTTTGCTCAAAGGCACACGAGTTACTTGGGGACA
The DNA here is from genome assembly GCA_013400955.1 of Drymodes brunneopygia. NCBI lineage: Eukaryota > Metazoa > Chordata > Aves > Passeriformes > Petroicidae > Drymodes > Drymodes brunneopygia. The sequence continues at coordinate 200,797 of VZTZ01025918.1, read as the reverse complement.
CGTAGTGAACTTGTGAAATTACTTGGGGAACTCACGTGCTGCACTTGGCTGTGGGAAGAGGACCAAGTCCTCCTGTGATATGTGTGGGTTTGGGGTGGTTTCTCTAAAAACTGAAGTTTACAGAATACATTGTCCTGGAAGATTTGGGAGATACCACCAGACTGTGACAACAGTCTGTGTGACAAATAGGTTTTGATGCTAAGTTAACTAATAGCAAGCAAGCCTTGCTATTAAAAAACCAAATTTGCTGCTTGCCTACTAAGTTTTTCAAAAGCTTCAGGCTCCCACAATGTGCAGTACATCCAGAACTCAGTATTCAGAACCACCCTGAGAAGCTTTACCAGGGAAATACCCCCAGTGCAGCCAGAGCTTGCCAGACCCTCCGGCAGTTTCATGTCTGAAAGTCACAATTTTGAACACAATCTGTTTTATTAAAAAAAGCTTGCTGATACAAAAAGGAGTTGAGATTTCCAAGTTGCAAAATGGAAGCACTTAGTTTTTACATTTTGCTTGGCTTCCACTTAGACACAGATTTTTATAAAAAGAGGGGTGAAAAGACAATTGGAATAGCATGTCAGAGTCAGAAATATGAGATCCAAGATACCCCTGGACCAAATGTCTGTCAAACAACAGTAAGGACAATACTAATACTAGTGCATAAGAACGTGTCTACAATCTTATTAGGAGGAGCTAACAGCCATAAGTGCTTTTTTTTTTACACTTGGAAAAGAAATGAGAAAGACTAATCATACCACAAGACTGATACAATCCTTTCCCTCTCCTATCGTGACTTAGAAAGCTCTTATTAAAACAAAATCTTTAGAGTACGAATTAAGAGAGTCATCTGAAGATACAGAATTGATTTTCAATAATTCCTGTGAGCCTGGAGTGACTCCAAAAGCTGTGGCTATATTTGAAGCCAGTAAGTGAGATGAATCAGGCAACCTCTGCCCCATCAGTCTGAGTTCCAAATAAAGTAACAGGACTCTGCCATTCAGAGCTGCTAACAAAGCTTTTAGTGAGGTTGTATAAAATCAGACAGGCGTGTTTAGGGCAGCTGGACTTTCTTTGATGGCAGTTTGGTTTAGGCAGTAAAGGCTTTGAGGTGCACAGGTGAGATCCTTGGCATTTCATCTCACTCCCTCGTGCAGGCTGGGTCACCCAACACCTGAAGTTACAGCCTGAGAATGAAAAAAAAATGTAAAAAAGAAATATATATATCTTTGGACTACATAAATGGTTTTATAATTTACAACTAATAGACCTAGAGTCAGACATGGATTCCAAGGGTTTGCACAGAAAGGGACAGAGCTACTCTTATTAGAGGTACAGGAGAAAGCCATGCTAAAGGAGTTTCAGGTAATTACTCATCAGGTGGACCAGTCTGGTCTAAGCCATACTCAATGCCTTCAGCTATGACTGCAGACACAGGAACTGAAGATGCTCAGCAGGTCATTAACACCTCTCAGGATGTGGCCCAAATTATACACACTGGGTCACTGCAGCAACCACCAAGAAAGTTTAAAGTTGCCAGTTGAGATGGGCTCGACTTAATTTCCCCCAGTTCCTCATCTTAAGTTCTGATATTTTACTACAAATTCTGCACAAAACCTCATTACTAGAAGAAGCAACATTGATATATTCTTCTGTTATGCCTCAAAGTCCTATGAAGTCACAATGAAGAAAAGCCAGTTTTCTAGGAGCTATCTTGTTGAAAATAGGCCAATTAAGAAAAACATTTGTTGTAGGATTTTAAGTGCTATTTTCCAGCTTCTGTTTTCCTGTTTTTGTCAGAAATACTGACAAGCATTTCTAAGCTTGCCCCAAAAGAAGAGTTAATCAGAAATTTTCAAACACCATTAAGGTTTCACTAAAGTAAATTCAGCTTCAGTTTAAGGAGAGCTCACTCATCATTAATCAAATATGTCAACGAGCTCTCTGGCCTAATGGTTTTGCATGCAAAAGACAGGCCAGCACAATTACTCCAGACATTTCCAACAGCATCACAGTCAGGAGATCAGACTCAATTCTTTAGTAAATGGCTGTAGCAGGCTGCCCCCTCATAATCATCTGTATTAAAATGCAGTTTGGAGAGGAGCTCAGCTTCTCCACACCACAGCCATGGAGCTCAGGAGGCCTCAGGGCTGTGGCTGACAGGACAAGCCATTTTGGGAGCACCCAGAGAAGGGCTATGGATCAGTAGCTTCACCTCTCCAGCCTGACCAGAATTTGGCTCAGGATTTACTCTTGGAGCACTTCAACAGCTGCATGGGCCCACCATGACCTGTGTGATCCAGGGGGAGATCTCCATGCCTGGACTCCTGTCCACTCTAACTCAGGAGCACAAAGCTTGCCCTCCCTGCCAACTTCCTTCTTGGAACACCACCACTTCAATTCTCACACAGCAGGGATCTATCTCCCACCAAATCTCCCATCAAATCCCACACTTTCCTCCAACCAGTACAGTTGGAGGCTCAGTACTCAGGTGATGAATTCCACCTTTTCCACCAGCCCCAGCTTTCATTCCAGTGCTGGAATCCAGGCTCTTCAGTTGAATTTGATGAGGATGGTGTGACTGTGGGACCATTTCTCACCATCAGCTATTCAATATCCCTCCTAATGCTAGCAAATGCACTTGTCCTTGTGGGCAAGGTACTATTTTTACTCCAATACTCATGCACAGGTGCCTGAGCCTGCTGCTGATGGCAAGATTGGCAATAGCAGGGGAAGGCAGGCAGGAGGAAGGCAGCAAGGACCAAGAAATCAGTTTTCCAAGAATAAAGGGAGTGAGTGGTGTGTGATATTTTAAATGCTGCTTCAGCAACAGCAGAATGAAGACTTACAAAGTATGTCTCACGTTTTTAACAAAGGGAAAACATGGTCAGTGGTCTAATGCACCAGCTTCACTTTGCTTTCTAAAACGGGCGTTATTTGTGTAAACAGATGAACAGAGAGATTAGAAATGCAAGTGCATTTGTACTTAGGACCCTCAGTCTGCAATTAAAAAAAATACAGACTTACATTCCATTTAGACTCAGGTCAAGGGAAAACATAGACAAAGAAAAACACTTAAACATGCAACTTTTGAGAACCCAAGGTGACAGAATATCCAGATATTATCTTTTTAAAAAATGAAGATAAATATGCCCTACCTGGGGAAACTGTATCTTCATAGATTATGTCAAAGCCTAAGACATGTATAATTGATTTATCCAGCCCAAGATAAATGAGATGCATGGAGAGCCAAGCCAGTAATAGTTTTAAGGAACATTCATTAAGCTTAACTAAGTAAAATACAGTTTGTAACATGCAGAGTGGCTTCCATAATTTATACGTATTCAGTTTTTGTACTTTCATTCATGCATACATTTGAGACCCTACTGACAAATGAAAAGTTCTAGTATGAAAATGAATCCACAGGATAAATACAGTCTACAAGGCCAGATCAATTTGCCATTATGAGTGCAGGGATCCGCTCACATTAAAAGGTTGCTGTTGAATGTAAATTTTGTTTTTTGCTTAAAGAGTGGAACTTCAGATCTGTGAAAGAGAGAAAAACAAGAGTCAGACAAAATCAAACCTGTCTCTGGACTCTCAGTTTGCAAGGCACAGGGCTGGGTTTTCTTTTGTTAAAAAGGAAAGCCTGAGTGTACAACAGGTAAAGGTCAGCTGGGAGACAGCCATTCTCCCACAATTTGCACAGCCCACCACTTGTGTGTTCACATTCATGAAAACCTCTCCATCTCCCTTGATCTGTTTTTATTCATAAATTAATAATCTTTCCTTCTATTAAAGCTGAACAGACTTTTTAAAAATATATTGGTTTGTTCAGTGAGATTATGGTGATGCTCATTCTTTGCAGGCCCAGTTTCACAGTGAGCAGTTCTGGCTCACTCATCATGCACTGGTAATTCAAGAAGAAGGAAAGATCTCTGGGTAGCGTGAGCCTTTTCACTGCCATTACCTGCACACATTCAAGCACTCAGTGTTTAGCTGAAAAGCATAACTCAGGCACTGGTGCAGAACACAGGACACCCAGCAACAGAGCTGCCCCATGCTCCAAACTAGAAAAAAATGTCCTGAGTTCATCATCTTAACTCTGGGTATTTCCAAACTACAGTCAGACAGTTTGCAGAGAAGGTGAAGAGACTGCACCAAGGAACAGAGATGTTGTCACATACAGTATTATTATAAAGTTGCAACAAAGCCAGGTGGAGATGAATTCTGTAATTTCTCCAATGGTTTTTACTCTAAGCTTACCAGCATTACCTGAATTAAAAACCTTAGTGTGAGGAGGTGGACAGAATTCCCTTAGTCTTGACTTTAGTGGCAGACACAAGGACTCTGAAGCTGCTGCAGAGAAGCGCAAAGTTTACTGTTCAACAGAGAGCTGAACAAGTGATCTCTGAATACCACAATAAGACAAATGTGATCTACTCACATTTAACAGATATAATTTGTCATGGCAGTGCACAGCTCCTGCATTTTAAAATATACTGCACATTTGGGCTGGTGGGTTTCTTTCATATTTTTCATTTAGATGCATTTTTATTTAAATGAATTCTGATAGTTGCTATGCAGTTTTTAGAAGGGAAGTAAGATACAGAATAATTTTTGGAAGAATGTGTAAGTAAGCTCAAGATAAGTATAAGTTTTATAAAGATGTGTCCAAGTGCTTCCTTGACACAGCACTGTCACAAACTCAGACTGTCCTGCTGCCTGCTGATCCCAGTGAAGTCAAGGAAATAACCCTTTGACTGAGCCTCACAATCTAAGTTATCTGGGTTCAAGGTGGTTAACCTAATTATTTTATTGAAAGCTTGCAGAGATGCAATGCCCCACAAAAATTTTTTCCCAAAAATGCTGGAAAAGTGCACCAGCATCTCCCAAGCCTCTCAGCTCAGGGCATTCAGTGGTGCAGCAGGGGGATTTCTTCAGTTCAGCAAAGGCAATCTACATGGAAAAGGGTGGGGTAGGAAAAAAGCTGCAATTCAGATACAGTATAATGCTTGGGAAGAGATTACAAACTCAGTCAGGACCAGTTGGAGCCTTAAAAAGTAAACATTTTGCTGTAATTTTTGCTACAACTGCATATTCTAACATAATTTTTCTAAATCCCAGGCGGGATCAGGTTCTAAACAGGACGAGTTTTCTTCTACACTTTTGCTCTACTGAACGTTATCAAATAAATTTTATTCCTGAGAAATTGAATCTAATTATTGAGGCTACTGGCCACATATCATCAATAACATTAATTAGCTTAAGCACTACTATATCAGCCAGATCTTGTCCCAGCATCCCCATGAAACAATAAGTGATCACTTAGAACAGAGATTTTAGACTTCCCTTCAGGCAGAATTAGCCATAGCAGTTTGAAAACTCTCACTTCAAGGATCTCTTTTCTTCCTTCACCAGCATAATGTTAAAGTGACCAATAAAAAAGTGGCTCACATACTGTGTTCAGAGGGCTTGCTAAATACCAATTTAGGAGCAAGACAAATGTTTTCTATCCCACAAGACAACCTCACTTAGACATCATTATTTAGCCAAGCAATATGCCTGTTTTCCTCAAAATGTTCTTTACTAAGCAACATTACCCAAACATTTTCTTGGTGTTTTCATATAAAATACCTAATTTAGTAGCTGTGTAAGTAGTAAGCTAAAAAACAAAGGAGTGAAGTATTTATTGGATCTGAAATAATTCTTCATTTTGCTCAGCATGACAATTTACTTTGTGTTTTCCAAATTAGAAACTCAATGTTCACCCAGCTCTACTCAGTCTAAGGGAATATAGCACTTTTTGTGCACAAGTAGCTTTGTTTCTCAAGATGATCCAACAGAGCCAAAGAACGAGCTGCACAAACACACACAGAGGCAAAGTATGTAAACAGCTCTCCCAAAACTTGAAGTGATAAATTTCCACCTCATTAAAATACTATAAATAACAGAGAAAGCAAGTGGTATTCACAGATGAGCTGTTTAATACCTAAGCACCCTCTAAATTCCTATAAACAATTCAGAGCAAACGTGATGCTGCAGACACAGATGCACCAGCCCTTCCTACCTCACCACTCCCCTTCAGGACACTTTCCAGTCTGCTCATAACCAACAGATTCAGCCAACCAAACTAAGCAATTCTTTATCTTGCATCTCCAACTGGCACATTTGGAATGCCCTGTTATCTTATCTTGAACTCAACCAGCAAGTTTAATTCACAGATTTAATGACAGAATCGGTCAAGCGTCTCTGCTTTTCCTAGCTCCACTTTTCCACTGTGATAAATGTAGAAAATTAAAAAAGNTTGGTTTTTGGGGTTTTTTTACAAAAGCATTTTTCTGATTTTTTTTAAATTGTCTTTTTACAGCCCACGGAAAACCAAAGAGACACTCTCCATTAAAGTATTAAAATATATTAAAAGAAAGAAAACACTATAGGAAATAAAATGGAGGGAGTACATATCTGTTTGAGCTGAAAGACACACAACTGGGCACTACCAAAAACCATTTTAAAAGCTGATGGATCCTTAGCACAACTCCAACCATTCCACCAGGACAAAAGGGAATGTGCAACAGTATTTGAGAATAACCTCAAATCCTCTGGCAGCATTCCCACAGGATGGTGGGTACATTGGAAATCAAGAGTTTAGCCACTCTAATGCTTGTTAAACCAGACAGTTCTTTGTTTAGCAAATCTGAAAGCAAGCTATTCTCTGGCAGAGCTGAGGTAACAGGTAGGGAAAGGCACTCTCTTTTCATTAGAAAAGCAGTCTAGCAGCACGTATTAGCACAGGGTCTNCCCCCACTGCTTCCATTTCCATCCCTCTCTAAATTGCTCAGTTCCTTGTCCTCATTCCACTGTCACTTATTTCAGAACTTCTGTGTTTAACCTGGAGCCTCTCAGCCTAATCAGCCCTGCTCCCAGGGGCACATGTGCTTCCGTTTTTAAACTATAGGACACAAGCCACATTCCAAAAATTGTCTAAATGGGGAAATGTCCTTACAACTCACAGAACTGCTGATACATCCATCAGTCGTGTTGTCACCTGCATGTTTAATCACCTTCTACACACTTTGTATTCAAAATAGTACAAAGGGAGTACAGGCAATGTGATTTCATAGAGTGAAAGGTCAATAGTTTTCATACAAGATCTGTAGCAAAACACTGGATTTTATTTGCCCCTAAAGATTCTCTTTTCCTTGTATTGTATTTAACATTCTCAAAGGCATTGAATTAAATTTTTTAAAAAATAAGTATTTCCATGCTCAAAAGTCAGATTTTACTAAAAGCATAGGCAAGTCCCAAAATATTAGGTTTTCTCTTATTCTCCCCCAATTTTTTTTTGTTTAGCATATAGCCCATAACTTGGGTCTAAAAGGCTGCAGGCTGCTATTAAAAGGGAACTTGAGCAGCCTGTAACAACAGGAGCTTTGCATCAGCAGATGACAATAAAGACTACAGAAGAAGGATTTTATTGCTGCCTGATCACTGCAATGACAACACAGAGGCAGGGCAATTGCCACTTGCAGTTTTGCTTTTTTTAAAGGAAGTTTTCATAGAAGGAGTAACTATACAGTTCACCCTTTATGAGTTTTGTTTAGGCAAAGAGAAAACACAGCCAAGGGAAAATCATAAAATAAACTCTCCTTCAGCAGAGAAGCTTTTTTCTTTTCTTTTTTTTTTGTTTTTTCCCCTCAAACCTTAGATCCCTTGGAGTGCTGGGCTAGTCCTCACCTCACAAGGGAAGGTTTCTTCACTGATTATCTCTCAAAACATTCAATTCTGTCCTCTCCTCCCCTCAAAAATTAAAGTCTTCAGCAAATTTAATACTTTAGAGAAGGAAGTAACTTCTGGGATTACTGCAAAGAATTCCAGAGCTGTCTTATACAATGGAGTGACCAGAGAACACAGAGGCAAATGAAAATATATGGAATATATCATAACACAAGGCAATAAGAACAACTGTATTATCACATAGGAGCTGATAAGGGCTGACCTGCAGTTTCAGAGCTGCACCACAGGGTCATAATAAATCNTGGAAATCAAGAGTTTAGCCACTCTAATGCTTGTTAAACCAGACAGTTCTTTGTTTAGCAAATCTGAAAGCAAGCTATTCTCTGGCAGAGCTGAGGTAACAGGTAGGGAAAGGCACTCTCTTTTCATTAGAAAAGCAGTCTAGCAGCACGTATTAGCACAGGGTCTATTGTACATCAAGTTGCAAAATTGTTCTGAGATCCAAGAGCCCCTGGCTGATGGCCCAGTAAGTACAGATTTTTCAAACTAGATGGAAGTGACAGTCTCATTTACTATCAATTTTTATGCTAATAAAGACACGCAAGACCTGTCTTCAGCAGTCACTTCTGAGTTTTTAATCAGTTTTTGGCCATCCCTGTGCATAACCTAGAGGAACCATTTCACACAACAGTGACCTCTGGAACCAGAGGTCACTGGCAAAAGGCACTCAGGAGCACAAAGAATTAGGCACCACATTGACAGCCAAGGGGCAGAAGATGCAATATTGATCCTTCTGTGGCTTCGAGTCAGCTGCCAACATTTGGGGAGTGAACCACCACTGCCACCATCTCCCCAAAGCTGCACTGCACTCCAGGGAACACTTTCCAAGAATTGACTCAGATCCTCACCCTTCAAACAGTCCAAGGTACAGAAAGATTGTCAGAAGCCATTTACAGCCCTACATTGTACCCACCCCCCCCC